>JACEEZ010020103.1:300284-457784 GCA_016584305.1 Chionoecetes opilio
GAACGCCAGTCGGAGACGCTAACCACTCCGCTACCGCCTCCCCTAAATCCTGTGTGTGTGTGTGTGTGTGTGTGTGTGTGTGTGTGTGTGTGTATGTGTGAGTGTGTGTGTGTGTGTGTGTGTGTGTAAATATCTGGGGACTCCCTTCACGTGTGACGGTTCGGTGTCATCTGCTGTGAAAATACATGCACAAAACAAGTTATGTCATGTTTTAAAATTTGTCTCATTTATTCGAAAAAACAATGACATTCCTTTTATTGTAAAACGTCGTTTGTTCGATGCTGCCCTTATGTCATCTTTACTGTATGGCTGTGAGTCTTGGGTAGGCGCTGACGTGAAACCTATCATTAAGTTGTACAATTGGGCCATGAAGGAGTTGTTAGGGGTAAGGAGAGCCACTACCAATAATGTATGTTATGCTGAGTTAGGATACCCCTCGCTGCCTGACCTTCTAAGACACAAACAACACAAGTTTTATCATAGTATGTGGTCAGAGAGACGTAACATGAACGATGACCCTTTGTCTTTCGCTCTTAAGTATGTTATGTCTTTAAATACCCCGGTTGGAAAACTTGTGGCCCACATGACACACAATAATGTCCCTCACATGTCCTCTATGTTGTATAATGTACATAATACAATTGCTAACTCTGAGGCAACAAGATGCAATGTATATAAAACAATTAACCCTGAATTTAAAGTACATGACATTTATGAAAAGAAACATGTAATTAACGATCTACATAGGATGTCGTTTACACGTTTTCGAGTCTGTGGTCATAGTTTAGTAGTGGAAACGGGACGCTGGAACAGGCGCGGACGTGGTCGCCTTCCTCTCGAGGAGCGCCTGTGTATATGTGGTGACATACAAACAGAACAACATGTGGTAGAGGTGTGCCCCATAACACAGCACATTAGAAACCTTTACAGATTTAATACTGTTCATAACGTATTCTCTAATTTCAGTGATGTAATAACATGCAAAATTATTCATGAAGTTTTAAATAGTTATACTTAAGAAATGCATATTCTTTTCCGTTAATAGTTTATTTAATTTTTTTGTCTTTCATAGGGACGTAGATCAAGCTGGCTGCTTGTTGAATTTTATGTGTTTAGTAGTTTATCGTAGTAGCAGTAGTTTTAGTAATTATTTTTTGTTGGACTACAGTTTGTTACTCAAAATTTGTGGGAATGTTTCATTTTTTGGACATTGAGTGTTTTGTCTATTCATTAATGATATTATGTGTAATTTATGTATAAAGCTGTGGTCAATAAATATCTATCTATCTATCTATCTATCTATCTATCTGTGTGTGTGTGTGTGTGTGTGTGTGTGTGTGTGTGTGTGTGTGTGTGTGTGTGTGTGTGTGTGTGTGTGTGTGTGTGTGTGTGTGTGTGTGTGTGTGTGTGTGTGTGTGTGTGTGTGTGTGTGTGTGGATGTGTGTGTGTGTGTGTGTGTGTGTGTGTGTGTGTGTGTGTGTATGTGTGTGTGTGTGTGTGTGTGTGTGTGTGTGTGTGTGTGTGTGTGTGTGTGTGTGTGTGTGTGTGTGTGCGTGTGTGTGTATGTTCGTGTAAAAGGTGAAACAACCCAATTACTAGCATCATAAAGTATTTAACATATTTACATCACATTCTTATGGCGCACACACAACAACAACCCACCATCATTCCTAATCCCGCCTCCTTCATCTCTCTTCTTAGAAACATAATTAATTTTCCTTTGGTTAGAATTAATAGACTATATTCCCCTACGATCTTAAATTCGTCATACCTAAATCATAACAAAGTATTTTCCTAGTTTTTCAATGTAGCATCCTTTTACCCTGCGTCAATTTTATTTTTGATATGGTGTCCTTATTGGTTAAACTCCTTCACTTCACGCTGCCTCCTCCTTTCATCATCCATTTGCAGTTCGTTTCAATCGCTCCAAGTCACCGGGGAAGATATACAGAGGTGAAGAAGATTATTGAAGGAAGGAAGGAAGGAAGGAAGGAGGAAGCAAGGTGAAGGGATAGGATGAGGAGAAAGAGAAGGAGCAGGACGGGGAGGAAGGAGAAAGGTAATAGGGAGAAAGGAAAAATAAAAATAAAACGGAAATGAGGGTTATGGATGGTGATAATAAATATGATAGGAAGATTGATAGCAAGAGAGAGGTAAGAGGAGGAGCAGGAGGAGAAAAGAAAACTAAAGCTATGGTTTGAAACAGAGGGAAAGAAGGCGAAGAGAAGAAAGATAGAAAGAATGGAAAGAGTAGAAGACATTGAGATTAAGGTTAAAAGAAATGCATATATGTATAGTATATTATAAGCGAAAGGGGACTTGAGCGGAGGAGAGCAGGCAGGGCAAGATACATCATTTATAGAAAGAAGGAGAGGGAATAAAGGAGACAGTGGAAAAGAAAGGGCAAGAGAGGGAGAGCAAGGCATAAAATAGGAAGAAAAATAATAAAACAAGAAGTTAATAGACACGAAAAGAAAAGAGGTACAAAAAAAATGGAAAAAACGAAGTCACACTAAATCTGAGGTGACTGGAAGAAGCATCCTGGCGTTTGTTGACACCGTTGTTACCGTGACTAAACAGCCACCAATTACCGCTGCATGGCCAACACAAATGCCTCGACGCTCCTGGAAACACTTCAATTCCCGACGCCTCCCACCTCGACCTCATTGAAGAGAAGGAACACAGCGTTTTGGGAAAGAAATAGGGAAAAACTGGTTCACAAATAGGGTGGTGAATGATTGATAGTAGACAGGTAGTTAGTACGGAGTCCTTAGTGAGCTTTAAAGGGAGGCTAGATAAATTCATGGATGGGGATGAAAGGTGGATGTAGGTAGTGTTAAGTGACAGGAACTACCTCGTGTAGGTCTCACGGCCTCTTGTAGCTTCCTTATTTCTTATGTTCTTATGTTGTTATGTTCTTATGTTTCTATTCTCCTCACTCCCCATTGCTAGGAGGCGCTCCTAAGTAGGGAGTGGTACAGAGAAAGCAGTGTGGTGATGGATGGTGAACAGTGGTGTGGTGAGGTGGTGGTGGTGATGATGATGGTCGTGGCGGGTACGTGTGTGATGAAATCATTCTAACACGTGAATTGCTTCCTCGCTATTTTACAAGTTCCCCTTTGGCTGCTTGTTAACCTCTTCACGCCCAGATCTTTCCTTTGCAAAAAAAATCGTCTGTTGTTAGCCATAAAGTAACGAAAAGTATATAAAAATACCAAATTAGTTAGTCGATAATGATACTAAACAGGTCATATCTATAAAATATTGCTTATATTCACTAAAAATCGTCTCATGGTGGCCAAATAACAAAGGAAATTACGTTCTGGGTCTCAAGGTTTTAATGCTTTGGTTAGCGTTAGTACTGTCCGTTCTCCCCCTACCTACCTACCTTTCCCCAATCAACACCTCCACTACCTTCTCGACCCTCCCTTCCTCACCTATTATTTCATGTTCCTTCCCCCACAGCATACCATAACATGTCTCTATTATTAAGTTGAGTGAATCGATGAATGATAAAAAATGAATGCATGAAAATAAAAAAAAGCCGACACATTTCTTCTTCACTGCAACTCTTAACGCATCATACTCTCTCTCTCTCTCTCTCTCTCTCTCTCTCTCTCTCTCTCTCTCTCTCTCTCTCTCTCTCTCTCTCTCTCTCTCTCTCTCTCTCTCTCTCTCTCTCTCTCTCTCTCTCTCTCACACACACACACACACACACCACCACACACACCACACAACACACACACACACACACACACACACACACACACACACACACACACACACACACACACACACACACACACGTACTCAACCGTACCAACATCGATATACACCAAAAATCGCACATAAACATGATAAAGAAAAACGAACGACCGTCACAGCAGAAAGACGACAAACTAGGATTTTAGGAGCAAACTTTTTCTACAACATGTGGGAAACAAGAAACAAGGAAGAGGAGGAAAAGAATACTTGTAAGGTGGTCTTGTTGCCTATCAAAAACCTTGTTGCATGAGGGGTTTTTTTTCATGACTCCGACAACCATGAATTTTATGTACAGTTTTTGACCGTCTGTCTGTCTGTCTGTCTGTCTGTCTGTCTGTCTGTCTGTCTGTCTGTCTGTCTGTCTGTATTATTTCGGTAGTGGGCATTATGGTATTATTTCGGTAGTAGGCATCATGGTATTATTTCGGTAGTGGTCATTATGGTATTATTTCGGTGGTGGGCATTATGGTATTATTTCGGTAGTGGGCATTATGGTATTATTTCGGTAGTGGGCATTATGGTATTATTTCGGTAGTGGGCATCATGGTATTATTTCGGTAGTGGGCATTATGGTATTATTTCGGTAGTGGGCATTATGGTATTATTTCGGTAGTGGGCATTATGGTATTATTTCGGTAGTGGGCATTAAGGTATTATTTCGGTAGTGGGCATTATGGTATTATTTCGGTAGTGGGCATCATGGTATTATTTCGGTAGTAGGCATTATGGTATTATTTCGGTAGTGGGCATTAAGGTATTATTTCGGTAGTGGGCATTATGGTATTATTTCGGTAGTGGGCATTATGATATTATTTCGGTAGTGGGCATTATGGTATTATTTCGGTAGTGGGCATTATGGTATTATTTCCAACGGTGTAAGGAACAAAATACTACATGCTACTAATTTCGTGATGATTTAAAAAGGCCTTTGATAAGCATGAGTAGTGTAAAAAAAGTTGTTGATAGTTGGTAGCTGACATCACGAGAGACTCGATTGAAGATTTAAGAGAAATTGACTAAAAAAACTATCAAAACTCTTCAGAAAGTGTCTCGCAGAAGGAAAAAGTTCAAAAACCGTATCACGGCTCGTAAATGTGAATATTTATGTGTGTGTGTGTGTGTGTGTGTGTGTGTGTGTGTGTGTGTGTGTGTGTGTGTGTGTGTGTTGTGTGTGTGTGTGTTGTGGTGTGTGTGTTGTGGGTGTGTGTGTGTGTGTGTGTTGTGTGTGGTTGTGTGTGGTGTGTGTTGTGGTTGTGTGTTGTGTGTTGTGTGTGTGTGTGTGTGTTGTGTGTGTGTGGTTGTGGTGTGTGTGTGTGTGTGTGTGTGTGTGTGTGTGTGTGTGTGTGTTGTGTGTGTGTGTGTGTGTGGTGTGTGTGTGTGTGTGTGTGTGTGTTGTGTGTGTGTGTGTGTGTGTGTGGTGTGTGTGTGTGTGTGTGTGTGTGTTGTGGTGTGTGTGTGTGTGTGTGTGTGTGTGGTGTGTGTGTGTGTGTGTGGTTGTGGTGTGTGTGTGTGTGTGTGGTGTGTGTGTGTGTGTGTGGTGTGTGTGTGTGTGTGGTGTGGTGTGTGTGTGTGTGGTGTGTGTGTGTGTGTGTGTGTGTGTGTGTGTGTGTGTGTGTGTGTGTGTGTGTGTGTGTGTGTGTGTGTGTGTGTGTGTGTGTGTGTGTGTGTTGTGTGTGGTGTGTGTGTTGTGTGTGTGTGTGTGTGTGTGTGTGTGTGTGTGTGTGTGTGTGTGTGTGTGTGTGTGTGTGTTGTGTGTGTTGTGTGTGTGTGTTGTGTGTGTGTTGTCTTGTAGGCCTTGTTCGTATAGTGAATAGATGCTTGAAGTTGCAGTGTGGTCATTTAGTGTGTTGGTGAATTGTTTTGTTATGTGTGGTATGTAAATATAGATAAAGTGTGTGTATTAAAAATGTGGGTCATATTATTTGAATAGTCTAATACTAATCATAATGGAATAAAAATAATTAAAGTTGCATAGATATATTCATGAGTTCTAGAAGATTTTGTTCAAGCCGACTTTCGTTCTATATAAATATATTTTTCAATTATAAAACTATAGAATTATGTAATATTACATAATAATGTATTCAAGATAGGCACTTATAACATGATGAATAAGGTACTCGAGCTTTATGAATACAACCTATCATATATATATTTGAATATAATATAAAATATATATTCTATAATAATATATATAATTAATAATTGTTGCCCTAAAAGCTTAATACTATAATGCACAAGTACCTTGTAGCATTTCAGTAATACTAATTTATTAATATATATGTGATATTAATATTTTTATATTTACTTATATAGTTATATATATATGCACTATTTAACACATTGTCAGCTTCTATGTATTTTGAAAGTCCCTGATGCTTCAAGATAACTTTAAAAATCTATTTCTCGTCAATGTACGTATATACTGTAGATGCCAGTGGGTTGTTTTTGGCATACCTTTAAAGGCTTAAACCCTAGTAATGCCCAGGGGCGTAGTTAGGGACCTGGGCATTGGGGTCTGTAGCCCCGAATGTTTTTATGAATAGCCCCTGATCTCAAATACCTTTTTTTTTTATTTATTATTATATTTTTTTCTCACAAAAATAAGATAAGCTCTGAAATTAAATTTTATGTTGGCCCCAGGGCCAACATAAAATTATAGTAAAAAACAAGATATTTGGTTAGATGTTACTTAGCGTATATGCTGATAACATTCTTTTTATGAGCAGGACATGAGAGAGGTGGAGAGAACAGAGGAGATGAGGAGTGCATGACAGAGGAGACACCAAAAGACCTTTTGAAGAAGTCTTTTTTTTCGAAGTGCATTTTTTCGAAGTGCATTTTTTTCGAAGTGCATTTTTTCGAAGTGCATTTTTTTCAAAGTGCATTTTTTTCGAAGTGCATTTGTTTCGAAGTGCTTTTTTTTAAAGAGCACTTTTTCGAAATGCATTTTTTTCGAAGTGCATTTTTTCGAAGTGAGTTTTTTCGAAATGCAGTTTTATGAAATGCAGTTTTTTCGAAAATGCAATTTTTTAGTTACAAAGATTAGTCAAATTATTTTAAATAATTGGACGTGTTCCTTCAATAGTTTGCAAGAGGTCTTGGAAGTGCATTTTTTTTAAGTGCATTTTATTCTAAGTGCACTGTTGTGTGTCCTTGGCCAGTCCTTTGTGATGTAAAAAAAAAAATAGTTAAAAACCGAGGTTGGTCAGATATCAGTATTGAACAAAGCATTGGCAATATACAATCTATATGACTGCTTCATCACGCCAAAGCTCTTTTTCTTAGGGTTTTACTCCTACTGATGAAAATAAAAATAATAGCGAGGTTGAACCCCAACTCAGATTGTCTTAATTATTTTGATTTCATGTTTTGAAAGTTTTCCTAAGCAAATAACCACAGCTTTTTAGTAGAGCACAGTGTCTCACATCTTACATTCATTATACTCATAAATAAATAAAAAATTTCCTGTAAAAATTTAAAGATCTCTTGGCTGGGCTAAGCCCCCAATGTTTCAAGATCCTAAATACGCTCCTGGTCTTAAGCATGCAAGGTTTTGATACGTGTTTTTTTATGTATCTTATGGAAGAAACAAATATTTGCACATGTGAACGAGATGCCGCGTGAAATGCTGTGAGGAAGCCCTGGCGCGGGCCCTTATATTAGCGGGGCTCCGCCAGCCACTCACGGGGCGCGAGGTGGGGGCGGCGGGACAGTGAAGGCCAATCACAGCCCCCACACGTCACTCACACACGCACACATACACACACACACATACACACTGCCCCAGCATACATACATACACACACAGTCACACACACACACACACACTGCCCAGCCACGGCCTTCTTATACATGTATAAGAAGGCCGTGGCCCAGCTCACACACGCGTCCCCATCACCACCACACAACGCCCACAGTGCACACACGCCCCCGCCCACACCACCCACCACCACGCCCACCACCTCCCCACCCTGCAGCATCACCAGGCTTCACCCACACCCGCTCACGCCCTTAGAATGGTCAGCCAAGTCCCTGATCCACGAATTCAGGGCACAAGGGCAGTCACAAGACGCCCCTAGAATGCCCCGGGGAACAATGGGCGGCCTACAGTGTCGCCCCGCTGGCTGGGTGACACAAGGGCTCAGGTGCGGGGCCCGTAATCACCGCTCATTACCTCCACTGTGACCGCCCACCTATTGTGGAGGCTCGGCTCTATTCCACCTCCTCTTCCACCTCTTATTCCACCTCCTCTTCCTCTCTCCACCTCATTCTCCTCCTCTTCCACCTGTTCTTCCTTTATCCACCTCCTCATCTTCCTCTCTCTCCACCTTCTAATCGTGATCCTCCTCTTATATCATAGCAACAATAACACAGTGCATTTTTTAACATGCTAACTGGGCGACCAAAAGTGATTTCCCCAGTGATGGAAAACTGTCGCCCAGTAAGGACATTTTCAAGCTACTGGGCGACAAGATATTTATTCATAAAATCCTTCCTAGATGCAATGGCTCATCATGTCTGTGTGTGTAAGATCCAGAAGTGCTTTTTATTACTGCATATGATCATTATCTATATATATTTCTTCCTTTTATGTCTATATAATCTTGTGCCGCCATATATACCCCGTCGATTGCTTGCGTAGTGAAAATTTGTTGGTGTCACTGGAAAATTAATAGGCACAGCAAGGAAAGGGAGGGGAGGGGTCTCACAACATACGAAATGGGGAAGATAATACCAAAAAGGTGTAGTTTAACAGGTATGCCTACTACCACCCTTCAGGATATCCAAGGAATGTCGCCCAGTAAGATTTGCTTAAAAAATGCTCTGACCGTGACGCCTTGTTACAGGTACACTACGGGATAATTACTCGTTAATTAAGCGTCAGAATTCTTGTTACTAACGCGAATGGTTGGTGGTTGCAGTTATACGTCACATCTCAAATCCCTAACTTTCTTTTTGTGATAAGTAAGTCCACTTCATAGCCAGCCAACCAAACCAAATTAGTTTCCTATTGCAATATATTTTTTAATAAGTTTATGGGTGGACTATACTGTAGGCTATATAGGAAGTCAGGCATAAATGGGTTAACTTCCTATCTACTGAGTCATATCCATAGGTGGGTTTTTATTTTTTTATACCGCCTAAATATCTCACTGTAATAAGTAAAGACACGCTGTCATCGAGGAGGGAAGAGGAAAGGGGGGAAAAATTGTTGGGTTATGGCATCAAGAAACTCCCCCACTCAGTAACCTCATAGCCTTTCCTTCATCATATCAAGGTTCTCCATATACCGTACAAAGTGCCATGAACAAACATATAAATATCCTCACTCAGTCCTACACACACGATGAATAAAAGAAATATCATAAGGAAAACATGATGGCTGGCTACTCACGGCAACGCGCAGCTCAAGTGGGCCTCCTGCACCTCGCTTCCGGCCTGCTTCCTGCCTTCACCCGGCCTGCCCGAAGCTTGCAGGCACCCAGGTACTCAAACATAATACAAACGGTAACATATAGTTTGATACGCGAATCCTTTAAAAACAACAACAAACAAAAAAAAGGCAATCAACCTCGTTCGTCCTGCACACCGGCGCCCGACCACTACCGCCGCCATGCTCAGCCTAAACCCTGCCCCGCGAGTCACGAGGAACGTACCAAGCTGCAAGCTCCCACGTTTACGTCAGCCAGCTTTCGATGTGTTGGGCGGTATAAGTATCTGTTATTTGGTGTTATCGTTTATAATTCTATTATGACAAGTAAACCTAAAGATGCATATGACTTTAGAAATATATGAATTAAACCTTCACATTTAATATTTGACTGAAACTTTTTTCGAAATCTATGAGAGGGAATTTAATTAGCTTCATTGATATAATAATTATTTATTTTGATAAATGAATTAGAACATAATACATTATAATAAATAAATAATATAATGGTAAATTCTTTGATTTGAGATACAAAATAGTTAGTTAAATCAAATTCCAAGTGAGTTCTAATTCATTTGAGATTGTATAGCAATGGATGTATAATTCCGCTTATTGATATGGGTTGCCATGTAAAAGTTTTTGGCAATTAATGGCGAAAGTAAAGTCATCATATTCTGTGAGTCTCTTGGCCTACTTGTCTGTTTTACGGTTTTTTGATAATATTATAGACAAACATTTCCGAAGATAACAATACTTTTATACTGATAAACAGACGGCTTTGCCACTACCGCCGCCAAGCCTCCAGCCTCCTCCCTGCCTCCCGCTGAAGTTCACGAGGTAAAGTACCAAACGACTCGCAAAGCTTCGACACTTTACTGTCATTTCACAGTTTTCTCCTTGATTCTTGTACTGTGACTTGCTTAACTGGTGTCTATCGTGAGCTTTAAGGTTCTATTTGATGACAGTAAACGTACCAGATGTATGTATACCTTGATTGTTGCAATAATTATGATCACAATCACTTCACTAATTAACGGCTTCAACTGTTTTTTCGAAGCGTCTCTGAGATGTATGAAATAGAGAGAGAGAGAGAGAGAGAGAGAGAGAGAGAGAGAGAGAGAGAGAGAGAGAGAGAGGAAGAGAGAGAGAGAGAGAGAGACTATATATATATATATATATATATATATATATAATATATATATATATATAATATATATATATATATATAATATATATATATATATATATATATATATATATATAATGTTTAATATGTTAATGTTCTTTATATTGGAGATAGAAAAATAAGATTAAATCAAACTCCCAAGTCGAGTATTTTTATGTGTGTGTGTGTGTTTGTGCAGTGGCGTAGCTATGGGGGGGGCATATGCCCCTCCATGAAAAAACGGTGACCCCCACTGGCCAGGGGCATCAGAATGCCCCTGCGCTCCGTTTGCCTAGTGACCCCCCTTACTCACTTGTGCCCCCCTATTGATAGATACCTGGCAACGCCACTGTCCAAGATGGTAAGCGTGGCACCCCTGTGGTCCGGCTGTCACCACCACTTGCTGAAAAACACAGCCTTGCCCCACCACCACCACAACCCGCCCGCCAAGTCCTAGCACGCTCTCATGACCACTGGTACTGACCTATCATGTTGATATGCCAAGGGACGCTGAGAGGGTTACAATCCCAGAGAAATTCAATGTTCCTGCGGAACGCCAGGACACACACACTCACTCACACAACCACACAGGGCAACCAACCCGACAAAGTGCCCACGAGAGGCATAATGCAAGCAAGCGTCCATCTCGAAAATCAGGAATTAAATTTTGCAGTCTATATAATGATGGACGATAAAAGAGAGAGAGAGAGAGAGAGAGAGGAGAGAGAGAGAGAGAGAGAGAGAGAGGAGAGAGAGAGAGAGAGAGGAGAGAGAGAGAGAGAGAGAGAGGAGAGAGAGAGAGAGAGAGAGAGAGAGAGAGAGAAGAGAGAGAGAGAGAGAGAGAGAGAGAGAGAGAGAGAGAGAGAGAGAGAGAGAGAGAGAGAGAGAGAGAGAGAGAGAGGAGAGAGAGAGAGGAGAGAGAGAGAGAGAGAGAGAGAGAGAGAGAGAGAGAGGAGAGAGAGAGAGAGAGAGAGAGTCAAATTTAGGATAAGAACATAAGAAAATAAGGAAGCTTAAGAAAACACCGAAATTTCAACGTCCTTAGAAAATAACGAAGATAACTTAAATAACAGGGCCAAGAAGTAATGAAGAGGGAGAAACGAAGAAGGAAGAAGAGAGGAGAGAAGAGTGTGAACATGAGAGAATGAGACTTGGAAAGGGAGGCAGGTCACTTAATGTCCAAGTTGGGAACATTACATTAAGTTTTAAGAGGTTTGGTGTGACACTTCCCTGGTGCGTGGTTATCGTCGTCACCTGGGAAGGACCAGGCCAGGCGCCTCGTTAAACCTTAAGGTGGGTCATTGCCGAACACCTGCCCGTGGGAGAGGACGGAAGCAGTCAAGGAGAAACACCTGCACTTCACCCCTTGAGTCCCAGAACGTAATTTCCATTGTAATTTGGGTATCATTAGACTATTAAAATGAATGTAGGCAATAATTGGCAGCGAGCGAAGCGAGCTGCTACTTACCATAAGACCCATTCGCGTAAGGGGAGTGGAACCAAGTTTAAGCCAAAAAGTGAATAACTACTCCTAAATATTGTCGGATTGAGCTGAAATTTGACATGCAAGTAGTGCTGTCAAAATCAATGGGGGTCTGTGAAACAAACTTTTTGCGTAGAACAAGCCCTTAATGAGTAATTAACGTAATGAGTTAATTGGCTGGAACGTGGCTCGCTGTCACGTTCCAGCCGCAAGAACTGAGCCAAAAGCAAAGGGGCCAAAGGCTGGACGGCTATATATACTTGATTTTATAGATATGATCTGTTTAGTACCCTTGTCTGCTAAGTAATTTGGTATACTAAGTGACTTTTCGTAATTTTATGGCTAACAACGGACAATTTTATACAGCAAAGGAAACATCTGGGCGTGAAGGGGCTAAGATATAGAGGTTGTGTGTGCAGGTGGTCGATGTAAGAACATAAGAACATAAGAAAATAAGGAAGCTACAAGAGGCCGCGAGACCTACACGTGGTTGTTCCTGCTACCTAACACTACCTACATCCACCTTTCATCCCCAAGAAAATAAGGAAGCTACAAGAGGCCGTGAGACCTACACGTGGTAGTTCCTGTTACTAACACTACCTACATCCACCTTTCATCCCCATCCATGAATCTATCCAGCCTCCCTCTAAAGCTCTCTAATGACTCCGCACTAACTACCTGTCTACTGAGTCCATTCCAATCATTCACCACCCTATTTGTGAACCTGTTTTTCCCTTTATTTTTAAAATTACGCTTTTCCAGCTTGAATCCGTTACTTCTTGTTGTACCCTGGTTAATGTGGGGTTTTGTTGCTGTGTGAGTTCCCTGTGCTATAAGGCAAGCAGCAGGCCTTTGGGACAGCTGGTTGCGAGTAAGCAAGTTTCCTCAGCTCTGCCTTGGACACACTATCAGCCGCACACATATTAAATTTTATACTCTGAAGTTGAAGAAAAAACAAAATTGATAGGAAAGTATGAAATATATACAAATACTTGAAAAAGTTATGGCATACTTAAAGTATATGTATTTAAAAGTTCATACAACTACACGGGTATTGATGCAACACTCACACCAATACAATTCATCAAAAGATAAAAATTACACAAACATCTGCTTTCCATGATATAAAAACACCTCCATCATTTCAATGTTTTCACTTCACAATTTTCCTCCGTGATACGCCCACACCTCTGTAACACATGACCTCACGGATAGTTTCTACCAGGAGAGCTAAAGGAGTTATTAGCGTCTAGCTCAGAACCAGGTATTATTCCAGATGAACACCAAATTCACTATGGTGGACGAAACTATATTTTTCTGGTGAGTTTTGATGTCTTTTGAATTAATCTGCTAACCGTTACTGTAGAAAAAAGAAAGAAAAAAAATCTTTTTGTTAGATAAAGGTTAGGTTTTTTTTAAGTTTAGGTTAGGTTAGGTAAAATTTTGGTTAGGTATAGGTTCAGTTAGGTTCAAGTTTTTTATTTATTTTTTGTCATTTTTGAAGGAAAAAAAAAAAAAAAAAAAGAAATTTGCAACAGAAACGGTTAGCAGATTAATTCAAAACACATCAAAACTCACCAGAAAAAAATAGTTTATACACCAAAGGAAGTTCGGTGTTCATTGGAAATTTACCCAGAACCCTCGTTACAGGGAAAAAGATCAGCACCCATAACACTGGTTGAACAAAGCATTGAGTAGATCAGAGGCTCTCCAGATCCTAAACCTGCTCAACACAACTCAAGGTGGACCGGATAGCCGCATTATTTCTAACATCTGCATCTCCCTCCACATTGATGGATGCAGATATCTTGACTAACTAGACACTGTACATGTCACTTGAGAGAGAGAGAGAGAGAGCGAGAGCGAGAGCGAGAGCGAGAGAGAGAGAGAGAGGAGAGAGAGCGAGAGCGAGAGAGGAGAGAGAGAGAGAGAGAGAGAGAGAGAGAGAGAGAAACTCGAAATACTGTGCAGCTGCTTACAAAGAGGAAATATTCTGGGCTGTGTTTGTGAAGACGAGAGAGACAGTGAGTATACAGATCTCTACATATACTACAGCTATACAGATACATATACTACAGCTATACAGGTACATCCGTATCCGCAAATATCGAAAATAAATATCCGCATCTGCAAATTGAAAATCGATATCCGGTCCACCTCTAAATACAACCCTATGGGAATGTGATCTGGCAGGAAGGCAAAGGCATTAGTGCAGAGGGTAGCCCAGTGCGTCACAGTTCTGGTCCAGCAGCTCTTTGGATGTCTCTTGTAGCTTCATTAGAAATCTCTGAAGCTCACCCCTGCCAAATGCCTGGAATGAAATACAGTATGAATTTTGAATAATTAGAACCTATCTACTCGCATCATCATGATCATACTGTATATTGAATAGTTGTACAGTGCGGTCTTCATGTTTCTTTATTGAACTATTAGCAATGATAAAACAATATTCAAATGTGGATTAAACCCAAATAGCCAAGCTACGTAGAAATAATATTTGAACTGCTAGTTAATAAAAAAAATTAAGAGAATGTTGATTTTTTTTTCTACTTTCTCTAATGTTTGAGGCTATAATGTGTGTAGGTTTGTCACTGAGGGCTCTGATTGTTGGTCCTCGCCAGTGGTGGCAAAGGCAGGATCTCTATAATGCTACCTCTGATATAATGATAATGAAAGATCTCTATAATGATACCTCTGATATAATGATAATGAAAGATCTCTATAATGATACCTCTGATGATCATGCTGTCCCTCTTCCTGTCATCTCATGCAATGGCTGTCAAAGGGAGAGTTAATGGGCAAGATGTGGCTTATCCTCAGCCACTGGAGAACTGCAGTAAGAGTTTGCTCTTGGCTAAAACTTGTGACCCCGAGCTGGTCACTTCCAGGCACTTTCAGGCTAACCATGAAGACTGTTAGAGCAATACATTTCTTACCTTGTACAACTGGTATTGTTCTGACGCAATCATGTCCGCCAACTGAAGACATTCTTTATATTTTTCTGTGCCATGAAGAATGTTTTGAAGTAATGATGCAACCTGTAGAATAACAAAAGACTATTAAAATCAGTGATGTAATCAAGGCTACATGACCATGAAGTCATTTATCATGACTTCAACCGTAAAACAATCTCCAAAATTACATCAAATCATGTCAAACACTTTATCAACAGGGCTGTGATCATCACAACACAATATAAAACCTTTCTAGGCTTTCCCAGGTAAGTCTTGGACCCACATATCCAGTTTGTCCACATCTCCAACACCATCAAAACACTTTATTGAGTTTAAACATAGTGTTCACAAGTACCTGTTGTTCTGTAATGGATAAAATCATTGAAACCGTTTGGGTCAGCGGGATATTCCCTTTGGTCTGATCGGCGCCGTGCTGGTGTTGGCAGCGCAAAGTCTGATGAGGATGGGAACCCCACCATGTTCAGTATGCAAAGGGGAAAAGGATGCAATTCCCTAATTGCGATTGTCATCCTGTCAGTTCGTCTGTGGAGGATCTTCTGATGGGATTTCAGAAGGTAACTGGAGGGGCCAAGAGCAGTGTAATGCTGTGGCGGTACAGAGTACAGTCTGTATGGAGAAGTACATTGGCTCCACAATACGCCCCAGCGCAGCTCAGTCCATGGGACTGTGACCCCCCTTGACCAGGCTGCCCTCCCTTTACCATACTCTTCAGAATATCATCACCACAGAAGAGAGAGAACTTCTGCCGTTTCAGGGTGGTGGCAACATCTTTGAACCATTAGTTAAACTAAGACGCCAGTACAACTTCACTGGAATATTTTTTGCCCTGGCTAGGATTGGGATACTGTTCACACCACTGTCTTCCCTTCACTGGCCAGTTTCAGAAGTGTATTCAAGATATAAAAATGTTTTTATACATACAGAGAACCACTTAAATCTTCACTTGTTGAAAGATGGACCTCTGTCCAGCAATGCAATGTCAGTGGTGAATGACTAACACTAAAACTATACTTGTGACCAATATTAAGCATTCAGTCATCAAAATCTTACAGTAGAGCCCTAAGATGTGCGGGGATTAGGTGACTAAGACATACCAAAAAAGTATTTCTTGAACTTCATGAATGTAGCAGTCTAGTTACAGTCTAGCTAAAGACGGCGCCTGAATGTCCCACCTGAGGGATGTAGATGGAGCGCAGCACACTGAGGTGATGGGAACGATTGGGCTCGGCAGTGTCTGGCTGGCCCTCGGCACTCTCCTCCTGTGCACTCCCTGCTGGCTCCTGCTCATGCTCCTCCAGGTTTGTGTCCACCAACCAGCCTCCATCAGGAAACAGCAGAACATTGTACAGGCGATCACAGGCAGTCTGGTCGGAGACAAACAGTAAAATTAACAATATATAGATACTTGTGATGAATTCTAATGAATATTTACAATATTTGCCGATCTATGAGGCAACAATAACCAAATAAGACCAATAAGCAATTCTAAATTCAATTTTTCTTCCTTTATTTGCAAGGGAGGAAAGTGGCTGGATCTTTCGGACTTATTATGAAAAGACTGTGGAATTAAGGTAAAATAGGGCCTGAGATGCAATAATCATACCAATAATCACATATTAACTCCTTCACACCCAGATCTTTCCTTTGATATATGAAATTGTCTGTTAATAGCCATAAAATAACAAAAGTAGCTTAATATACCAAATTAGTTACTGGACAAGGATACAAACAGGTCATATCTATAAAACATTGCTTATATTCACTAAAAATTGTCTAATGGTACCCAAATTACAATGGAAATTACGTTATGGGCCTCTAGGGTTTAAACCTCATGGTAAGCTCCTTCTGTAAGCATGTTCCCTGTTCCTCAAGCCCCGAGTGCCCTGTATGTATTTATTTTCCCATGTTATCCAAAACTGCAGCTTCCCTCTACCCACCCTGGTAATAAGGTTGAGTGTGTGCTTCCAACGCTCCATCTCCCCTTTATGTTGTTGCTCTGCTTGTTCGTATGCCACCTGCTGGGTAAAGCCTGCACTTGAAGGAGGCTTCTTGGGGGCAGTGGGCCTCTTCTGGTGGTAGTGGTCAAACCAGTCTGTGAATGAGTCCTGTGCATCCTGGAACAACATACGGGGTCAGTATCCATTGTAAGGGTCAACCTAGTCTCGGGTCAAATCATAAGAACATAAGAAAATAAGGAAGCTACAAGAGGCCGCGAGACCTACGCGAGGTAGTTCCTGTAAGAACGAAAGTATACTGACTACAGCTAAGTATTAATTATCCGACCTTGGGGGGACCGAAGGTAGGTCGGATAATTGGAATAGTCGGATGTTCGGATATCACAGTAATCATAAATGTAAGGGCAAAATGGTATAGAACATAAAAGATGTAGCTCTTGAAGGCTGATCCAGTGGTATACGCGAAAGTAAAATTCATGCATAAATAAAGCCACAAATCAATGTTTTCTAAAAACTAAAAAAAAAAAACTAAGTAAAATAAATGGCCAAAACAAGACACAATGTGGTGGTGAAAAAAGTCGGTTGTTTGGACAAGTCGGATGTTTGGAGGTCGGATGTTGGGAATTTGGCTGTATCTGACTATACATACTATCATGGAGTAATACAGTGAGAGGTTGCTCATGACAATAGTCTAGCCAAAAAACAAAAAAAATGATGTGTGCCCTGGTAGCCTAGATACATACTTAATGGTTATGTATGGACTCAATCAAGACTTTCATTTGTAAGTGGACACTTTTTACTTGTGAAGAGGCAACAACAGCGCAAACAAAGGTGGCAGAGGACATGAATTGGCAATACTTTAGAAAAATAATGGATTCTGCAGATTCTGAGTCTTCTTCCAATTCCTCAGTGATAGAGAACCATCATCATGTCTCCTGTCCCTAGCACGAATGACATTTGCTGCCACTACAGAGCTGTGTGGAGAGAGGTAAGCAGTCCCCTTGCCTTCTGGTGGGTTTAATGACTATTCAACAACGAAAGAGCAATAGGATTTTGTGCACAAGAATGAGGTATTAGAAGGAGCTATAGTCTATTTTTTTTAACAAGGCAAAGAATTCTGCCCCCTTGCTACTTACTGACTGATATTTGATGCCAGGAGAAGGGAATACTACGCTTCTTCTAAATTTCAGTTGTATTTTATCATAGTTAACCATATTATCAGGTAAACAGAGGCATCATTTTAAGCATGAGACCTTAAGATAGAATGAATTTTTTGCCTTGTTAAAAATAATAGACTATAGTAGAGACTTCTGCCACAGAGTATCAAGGAACATGTGTCAAAGGTAACCTACAGTACTACTACAGACATTACTATTTCAAAACACATCATAAGTGACATATTTCTTACCAGGAAGGTGCGGATACAGAAGTATTCCCTGACAATGTTTTCCGCATGTGGTGGAACTTCTGATTTGCCGGTCTCCGCCTCATACTCCTTGATGATGACATTCACTGAGTCACTCGGAAGCTGCAAAAGAAGCCATCATGGATAACTTTGTTCCTTGTGCCAATAGGATCTGATTGGATTACAGGGAGTTTCGTACACAAGTTGTTTCGTACCCAGGTTTTGTAATTGTTTCGTACACTGATTTTGAGGTTTTTTTTACATACCTGGTGTCATTTCGTAACTCTAGTAATCAAGTTTAACTCTGAGCTGAGTGTACGAAACAACTATGGTTTCATATAGACTACGAAACAACTTTTTGGTGTACGAATCTACTGGTGTACGAAACAACTTGTGTACGAACTGACTGCACCCCGGATTACATAGTTTGTCAATTCAGGAAGAAAAGTATTTTTGCTTCAGTGAACAGTTCTGAAAAAAATTCTTTCACTCTATCAGTTTATGGATAGGCCAGACACCTCCTGCCACAGTGAAATATTCCTGGGAGAGTATAGATAGATAGATAGATAGATAGATAGATAGATAGATAGATAGATAGATAGTAGATAGATGGATAGATAGATATTTTATTGTCCACAAAAATGCATAAAAAGAAATTATATAATATAACAAAAATTACTCATGGACCAGAAATTTACTCTCATCATTAATTAACAACAGTATCGAGTGTCTAAAAAAAATGTTTATGGGAAACGATGTGGTGCCTTAGTATTATTTTCAATTAAAAATTATACTCCCATGTAATATATCATCATTTCCTATCAGCTCAACCTAAAAATTCAGCTTCTATACATGTGGGGAGAGAGGATGAGCGAGCACTGCGGCACTTTTTGACCCTCCCCGTGTCATCTCTGACCCCCTTAGTGTCTCAGTAACACAAGAGACCAACTGCAACCTGGTCTTTAACCCCTTCACGCCCAAATCTTTCCTTTGCTATAAAAAAAGGTATGTTCTTGAGCCATGAAATTATGAAAAGTAACTGAATATACCACATTAGTTAGTCGACAAGGATACTAAACAGGTCATATCTATAAAAACATTGCTTATATTCATTAAAAATCATCTAATGGTAGTCAAATTACAGTGGAAATTACGTTCTGGGTCTCAAGGGGTTAAAGACGAGCCCTCGTACCGTTCACACTACACTATACAGGGAGGTCCCGAAGATACGAGCAGTTAGGTTCCACCTGGCATACTCGTAAAGTGAAATCTCGTATAACGAAACACATAACTAATGGTAAAATATAGGTTTGGTTCCAGGACCTCAACAATTATAATAAAAAAAAAAAAAAAAAAAAAAAAAAAAAAAAAAAAGACATGTTTTTCAAGCTATAATAAAATTTGGTAATATTTAGTAGGGGTGCGAGAACCCCTTGAGGAATCCTATGGTCCCTGGTGATATCCTATGGTGCTATCACATGCGTGGGAGCTGACCTGACTTCTTCAGGAAGGCACATATTATACAGCTGATAACGGGGTGTTGTGTTGTGCGGGCGGCAGCCGATGTCCGCCGCCAGCGGAGATCTCCTTGGTAATTATTTAGTAGGAAAGCGAGGACCCTTTGAGGAATCCTATGGTGCTATCACAGGCATAGGAGCTGACTGTCTTCTTCAGGAAGGCACAGGTGAGGCGGATGACGGCGGTTTTTGAGAGAGGCGGCGGACGGGGCAGTCCGCCGCCTCCTCCGCCAAGGTAGGTTTGGGCAGGCTTAAACGTCTTATCACTCGTTATTATACAACTTAGTGATTATGGTGAGATGTTATATCCACGTGTCATTATCTAAATCAATGTAGCACCGTGTGTCACCTTAAATAAGGGTGATTTAAAGATGTTATGATGAGGTGACTGCTGGCCGAGCTGGCGGGGCAGAGAGTGACGGAGAAATACTTGCCGCGGAGCCGCCCCATATCACAAATATTCACCATTTTAACACACATACACACCTTCTACCACCAATACACTAGCAACACAGGCTCCTTACTTATATATCTTACTATCTGATACATTAAAACTACTTAAAACACAAGCATTCAAAATAAAACGAGAATTAGTTTTAGATGACGGGGACAGAAGGCGGAGAGGCAGTCTGGCATGCCATTCTTGCCCGGAAATATGTCTCGCTGGCTTGTTATTGGTCGAGAAGTTTTAAAAACCGTTTGTCATTGGCTGGTGACAGATGACGCCTTAGCCAGTCACAACCTTCTTACTCGTTTACGACCTATCGAGGGAGCTTTGTAGCTTCCGTCATTAGGGAAAGTAGTATCTAGGTAGTGTGAGCAGGTTGTTGCTGGCCATACTACCTCCGTTGCTGGCTTCTCGCCCAGGGTTGTGAATTTTTGTAGGCCACATTGTCGTACTGAACCACCAGAATGATCATATTTTCAGATTGATTATCATACAACCTTAGGTAAAATCATATAGTCAGTAAATGACTTTATAATTTTAGTAAATAACTTGTAATTTACTTTAGTAAATAACTTGGTAATTTTACTCACCCCAGTTTGAATGTCGTAACATTGGATTTTCGATCTCGTATATTGAAAATACACCCTAATTTACACATCTCGTATCATCGGATTCTCGTATATCGAATGCTCGTATAACGGGACCTCCCTGTACTTGCACTTCACACATCTTCTCTCTTTAAACCAGTTTTATTATAAACTTTCACTGACCAACCTGGTGAACAAGCCTTCAACTTTGCTATCTGTGGGAGTTTTCCACGTTCCAACAATGTGCGAGCCTTATACTCACTGGTCATTTTGTAAATAAACTCAATTTATAAACTTAACTCTCTCTCCATGTGATCCCAGCCATATACCTCAACATTCTGCGATCACAACCAACCAACACATCTTCCAACTTCTTCGTCAAAGCCCATGTCTCAAGAACCATACAGCAACACTGGTCTTATACATGCTTCGTATTCTCTTCCTCTGTTTTTCAATGGAATACTCTTGTTAAATAAGAATAAAAACCATGTTGTATCATATTAAAAACACCTTATATATCTTTATATTCCACTCCTCACTATTAATATTACTTTTTATATATTCTTCTCCTCACTATTAACCCCTTCATGCCCAGATCTTTCCTTTGCTATAAAAAATTGTTTGTTGTCGAGCCATAAAATTACGAAGAAGTCACTGAATATACCAAATTAGTTAGCCGGCAAGGATACTTAACAGGTCATATCTATAAAATATTGCTTACATTCACTACAAATCGTCTAATGGTAGCCAAATTACAATGGGAATTACGTTCTGGGCCTCAGGGGGTTAACATCTATCTACAGTAAAACAAGAAAAAATCCTTACCTTGCTGAAAAGAACTCGGGTGGCCCCTATCTTCCTTGAGACGAGGAAGGTGCGCATGAGAGCATTGGCCTGGCGAAGAGCCTCGGAGCGTTGCTGAGGGTCATACAGTAACCAGTCTATGGCACTGATCTTCACCCTGTCCTCAGCGGTGGTTTCTGATACTACGTCACTGTCAGGATCACGGACACTGGAGAACAGCCTGAAGGAATGTAGTTAGAGAGTCATTAGAGTCATTAGAGAGCTTTAAAGGGAGGCTAGATCAATTCATGGATGGGGATGAAAGGTGGATGTAGTTAGTAGTAGACTGTTAAGTATCAGGAACTATCACGTGTAGGTCTCGCGGCCTCTTGTAGCTTCCTTATTTTCTTATGTTCTTATGAATGTCATCATGAGCCAACTGTACGAGCCTGAATGCGAGGGCTACAAGTTCCTAATTTTCTAGCCATATGTTTTCCTCTTAACCCATCTAGTTTGACTGTCAGTATATAAAGACAATGGACCCGTTTACTCACACCTAAAACACGGAGTATCATGAAGCTTTGGGTGCAATATAGGCTACATATCACTGTACTCATATTCTTTTTGCTGAGAAATGCACCATAAATTAAATATATGGCTTTTTTTGGGCCAAAATATCACAACACGGCGGAACGCGCTGTGATTGGTTGTGACGTAGTAGGCGCAGACTCAGATCTCGCCTGATCAGCTGATCGGCTTGTTTTGGTTCAGCAGACCGCAGTACCTATCCATTCAACATGTCCCAGACAAAAAGAACATATTATGCTTGTTTTGTGCCAATGTGCAAAAACACCACAATTAAAACTCCAGAGAAAGTGTTCATATAACTATGCCTAAAGACAAGAAAAAGAGGAAACAGTGATGGATGTCTGCAAGGCGTGATTTCTCGATGAAGGAAAGTTCATACTATTGCTGTGAAGACCATTTTGATGTATTATTAATGTATGTACTTGTGCATGGATAAGTAACTTGTAAATGATATGTAGCTGTGGGGCTTTAGCTGAGCTGTGATAAGTTGCGGGAGTGGTATGTACTATGCAAGCCTTTTGAGGTAGGGATGAGACAGGCTGGGTTTTTCATGTTATGTATACAACACGCAGTGAGCTAGGTAAAATTCTAGAGTCCTTTCCCACCCTTATTAGTGTTTTTTCCTCCAGACCTTCACAGATCCCTTCAGATACCTCTAAACTGTAATTATAAAGGGGGGGGAGATGCCCCCCTTCACCCCCCTCCCCTCCTTAACGGCCCCCCTGGACCCCTCAAAAATACAATATGTTTAATATTACTAATCTAACCTCACTATAACCCAACCTAACCTAATCTCACTAATAACCTCATAGCGAGATCCCCCCCCCCCAAAAAAGAATTACTAACCTAACCTACCCTTGTAAAATTATAGTTGTATTTTACTAACCTAACTAACCTTACTAACTTGCATTACCCCTACTACCGCAAGATGACCAGTAATCCTCCTTCAAGTGATGTAGTAGGTATTCACTGTGTTTGTGAATATGTAAGTTGTAGTTTATAAGGAAAAAGTGGATAGACAGAAGTAAATAGAATAAGTGGCCCGTGACACTAGGCAAGTGATGACTTCTGGGATCGGCATTCCTTATAGGGAGCTTAAATGAACCTGCAATGACATGTATAGCTAGACAGATAGACGAACTCATAGAGGAACAGGTAGAAATGTATGGTTAGTAAAGGTTGTAGTGGTGAGTAGTGACGAAGGGTGTATGTTTTGCTGATGTGGGGAAAGAAAGCCATACATTTCTACCTGTTCCTCTATGAGTTCGTCTATCTGTCTAGCTATACATGTCATTGCAGGTTCATTTAAGCTCCCTATAAGGAATGCCGATCCCAGAAGTCATCACTTGCCTAGTGTCACGGGTCACTTATCTCTGTCTATCCACTTTTTTCTTATAAACTACAACTTACATATTCACAAACACAGTGAATACCTACTACATCACTTGAAGGAGGATTACTGGTCATCTTGCGGTAGTAGGGGTAATGCAAGTTGGTGTATTAGTAGGTAGTACATATAGTAGCGGCCACTTCACAGCTATTTTGCTCTCTTGTCTGTACACTGTTGACGTCACAACATGGCGCCAGTCGTTTTAGAGCGTATAAATTTTCCTGTACTTAAATTGGCTGTATCATCAAAAATACTGTTCACTTAGAAAAATCAACATCACTGCCCAACTATATGAGGCTTGAAGATTTCAAATCAACCGTTACCTCAAGTAGAGTAAACGGGTCCATTGCTAAAGAGGGCCCTCCAGTCGACTGTCATTATATAATCCAGAGCAATTCCTGCTAAGCTTTTGAAGCGACATAGGTGATACTGCTCATGAATAGTAAAACTGACCCCTCGCCCATATCCGCACACCCAACTATCGCCTTAACCCTCAGTTGTCCTCTAGATATTCCTGGAGTGCACCCATGACCCATACGTCCACCCTCCCCCCCATAGTGGACCTCTCTACTTCTCCAACTTCCAACTTGGCTACCCGATACATAGCCAAGGAAGACCATTAAACATCATTCATAGGCTGGTTTAATGTATGCATATTCCAACAGTGCAAAAGTGATGCATGTACTATGGGTAAAACAAGTATCGGTGCCTAGGGGTCCGATGAATACTGTAAACATTCGGTCAAATGCTGATGATATGGGAGAGTTTTAGTTTTCTTCGTTCCGTAGTGTCAGAATGTTTCACGCATATAGTGCACCGACACTTGTTTTACCCATAGTACCTTCAAGAATTTGGCAGTTTGAAAAAATACCTACCAGGGATAATATTACTTCTTTCAATCCTTCTTTGCATTCACTTTACTACCATTTCTTGACTCATTGTTCTAGTATGCAGTCTTGCTATACTTTGTGCTATTGGACATCAAAACTTTCATACGAAACATCAACTCTGCTGTTACCTAATGTTGGTCACCACAGCTGAGGTGATAGCATGAGTGTCCAGGCCTACTCAGGCTGCTAGCTGTAGGGCATGGTGGCGATGGTGGTCATCAGAAATGTTGTGAAGGAAGCGAGCATACCACTCCACCTGCAACCACTGGGGCAGGACAGAGGTGTACCAAGCCACCTGCTCCACATCTCCACGTTCAATGGCTTCCTGAAATATTAGAACATTTATAAGAATCCTCTGCTAAATTCAAAATCATACATTCGGTTGGAGCTGACAAAATGACACTAAACATGCATGCACCTCTACAGCTACAATTGTATCGAATCTGAGTGAGGAAAATACATAAAACTTCTCCAAAGAAATATGTGCAACTAAAGAAAGTACTTATTTATTTCGCTTATTTCAGAAAGTCGATAAACGCCATCAATATAAATTCAGAAAATGGCTTCAAACTATTTCAATGTTCAAAAGATATGACATTTTGAACATTGAAACAGTTTGAAGCCATTTTCTTAGTTTTTTATTGATGGCGCTTATCGACTTTCTGAAATCAGCGCCTCATATATAAAACTTAAGTGTCCCTTCTGACAACTGACCTTGACACAAGCCTCCAGGATGTCAATACAGTGTGGCTCCAACTGCTGTGGGATGCGTCTAATCTTGCGCAGGAAGAGCACCACGTGGGTGAGGCAGCGCAGCAAGTGAGGAGCAATGCCGTCACTCAGCCACACATGAGCCCCCTGTAGCAGGCTCTCCATATCATCCAGTATAAGATACTTCTGTAGGAGGTAGTAGAGGGACTTGCCTTGCTCTTTTTGCATATCTGTTCGCTGCTCCACTGCCTCAAACACCCCCTTCAGAGTCAGTCTGGAAGAAAGAAAATAATTAATAATGCAGTGCCCTAGCAGTGAATTTTTTGTAGTAATCTGATATGCATTCTGGTAAGATGTTGAATAACCAGTGACAAACGAATGCTTGGCTCATACCCATATTTATTTAGAAGCATCCATACATTATCCTTTTAACCTTCACCCAGATCTTTCCTTTGCTATAAAAATTTTTGTCTGTTGTTAGCTATAAAATTTCGAAAAGTAACTGAATATACCAAATTAGTTAGTCGACAAGGATACAAAACAGGTCATATCTATAAAATATTGCATATATTCACTAAAAATTATCTAATGGTACCCAAATTACAATGGAAATTACGTTCTGGGCGTCAAGGGGTTAACTTTACACATGCACTGGCATCTCTATAAATTGTTTGAACTCCATTCAGCAGCCTTCTATCCATTCTGTCAACCTTCACTATATCTCAAGTTGCCTCCCAGTCTATTCTGTAATAAGCCTGCGTAGTCCTTGAATACAACATATACATTCTTGTCACTTGCTGATATTTTCTTGATGATCATTCTCATAGCAAGGATCTCATCCACAACCATTTGCAGAGTTAATTCCTCCTCACTCCTCATTAACCTTGCTATTTATAATTTCCTGTGCTCTTATAATCTCTGGTAAGCCACCATATTACTCTCAGAAAGTGAGACTAAAATATTCTTCTTTAATGATTCGTAGTCTTCCATAATGTTTTCCTAGTGTGACATTAACCCCTTCACGCCCAGATCTTTCCTTTGCTATAAAAAATTGTCTGTTGTTAGCCATAAAATTACGAAAAGAAACTTAATATACCAAATTAGTTAGTGGAAAGGATACTAAACAGGTCATATCTATAAAATATTGCTTATATTCACTAAAAATCGTTTAATGGCACCCAATTACAATGGAAATTACGTTCTGGGTCTCAAGGGGTTAAACTTTGCACAGCCTCGCAAAATATTACTCCAAGCTAAAATCTTTATTGTGTTCAAAAATTTTAAACAAACAAATACAAAAAGTCTGAAGACTAAATGATTCATTTCTGAAGAATTAATCAGTTGTATGAATGTAAGTCCAATGGCTATATTACAACCCTTCCCCTACATGGGTCTCTTCATCTCCCACGGCCTTCAATACTACAACTTGAACAGCAACAATATATACCATCATGGCCCATGCATGTGGTGAGTAATAAAAAAAAAAAATAATAATTTCCTCACCCGAAGGCATACAGGAAAAACAACAGGAATGGAGGACACATACTTTTCTTCAGGATATTCCTTAGGTAGAGGATGGAGGCTGCGCAAGTGAGTGGTTGCTGCTCTGAGCCGTTCCTCCACCCACTGGTCCACCATGGTGCGCGTGTAGGCCCACAAGGTGTCCTCCCATTGTTCACAGCCCAGCAGCATGGCCCGCAGGTGGCCGCACAAGGCCCCATAGATGGCACGCTCTTTGACTGGCAAACGTTCATCACTGGCTATCCTCCATGCTACTGCTTTCCACACTCTCTGCAAGGTTTTAAGTTTGCATGATACTGTAGGTAAGGAGAAATACTGTATTCAGGCATAAAAATGTTAGAATAGAAAGTTGGCTAGTTTTATAATTATCAACAAAGAATTAAGTTTCTTATTTTCTAATATCAACAAAAATTAGGTGTCTCTCTAAAAGGGCGAACTTATGAAATTGTGGATTCAAAAAGGGATCAGAGGCTATTTAAAGGAATCAAAAGATCAGATGCATACTAAAAAAAACATCTTCTGTAAACAAGTCAAGCTACCACACAGCATGTCAGAGTCAAGTAACTTTCTTATAAACATTCCACATTGACTATTCACACTAAATCTTTCTACCTGTATGCATTGCCACAGATTGGCTGGCGCTGTGAGGGGTCCTTTGGGTTAGGATCGTGGTGCAGCTTCCAGCCCTCCAGTGAAGCAGCTCGCCAGTGGTGGCCGGCACGCAAGCACAGATCTTGAGCCAACGACACTTGCCCGGACCGCACACAGGCAAACACATGGCGTAGCAATCGCATCTCATCTTCCTGAAAGTTCAGATCTTGCTATTGGCCACAACCTCATATAAGCACCTCAAACTAGAGTGCTGGAAGGGAATACATCTGTACAAGCAATTATTTCAATAAACTAGATGAAAACTTTGGCAAGGTTGCAAATCTTTCTATTAGCTAAGCCTTAATCCTTATAAAACCTTTCCCTTCTTGTATCCTACCTGATCCAAGTCATGCAGGGGTCGGCCCTCCCGCAAAGAGGAATCCGGATCCAGGGACTTGACGAGGGGCCGAGAACCTTTCAGGGGCTGCACAACGCCACTGCTCTCATTCTGAAAGAGATGAATGATGTTACTGCAGACAATATATATGTACAGTGTATGTGCCCATATTATGTATTTTTTGTTTTGCTCTAGTACTTAAGTTAACTCCTTGTCTTGTTATTGTTGCTTTTTTTTTTTTGTCTGTATGCCTCCGGGCGATAATAAAATCATTATTATTATTAACTAGCCGCAAAGTCGCCCTCCGGGCGGATTTTTTGGCTAGCTCCTGCGGAGGGCTATTGGTGGGCCTTTGGCCCACCACCAATATCTGGAGAGTCTGTGTTTGGTGGGCCCACCAAACACAGACTCTCCAGATAGCCCCTTCTAACTTTCCTGAAATCATGGATGTAGAAATGTATGTATTAACGCCAACCCATTCACATCACCCCCACCCATTACCCATCACCCCCCACCCATTCACTCACCCAGTACCCATCACCCCCCACCCATTCACTCACCCATTACCCATCACCACACACCCATTCACTCTCCCATTACCCATCACCCCCCATCTATTCCCTCACCCATCACCCCACCCATTCACTCACCCATTACCCATCACCCTACATCAAGGCTTCCTCAATTCTCGCAACCCACTTTTTTTCACAATTATCGCTAATAGGCTGCTAAAAAAAAAAAAAAAAAAATGATCGGATCATCATAAGTGGGCTTAAAACCTTCCCCTGGTCAACCTGGTTCCAAAAATGTGGTATATGATGGGATTCCGCCACGGGGGGCGGAACCTATACCACACACACACACACACACACACAGACACAGACACACACACTTTCGCTTTTATTAATATATACTTCTTTGCACAGCGGTCTGCAATGGTTGGTGGGTTTATAAGGTAATGATTCCACTTCAGGCAGAGGGTCTACTATAAGGGGAACTGTATCACTATTAGCCACAGCCTATAGACCTTCCTATAAAACACCATCTATATGCATGACTATACATCATTTTAAAAATTGAATTCTCTGGGGATAGGAAGAGAAACATACACCTAAATACAGCCATGATATTGTATATTTCAAAAAGTTAAACAAATAATTGCTTATTTGACAGCAAAAAAAAGTGTGACTGTGGGAGTATAGGTATATAAATGTGTCTTCATCTAGTTGTGATTTGCAGGAAAAGATCTGGAGTGGGCCGAAGGCCCACCAAACACAGGTGGTGGACCGAAGGCCCACCAATAGCCCTCCGCAGGAGCTAGCCAAAAAGTCCGCCCGGAGGGCGGCTTTGCTTTCAGGAAAGTTAGAAGGGGCTATGATGTGAATGGGTTGGCGTTAATACATACATTTCTACATCCATAATTTCAGGAAAGTTAGAAGGGGCTATCTGGAGAGTTTGTGTTTGGTGGGCCGAAGGCCCACCAATAGCCCTCCGCAGGAGCTAGCCAAAAAGGCCGCCCGGAGGGCGGCTTTGCGGCTAGTAGGTATATAAATGTGTATTCATCTAGTTGTGATTTGCAGGAAAAGATCTAAGCTCATAGTCCCATCTCCAAAGCTACTATTATCCAGCTTGGCTTTGAAGCCATGAATATTTATGGAATGTCGGCTACGACCTCGTTATCCCGGCTATTCCATAGTTCAATGATTATGTATGGGAAGCCATATTTCTAGATCATTATCTCCCTTGCATGTGGTCCTTTTCAGCTTCTTCCAATGACTTCCCATATCTCTCGTGTCCCATAAAAACATATCCTCTGGCATCAACATTTTCCAGTCCCTTAGAAACTCTTAACCACTTCACGTCCAGATCTTTCCTTTGCTATATAAAATTGTCTGTTGTTAGCCATAAAATTACGAAAACTAACTAAATATACCAAATTAGCTAGTTGACAAGGATACTAAGGTCATATCTATAGAATATTGCTTACGTTCATTAAAATTGTCTACTGGCACCCAAAATACATAAGAAATTACGTTCTGGGCCTCAAGGGGTTAAACACACTCATCAGATCCACTCTTTTCTCCACAGTGGGAAGATTTAACCCCTTCACGCCCAGATCTTTCCTTTGCTATAAAAAAATTGTCTGTTGTCGAGCCATAAAATTACGAAGTCACTGAATATACCACATTAGTTAGTGGACAAGGATACTAAACAGGTCATATCTATAAAATGTTGCTTATAGTCACTAAAAATTGTCTAATGGTACAGGTTGACCATCACTAATCCGGCAATCAATATTTCGGTGCCATCAGTTTTCCGGCATGAATTTCGGAGCGCAGGTTCAAATTTCCCGGGTTGGTGCGCCACTGTTTTCGGGAGGCGCCGTTTATGTTTTGATGGTGCTGTACCCAGAATCAGCTGTATGCTCACACTTCCGACAGCAAACAGGCATTCCTCCTCGTTTATTTGCCGTAATTGTTAAAATCTGCTGCTGTATAGCCCCATCATGGATTTCTTTAAAGAACTGTAGTCATTTTCTGTTACAATATACACATATAATCAGGGGAAAAATTATTATTACAGCCAAGTCGTGGTTTTCTAGCTCACTTCCCGGAGGGTCCTGGTGGCCTTTGTGGCACACCACAATTCTGGAGATTCTGTTTTGGGCCTTTGGTCTCCACCAAACACTAGACTCTCCAGATAGCCCCCTTCTAACTTTCTAAATCTGATGTTATATGTTGTATTAAGCGCCAACCATTCATATCACCTGTCAAATCCAGTTACCCATCACATCCCAACCCATTCACTCACCAGTACCATCACCCACCCTTCACTCACTCATTACCCATCACACACCCTTCACTCTCCGCATTACCATCACCCCATCATATCCTCATCATACGCCGGCCTCCCTACCCCACCCATTATCACCCATTACCCGATCACCTACATAAGCGCTTCCTCATTCTCGCAACCCACTTTCTTTCACATACGCAAAGCTGCTGAAAGAAAAAAATAAAAAAAAGATCCGATCAGCATAAGTGGGGCTAACCCTTCCTCCTGGCACCGGTTTCCTAAAAATGTGGTATAGATCGGTTTCTGCACGGGGAGCGGCCAACCTATACCAACCACACGACTATCAACCTCGACAGCTACACACACAACTTCGCTTTTACGTAATCATATCATTCTTTGCTACAGCAGGTATGCAATTTGTGGGTCTTATAAGGTATGATTCCACTTCAGGCAAAAGGGTTCTACTATAAGGGAACTGTATCCTATTTTTTAAGCGCAATCCTATAGACCTTCGCTATAAACCATATATATGCCAGAGAATACTACCTTTTTAAATATTGATTTCTCTGGGGACCATAGTTAGAGAACATACACCAATACAGCTGATATTTTATATTCAAAGTTAAAAAATAATTCTTATTTGACTGAAAAAAAAGTGACTGTGGGCAGTATAGGTATTAATGTTCTTCACTAGTTAATGATTTGCAGGAAAGTACTGGAGTGCCGAAGGCCCCCAACACAGGTGGTGAGACCGAGGCCACAATACCCTCCGCAGGAGCTAGCCAAAGTCCGCGTCGAAGGGTGCTTTGCTTTCAGAAAGTTAAGAAAGGCACTATGATGTGAAATGGGTTTGCGTTAATCTACATATTCTGACACCATAATCTTCAGGAAAGTTAGAAGGCGCTATACTGGATTTCCTGTGTTTTTGGTGAGCCGAAGGCAGCATGCATATAGCCCTCCGAATGGAGCTACTCCAAAAAGCCGCCCTCGAGGGCGGCTTTGGGCTAGTAGGTATATATGTGTATTCATCTAGTTAGTGATTTGCAGGAAAAGATCTTACTCGTAGTCCCCATCTCCAAAGCTACCTATTATCAGCTTGGCTTTGGAAGCCTGAATATTTATGTGATGTCAGCTACGACCTGTTTCCCGGCTATTCCATAGTTCAATGGATTCGGATGCTATGGAGCCATTATTTCTATCTTATCTCCCTTGCAGTGTTTTCCTTTATCGAGCTTCTCATGACTTCCCATATCTTCGTTCCCTATAAAACATATCCAGTGGCATCAACATTTTCCAGTACCTTAGAATACTCTTACCCTTCAGGCCAGATCTTTCTTTGACTATATAAATAGTCTGTTTGTTAGCCATTAAATTACGAAGCCAACAATGTAAATATACAAATTAGCTAGTTGACAAGGATACTAGGTCTATCTATAAATGATGCTTACGTTTCTTAAATACATCTTACTACTTGCACCAAATACAAGCAGACATTAACCTGCTTTATACAGAGCTAGACAGTGTATTATCTTACTTTATACAGAGATAAACAGTGTATTATCTTACTTTATACAGAGATAAACAGTGTATTATCTTACTTTATACAGAGACAAACAGTGTATTATCTTACTTTATACAGAGATAAACAGTGTATTATCTTACTTTATACAGAGATAAACAGTGTATTATCTTACTTTATACAGAGATAAACAGTGTATTATCTTACTTTATACAGAGCTAGACAGTGTATTATCTTACTTTATACAGATAAACAGTGTATTATCTTACTTTATACAGAGATAAACAGTGTATTATCTTACTTTATACAGAGATAAACAGTGTATTATCTTACTTTATACAGAGCTAGACAGTGTATTATCTTACTTTATACAGAGATAAACAGTGTATTATCTTACTTTATACAGAGCTAGACAGTGTATTATCTTACTTTATACAGAGATAAACAGTGTATTATCTTACTTTATACAGAGTAACAGAGTTTATCTTACTTTATACAGAGCTAGACGTGTATTATCTTACTTTATACAGAGTAAACAGTGTATTATCTTACTTTATACAGAGCTAGACAGTGTATATCTTACTTTATACAGAGATAAACAGTGTATTATCTTACTTTATACAGAGCTAGACAGTGTATTATCTTACTTTATACAGAGATAAACAGTGTATTATCTTACTTTATACAGAGATAAACAGTGTATTATCTTACTTTATAGAGATAAACAGTGTATTATCTTACTTTATACAGAGCTAGACAGTGTATTATCTTACTTTATACAGAGCCAGACAGTGTACTATCTTACTTTATACAGAGCCAGACAGTGTATTATCTTACTTTATACGAGTAACAGTGTATTATCTTACTTTATACAGAGATAACAGTGTATTATCTTACTTTATACAGAGCTAGACAGTGTATTATCTTACTTTATACAGAGATAAACAGTGTATTATCTTACTTTATACAGAGAAACAGTGTACTATCTTACTTTATACAGAGCTAGACAGTGTATTATCTTACTTTATACAGAGCCAACAGTGTATATCTTACTTTATACAGAGTAACAGTGTATTATCTTACTTTATACAGAGCTAGACAGTGTATTATCTTACTTTATCGAGTAGACAGTGTATATCTTACTTTATACAGAGCTAGACAGTGTATTATCTTACTTTATACAGAGCAACAGTGTATTATCTTACTTTATACAGAGTAACAGTGTATTATCTTACTTTAGAAACAGTGTATTATCTTACTTTATACAGAGCTAGACAGTGTATATCTTACTTTATACAGAGCAACAGTGTATTATCTTACTTTATACAGAGCAGACAGTGTATTATCTTACTTTATACAGACAGACAGTGTATTATCTTACTTTATACAGAGCTAACGTGTATTATCTTACTTTATACAGAGATAAACAGTGTATTATCTTACTTTATACAGAGCTAGACAGTGTTTATCTTACTTTATACAGACGACAGTGTACTTATCTACTTTATCAGAGAACATGTATTCTTACTTTATCAGAGAAAAGTGTATACTTACTTTATACAGAGCAGACAGTGTCTATTTACTTTATACAGAGCCAGCTGTTTCTTACTTTATACAGAGCTAGACATGATTATCTTACTTTATCGGACATGTTATCTTTATCAGAGCTAAACAGTGTATTCTTACTTTATACGAGCCAGACAGTGTACTATCTTCTTTATACAGAGCCGACAGTGTACTATCTTACTTTATACAGAGATGAAACAGTGTATATCTTACTTATACAGAGCTAGACAGTGTACTATCTTACTTATACAGAGCTACCAGTGTAACTTACTTTATACAGAGCCAGACAGTGTAAATATCTTACTTTATACGAGCCAGACAGTGTATATCTTACTTTATACAGAGCTAGACGTGTCTATCTTACTTTATACAGAGTAACATTGTATTATCTTACTTTTATCAGAGCTAGACAGTGTACTACTACTTTATACAGAGATAAACAGTGTATTATCTTACTTTATACAGAGCTAGACAGTGTACTATCTTACTTTATACAGAGCTAAAAAAAAGTGTACTATCTTACTTTATACAGAGTAGAACATGTATTATCTTACTTTACAGAGCTAGACAGTGTATTATCTTACTTTATACGAGCCAGCAGTGTCTATCTTAAATTTATAAGCCAGACAGTGTATTATCTTACTTATATACAGAGCTAGACGAGGGATATCTTACTTTTACAGCGCAGTGTATTATCTTACTTTATACAGACCAGACAGTGTATTTCTTACTTTATACAGAGCCAGACAGTGTATTTAAATACTAATCTTTCTGAAATCTTAAGCATAAAAGCAACCGTAGATAACGTTAAAGTCGCCAGGACAAAGTTTTTTAAATTTATTTACAGACGTCTGTTGGCTTTAATACTTACATTTCTACATTCATGATTTCAGGAAAGTTTCAGAGAAAGTGATCTCTCACCTTCTGTGTGTTTGTAAAGTTGGCATGGTGTCGCGGTGCCTTGCGGATCAGCTTTCCCAGTGCCTCCACCTGCATGGCACAGGCTTGCTCGTACTGCTCCAGCTCCTCCCACACCTGTGCCTCTGATGGGTGACCCACCATGATGTTGATGAACTAGGAGAACAGCACCTGAGGAAACAATAAAACTATGTAGTAGCGAAGCAATTCACTAATAGTTCAACCATTAACCCCTTCACACCCAGAACGTAATTTCCATTGTAATTTAGCTACCATAGACGATTTTTAGTGTATATTAGCAATATTTTATAGATATGACCTGTTTAGTATCCTTGTCCACTAACTAATTTGGTATAATCAGTTACTTTTTGTAATTTTATGGCTAACAACAGACGATTTTATATAGCGAAGGAAAGATCTGGTCGTGAAGGGTTAAGGGGAGCAACCAGGTTTGATATTTTACAATAAATTTTGAAATTGACGGAAACATTTTTTTACGCTGATGGTGTTGGCAAATGTAGGGTGGGTTGGGGAGATACCGTACATATGGATGTAACGTACAGATGCTCCCTTGGCCATGTTTATAGGTTTAGGATAGTTACCGTATAAATGTAGTAAGAGAAAAGGGGTTCGATCAGCTGAGCGGGAGAGATTTGGATGGTCGGCGCTTGGATAATTTTAGAGGTGAGTTTTGTTGTTTTTGGCATGTCCCATGTAATATTTGGCCTCCATTTCATGGTCTCTTGTGTTCATGAATATGCCAGCAGTGTGGGGGTAAGGTATTAAGTATCGAAATGTGTTCAGTTGTGATGTACCAAAGGGATGTAAAGACATTCCAGCCACACGAACGATCCGAAATGTTTGTTTCCATGTGAATGGTCGTCATATGGACACTTCGTACATGTTGGTCTTTTAATGTAACTTAACATCCACAGTGTAAACAGAGCTAGACATTTAACTATTACTGTATAAGAGATATAACAGTGTTTATTTACATTATACAGAGCTAGAGTGTACATCTTACTTATACAGAGCTAGACAGTGTACTATCTTACTTATACAAGTAAACAGTGTATTATCTTACTTTCATACAGAGCTAGAACAGGTTATATCTTACTTTATACAGAGCCAGCTGTGTACATCTTACTTATAGACCAGACAGTGTATTATCTTACTTTATCAGACTAACAGGTATATCTTACTTAACAGAGCCAGACATGTATTATCTACTTTATACAGACAGACAGTGTATTATCTTACTTTATACAGAGCCAGACAGTGTATTTCTTACTTTATACGACGACAGTATTATCTTACTTTATACGAGAGACAGTGTATTATCTTACTTTATCAGGATAACACTGTATTCTGACTTATATACAAGATAAACACTGTATTTCCTTATACAGAGCCTACATGTTATTTAGTATACAAAGTCATGATTTCATTGCCAATTCATACTAACTTTCTGAAATCTTAAGCAAAAAGCGACCGTAGATACTTAAAGTCCCAGACAAAGTTTTTTTATTTATTTTACAGACGTCGTTGGCTTTAATACTACATTTTCTACATTATGATTCAGAAAGTTTCAGAGAAAGTGATCCTACCTTCTGTTGCTTTGTAAAGTTGATGGTGTCGCGGTGCTTGCGATCACTTCCCAGGCGCCTCCACCTTGCATGGCACAGCTGCTCGTACTGCTCCCTCCTCCACACCTGTGCTCTGATTGTGATTCACATGATGTTGATGACTCGGAGAACAGCACTAGAACAATAAAACTATAGTAGCGAAGCAATCACTATAGTTCACCATAACCCTTCACACCGAACGTATTTGCCATTGTAATTTATGTACATAGACGATTTTGTGTATATTAGCAATATTTTATAGATTGACCTGTAGTATCTTGTCCACAACTAATTTGTATAATCTTACTTTTTGTAATTTTATGGCTAACAGAACATTATAATACGAAGGAAATCATGGTCGAAGTTAGGAGCAACCAGGTTTGATTTTTCTAATAAATTGAAATTACGGAAACATTTTTACGTGAGGTGTATCGCCAAAGTACACTTGTCATGACTTATGTCATGTATGACTTGTATGAATTGTCATGACTTATATTGTATGCATTTAAGTTCCTGGGGCTTTGCTCATCACTACAGACTTTTGTTTACCCATATTGACAAACAAATATCTTAAAGTAATCGTCCAGACCATTTCATCATTCCTGATTTAATGCACTCAAAATATAGCCATGATCGAGTATATCAACAATATGTTGTCACTTTTTGCATCCAGTCACCCGTTTTTAAATGATCCGCATTCAAAATCTGAAAATTCCCCGAGCTCTCAAAACACAACTGGTGACCAGCAGACGACGCACCACGGCTCGGTGACGTCACAGCAGGAAGCCTCCCAGCCCTGCCTGATACAGATACACGGTGACTCAGAAAAAAACATAGTACTTGAAGAATTTTGGGTGTTTCTGATAAGATGTTTTTTGCGATATGGCATATACTTGCATCCTTTATGGGCGCAGCAAGAAAGCTGTACCTTTCCAGAGAGCTTAGCACCCATTTCCGACCTATTTGGCCAGGTTATGTGTGTGCAGCGCCGGTAAGAGGCGGGTGAGAGCCGCGCGGTGTGAAACACATTGTCTTGCCGCGCGGCTCTCACCCGCCTCTTACCAGCGCTGCACACACATAACCTGGCCAAATAGGTCGGAAATGGGTGCTAAGCTCTCTGGAAAGGTACAGCTTTCTTGCTGTGCCCATGAAGGATGCTAGTATATGCCATATCGCAAAAATAATCTATCAGAAACACCCAAAATTCTTCAAATACTATGTTTTTTTCCGAGTCTCCATGTATCTGTATCGGTCAGGGCTGGGAGGCTTCCTGCAGTGACGTAACCAGCATGTTTCCCGCCACAGCTGGAATGAGGCTGTTGTTTTTCCCGCGCTTTTTACAAAAGTCATGTTTTTAGGGAAATAAGGCGTGGAAATGAATAATTTTTTGTGGATTAGGTATTTTGAATGAACATTCAACATAATTAAGCAAAGAAAAAATGGGTCTGGACGATTACTTTAAGAACTGCTGCACCCACAGTCATGAAGTTAATTTCATCATGAAGAGGAAAAACTAATAAAGAGCACTGTGTAGAATTCATTCCCTCGTTACGTGTAGTTCAAGAGAAATTTTAGAGTAAAAAGAGGCTATTTTGTGTCAATCTCCCTGGACCTCAGCGGCAGAAGTCACTGTTTACCCCTGCTCTTAACCCCTTCACGCCCAGATCTTTCCTTTGCTACATAAAATGGTCTGTTGTTAGCCATAAAATTACGAAAAGTGATTGAATATACCAAATTAGTTAGTGGACAAGGATACTAAACAGGTCATATCTATAAAATATTGCTTACAGTCACTAAAAATTGTCTAATGGTACCCAAATTACAATGAAAATTACGTTCTGGGTCTCAAGGGGTTAAGGATTGGGCAAAATATGTGTTACCATGAGCCAAAACTTTGATTCCAGTACTCCTTTGAGCATGGTGGGACTATTCAAAGCAACCAGTCCTCTTATGACATACTAGCCGCAAAGCCGCCCTCCGGGCGGACTTTTTGGCTAGCTCCTGCGGAGGGCTATTGGTGGGCCTTTGGCCCACCACCTGTGTTTGGTGGGCCAAAGGCCCACCAAACACAGACTCTCCAGATAGCCCCTTCTAACTTTCCTGAAATCATGGATGTAGAAATGTATGTATTAACGCCAACCCATTCACATCACCCATCACCCCCCACCCATTCACTCACCCATTACCCATCACCACACACCCATTCCCTCACCCATTACCCATCACCCCCCATCTATTCCCTCACCCATCACCCCACACCCCACCCATTCACTCACCCATTACCCATCACCCTACATCAAGGCTTCCTCAATTCTCGCAACCCACTTTTTTTCACAATTATCGCTAATAGGCTGCTAAAAAAAAAAAAAAAAAAGTGATCGGATCATCTCATAAGTGGGCTTAAAACCTTCCCCTGGTCAACCTGGTTCCAAAAATGTGGTATATGATGGGATTCCGCCACGGGGGGCGGAACCTATACCCCACACACACACACACACACACACACACACAAACACACAGACATACACACACACACACACTTTCGCTTTTATTAATATAGATAAACAAGACATCCCAATCCCACCCTCGCTACTACTACTGAGTCTACCTTCTGGCAGTATGTGGTGGAGGGGGGGAGGGGGGTCTTCTTGTTCTTCTTACTTACTCTTCTTCCTTCTTCTTATCTTCTCTTTACTCTTTCTTGCGTGCGACACTCATGCGACAGGGGCCACAACATCAGTCTCTTTCTGGACACGCATGGACTACACTGACACTGATGCAGACCTGACCACCCAGCTAATGAGGGAACTTACGTCAGCCTCCACACGTGCGATAGGAAACATAATCTCTGTCCCTTCTCCGCAGCACGTTGGACTCGGGCTGGAAATTCACAGGTTGTATTTATGTTCATTACAAGTAGTCTTACCTGTGTGGCTTTAACTCCTGGGTCGTCATGAGCTAGAAGGGCAGCGCTGGTCATGTTCATAGTGATGTCTTCCTGCGCCACAGATACCGGGGCCGTCACGTCTCCCACCAACCCGACGGGACTGTCCATGCTGCTCAAGCCAGAAATACCTTAAAGATGAACCCTTTAATTATTCCAATGATGAATACAATTTGAAGGCAGCTCTCATCAGGATACGACAGACCATAAATCAGAGAAAAATATAAAGTCATAAGACGCCAAAAGATTAGTTAACCCCTTCATGCCCAGATCTTTCCTTTGCTATAAAAAATTGTCTGTTGTTAGCCATAAAATTACGAAAATTAGCTGAATTATCCCAAAATTTGTTAGCGACAAGGATAAAAAAACGGTTATATCTAAAAATATTGCTTTATTCACAAAAAATATCTAAGGGTACCAAAATTACAAGGAAATTACGTTCTGGGTCTCAAGGGGTTAAACCAGACATCCAAAAAATTTATCTTATCCCAAGCGTAATATAGCGAGGTGTTAGCCGTTCATATTTTTTATGCGCGCCCGCCGGGGGAACCAAGGGGAGACCGCCATATATCAGACGTCTCATGATGTCTCACGTGATCACGTGACAAGTTGACCCGTGGAGTCAAAAGGGGAAGAGGCAGTCGCCCCCAGCGCGGGGTGGAGTGCAGCAGCAGTGTCGGGATTTTAACATTGTAGCAAGCGTAGTTCCCAAATGCACTAAGGGCGTTTTCACTAATGGCCTCCAAATTGGAGCTGATAAAGAATACGAGATGTGGAAGGAGGATGTAGGTGGGGGTGTAGACTGACCACAATTGAAAAAGAAGCGTGCGCTGGCAATACATCGTCATTTTCGGGGGGCCCAGAAGTGCATTCGGAAATTGATAAAAACCAATTTGGAGGCAGAGGATGGCGGGAAAGTTTTTTGAAGAGACTGGATGATGTTTTTTTTGGTGATAAAGGGAAAGAAGGAAATTTGCGCATTTGAGGTTTTGTATAGCCTACGGAAAAAAAGAAGAGCAGAGTTGGCTTTGTGTCAGAGTTTGAAATAGTACCAGGGGTTTTACAAAGCAGGGGTTGAAGCTTGAGTTTTGGGGTTTTTGGGCCTTTCATGTTATTGGTTTAGTTTGTTAGAGGAAAGAAGAAGCAATTAGTCGTCAGCAACACAGGTGGACTACGAAATATGAAGGCGCGCTAAAACCGAATATTTCGATGGTGCAAGGGCCGAGGGCCCCAAAGAAAAATAAAAACCTTTTTTGTGGGAAATGGGGGCATTTTGGTGAAAGTGAGGAACCCGTTTTGGGGCGGAACCGTCGAGGTAGACGGGTTTGGCGGGGCCCGAAGGCTATGCCCGTGGGGGGGGTAAAGTGGAGTCAAAAAAGGATAGGAGGAAAAAAAAATCCTATGGGGCATTGGTAAAATATCCAATGTGCTTTTTGTGAACGATTATCACTGGGCACGTTTGCCCTGACGCCACGAAAAAAAAGGAGGCCATGGTGGGTACGTAGGAAACCCAGGAACTTTTTTCTGGGCTTGTGAAGATAAAGATGCGGGGCCTTTTTTAAAACTAGTGAGTGAATCAAAGGGTGTGCGTCCTTGTACGGGTTTTTACAAACACTGTGTGGTTCCTTTTGCTCGAAGGTTTTAAATGGGTTGACTAAATTTTGAGGTGGACTTGTGAAAGAGGAATGTTCAAATTTCCCAGTTCACATTGGCAAGGGTATTTCTTGATTCCCTTAAGAAAGTTACTTTTCCCCTGTTTTATAGGAAAATATGGGGCCCCAATGTGACCTCGATGTGGTGAATTAATTTTCCCTTTGTTGTGATAGAGTTATAAAAAAGAGCCGAAAATAACAACTGGAGACAAATAAATCAAAGTGGGCGGAAAAAAAAGGGACGTCGTAAAATCTACTACATCTCGAGGCCTATCGGTGCCGTTATGGATGACTAAAGGGGAATTAATATATGAGGCACTCGGGCCTCTAAAAGGACGGGGACATGAGAAGGGGGCCTTGAAACTTATCTCATTTTGGACACCTACAGCAGAAAAATTTGAAGAAGTTGTGAGAGATGCGACAAAAGGGGATCAAAACCTGGAACGGAGGTTTGATACAGTAAAAAGTGACTGTGACGTGTGAAAGGGTATAAAAACCCCGAGCCGAGACCGTGGTGAGTGTCCCGTTGGCTAATTTTAACGAGGTGTTTGCCTGGACCTTAAGTCGTGGGGCAAGAAGTTTTCTGGTGTTTGGGACCTTTATACAAATTGTACATCTGGGGTTTTTTCCAGACAAGAATGCGGGCACTTTTATTCGGGGAATTTTCTCGGTTGGGGTTTGGCTTTTTGGGCCCCCCAGGAAAAATTATCAGAAAAGGGCTGTGAATTTAATTTCAGATATGAGGTCTCTAGGTGGGGCTTTAAAGTTGGTTTATAACGAGGCGCTGAAACCCCTTGGGGGATAAGGTGTTTGAGGGCTCAAGCTGTGTTGGGGGGAAGGGTAAGCAAGTTTTGGGGCGGATTGCCCCGGCTGTGATTTAGATGTTGCTCTGGCTTGGGCTGTGGCTCCGGGGAATGCACGCCCAATTTTGGGTTACCCCCCCCAAAACCAGCGGGTTTTTGGCCAGAACCTGGATTCCTGGACTTTTTATGAAAATCTACCGGCGCTAGCGGCGAGGCCACACCTGAGATAAGTGAAGGATAACGAATGCACCACGGGGCACGGAGAGATTTTCCGTACAAATTTGAAAGGCTGACTAGAGCATTTCGTCAAATGTGAGAGAAGCGACCCGGAGACACATAGGGAGATGATGTTTACTAAAAAAGCTAGACAGAATAAGTGGCGCGGACCTGGTCCCAATTTTTTTTTTAAAGACGGAAAAAAAATTTTTTAGTGAAGCACGTGGAATGTGTTTTTAGGGTGAACATGTGATTCCCCCGGCACCGACCGGGTTTTTGATCTGCTGCAGTGTAAAAATGAGGAAGAGTGTCTCAGTCCAATACCAGTGCCGCGAGCCCCAGTGTCGTGGTGATGGGGAAAATTGGATTGGGGATTCAGACATGGACCGGATGAGACACCCTCTGTGAAATTGTTGATGTTTGGGGTGAGGGGGGGCGGGGCTGTGGATGGCACAACGGTGACGTTCGGGAGAGGACACGGGTGCGAGGCCTCGGGGTGTTGCAATTCCCGTAGTGAAGTTTAAAACGGGTCAAAGGATCAAAGGGCGTTGAGAAAGCGAGTGGGGGGGGATTCTGGTAAAATTTTTAGTGGGCGGGGAAGGGGGCTGGTCGTATCCAACTGTACAACATAAAGGTGACAAAGTGGAACTTAATTTGGATGGGTCTGGACAGAGATTTTTCGTATGGGAAACAGTGGGCGAGGCGACAGAAAACTTTTGTTGTTTAAAACAGATGAGGTGTGTGTGCTAAGGAAAAAGAGATTTAGAAAAAGGAGGACCAAGGGGTGTATAAGAGGTGGAGAATGTGGGTCAAAAGCTAATCTGTGTTGGGTGGTCACAGAAAAGCAAGGAAGGGAAACTATGGAAGGCCGTTTGGTAGCCAGGGGGTTTGAGGAGGACACCATAGGCTGAAAGAAAATTTCCCCCATGTTAAAGGAGGCTGTCCGTTTTGGGGAATGGTATCGCCTAGCTAATGGTTGGGGGTGCCACACAATGGACATAAAGCTCTACCCCCAAGGGAAAAAATAGAGCTGAAGGTACCTGAACTCCCCCTGAGTTCGACAAGGTTATTGTGGGTTGGGAAGATGTGTATGGGTTTTTCGACGCGGGGCCCGACAAATTTTAAAAGAGGGTGAAGGAACAGCTGATTGTCTCGGTGCCAAATTTTGTCCCTGGGCCCTGCATTGTTTTTGTGGAGCCAAAATGGTGGAAAAGAGGGTAAATGCTATATGGGATGATTTCTTTTGGGTGGTACTAGAAATTTGAGCACACTCATAAAACAGTTTTCGTAGGACTTCCAAGTCGGGGGCTTTCGATTTAGGGCTTTAAGTATTGGGGCTAAAAGTGTTACCCAGAGGAGGCGGTATACAATGACCCGTTCGTATGGGCATCGTTGAATCGGTTGCCTTAGCAAAGGCGGGGTTGGGGAAGAGAGGTTTGTCAGAACGAGAGAAAACAGAATATGTGGGTTGGGGGGCAACTAAATTGGAGGCTTCCCCCCCCATCCCGGGTTATAGCGTTCGATTTGGGGCGGCTGAGGTTTCAATTCCAAAGGCTACGGGTTTCTGACATATGAGACTAAAAAAAAGGTGTTGAGCGTGTGAAAAGGGTAATGTGGGTTTTTTATCCCGGGATTAGACCTTTTGAGAGTGCCAATTTTAGGTCGTGACCACCTTCGCCAACCGCAGGACATGGGTCTCAAGGGGGCTTTTTTTCTTTTTGGGACCTAATAATGTCGGGGCCCTATTTCTGGCGCAAGGAAGGTTCGACGGGGGTCAATTTAATCTTCTGCTGAACCCCGGCACTTTGGATGGGTAGACTCGGGATTTGGGCCCTATTTTGCAGGGGGACTCCCGGGTGGGGAGGATCCCTACAGATGTTTTGGACAACCCTTTGCGTAGTGGAAGCCCTTTTCACCTTAAATTTGGTGGACAACAAGCTCGAGATTTTATATCGTGCTTGGATTGTTGGTCAAGGGGAATTGAAAGGGGTTGGGGGGAGACATCGAAGCAACTGGGAACTGCCTTACCAAAAGGGCGGTCGACTATCGGCTGCGGGAGGCAATTAGCGTATTTGGTGTTTTACTGTCATCAGCAACATGTAGGGAGTGTAAATTGTGTATTGGTGAACAACAATTGTATAGTTGATGTACTAAAAGGGGGCATGCAAAGAAAAGAAAAAAAAAAATATAGCGAAAGTGTTTATTTGCGAGTGTGTTAGACGTTCCTAGTTTATGCGCGCCCCCCCCGGCGGGAAAACCCAAAGGGAGACCCCCCTATCATCAGACGTTCATGATGTCATCACTGGTGAAGTGACAAGTTTACCCCGTGGAGTCACAAGAGGAAGAGGCAGGTCAGCCCCCAGGGGGGTAGTGCAGCAGTGTCCAGGATTATAACAAGCCCTACTAATGGTAATTCGACATTTTTTGATTCCCTCATGTTTTTAAATAAAAAGCAATTTCATCACCATACCTTCGGGCCCGCAAGTTCTAGTTAACAATTGTTTATTCTAAGTTAGGCTTTGTCACCGGGTGGCGGTTTGCCATGCTATGAATTATGTAAAATAAATTATATCTTTCGTGCACTTTGGAACCACCCATCGTAAATATACTTTCCACCAAAATGTTAAAGACACTCACCAAATTATTGATTTTTCACTGCGGGCACTTATTGTATTTTAATGAACTTCAACTCAAATCCATCATAATAATCGCGAAGTGTGCACATTCTCCTCTTACAGCAGCATTGACTAGCTGTTCTTTGTGTCGTTGATGAGAAAGAATAGAAATTTGATAGGGTCCAGTACATATGAATAATGGACAATTAATCTTGGTGCATGGAAACACCCTATACAAGATGTATAGATAATAGGGGAGTATTGGAAGAACGGGTAAAAGTAAGTTGACAAGAATGAATAGGGTGAAATAGATTCTAGGAGTGAGAAAGAACACCTTCCCAATTAATGAAAGGATTGAGTGCTGTAGTTACATGAGGAGAGAGGCTATGCAAGGTGAGTGGAAGGATGAGTGCTGTAGTACAATGAAGAGAGGCAGCAAGGGTGAGATGGAAGGATTTGAGTGCTGTAGTACATGAGAGAGAGGCTATGCAAGGGTGAGTTTGGAGGATTAAGTGCTGTAGTACATGAGAGAGAGGCTATGAAAGGGTGAATGGAAGGATAGACTGTATAAAGAGAGAGGCTATAAGGTGAGATGAAGGATAAGGCTGTATAATAAAAAGGGAAGGCTAGCAAGGGTGAGATGAAGATAAGGCTGTAGTACATGAGAGAACAAATAAAGGGTGAAGAAGATGAGTGCTGTAGTACATGATGAGAGAGGCTATGCAAGGGTGAGATGGAAGGATTGAGTGCTGTTAGTACATGAGAGGAGGGCTATGCAAGGGGGGAGGGAAAGGGTTAAGGTGCTGAGTACAGGAGAGGGCTATGCAAGGTGAGAGGAAGGATAAGGGGCTGTGTACATGAGAGAGGGCTATGCAAGGGTGAGATGGAAGGATTAAGTGCGTAGTACATGAGAGAGGGGGCTAGGGCAAGGGTGAGATGGAAGGATTGAGAGTGCTGTAGTACATGAGAGAGAGGCTATGCAAGGTGAGATGGAAGGATTGAGTGCTGTAGTACATGAGAGAGAGGCTAGGCAAGGTGAGATGGAAGGATTGAGTGCTGTAGTACATGAGAGAGAGGCATGCAAGGTGAGATGGAAGGATTGAGTGTTTGTAGTACATGAAGAGAGGCTAGCAAGGGTGAGATGGAAGGATTAAGTGCGTAGTACATGAGAGAGAGGCTATGCATGGGTGAGATGGAAGGATTAAGTGCTGTAGTACATGAGAGAGGCTATGCATGGGTGAGATGGAAGGATTAAGTGCTGTAGTACATGAGAGAGAGGCTATGCAAGGGTGAGAGGACTGGAAGATGTAAGGCAGTACAAGTCACTTCGCCGCACCGAAGCCGACCAACTTGAATTTATAGAACAATTTGTTTCGAGGAAGTAAGAGTACGTAGTATCGGAAATTTGGGTGACTCAAATGCCTTATATTACTTAAGCTCCTTCAATCGCACATACTTTACATTCCTCGGTAATTATGTCTGTTATACAATACATCATTATGGTAGCGATGCCTTTCAGGCCCTTGAGGTGCAATGTAATCTAGTCATCATTCTAACAGGAACTACCACGTGTAGATCTCGCAGCCTCTTGTAGCTTCCTTATTTTCTTAAATTCTATGTTCTTATGTAAGACTGAGATGCATTGACAGGTACAAATGAACTCTTACATCCCCTTGAGGGAGCTCCAAAGAACAGGCGTCAGTACCTATATACTAGAATACTTGAATACCAGAATACTACCCTTCAGTATACAGGCTAACACTAAGAAGAAACCAGGTGTATACTAACTGAGGTGCATGGCATGAGGCATAACTGATGATAGTCTTGTGCCCAGACCTCCCCCAAGACTTTCCAAAACTGAATCTGTTCCTCGAGCAGCTGCAAAAAAATATGTGCACTGATTACAAACAAATACAATTGCAAGACAAGTGTACAGATAAAAAAGTAAGGACAGAAAATAGTCAAATATCTTTGTATATGTAAATGGCACTTGACTAAAAACCTAGCAGAATCATTCAGCCTCCTAAGCCATTGATTGACCTCCAAGTATCAATGAACATCCAGAAGACTCCATATCTTAGGGGTGATCTTCTCTAAGCACAGGCAATACAGAGCATCGTGAATCTCAAACAATAGATTACTGTGTCCTCTAGAGATTGAAACAATTTATATACAAATTAGATTTAGAAATACATCACTTCCTTATAATCATTAAACTCAAAAATGTGCATGCTATTTGTGGAGAGACATTAAAGAAGAGTGGGAGAGATACACACAAGCAAAGTCACAAAGGCTTATAATGCTCAATAGCTTTGATATCTACAAACACATCTCCATACACATCAATATTATGGATGATTTACATGCATCACAATTACCATTATAAAACCTACAATGTCTTGCATTACAAGCAGAGGCAGCATAATATGCATATAGACCATACATGTACAAATCTTCCGCTATCACCTTCAAATTTAACCAAATCATGACTTTCAAACACTCCAAAGAAGTATTCATTCATACCATCATACCAATATGAAATGCCATACCAAAGACTACTCTATACTGGACTTGCTACTCATTTTGGGCTATTTCCAGTGGAGGCCAGTTTTGCGATTCCTGCCATTTTCGAACATCACTCCCTTTTCCCTTTCCCAGGTTTATCAGTATTAGATATACCCTTTCTTCGTAAATGTTTGTTCTATAATATTATCAAATAAAAAACAGTAAAATACACTAAAGAAATGCCATTATGAGAGAGTGAAGAAATATGCATGAGCTCATTCATTGAATTCAACATGAATTCACTTGAACTCATCACCATTTAATATTTTGCATGAAAACATTTTAGATGAAGCATATCAATAGAAGCGGATTTTCCTTAGCTTTCCATTGCTATATTTTGTTTTCTGATAAATGAATCAGAACCATGCATAAATTTGCGTTAAATAGAAAAAAACTCATCTATCGGGATATTACCCGATTAATGATGTTTTTATTTATTACGCTAATTTATGCATGGTTCTAATTCATTTATCAGAAAACAAATATAGCATGGAAAGTTTAAAAAAATTTCGTTTATTTATATGTTGCATGTAAAAAGTCTTCCCGCAAATATTAATGGCGATGAGTTTAGTTCATGCATATTTCTTTAGTCTCATAATGGAATTTCTTTAGTGTATTTTACGTTTTTTTTTTTTGATAAAATTATAGAACAACATTTACGAAGATACCAGTGTATCATTTATACTGATAAGCCATAGTTACTGTAGTCATGGACACTTTTTTTACTTGCCGATCCGATTGATGATGTTATTTTTTTGTTAACGCAATTTATGCTGGTTCTAATTTCATTTATCAGAAACTAAATATATCATGGAAACTAATGAAAACCGCCCTTCTATTGATTGTTTCATCTAAATGTTTGTCGCAAAATATTAAATGGCGAGAGTTTTAAATTATATTGAGGTCATGCTATTTCTTCACTCCTCATAATGGCATTTCTTTAGTGTATTTACTGTTTTTTTTGGGTAATAGTATAGAACAAACATTTACGAGATAACGGTATATCATATTATCTGAAAACCATTAGGAAGGGAATAGGGGTGATGTTCTAAAATGGCAGGATCGCAAACTGGCTCCCACTGGTCTGGGGGGGTTGGCGGGGGCACGAGTAGCAAGTCCAGTATAGAGTAGCTTTGGCCATACCATATGTATGTACTTTTCTTCCACACCATGTTTTGAAGGGTCCTTCATGAGGCTTTTTCATCCATCATTGCATCAGTCACCCTAATAGCCGGCCCACACTTACCTCTGGGCGTGAAAGGGCCTCCGTGGGGTCTTCTAACACTGTCCCCTGGGGGCCCCAAGACAGCATCCAGCCTCATGAAGGAGTCCTCCATCTGGGTGTTTCTGAATTCCGACATGGCTGTGTCTCCGTGAGGCTGTGATGCACACGACACTCCCTCACTCTCCCTCTTACCCCGCAACTGAAATGATGCCATCATTGCCATTATCATTATTGAAAGTTTAGACCTAGAAAGGGATATAAAAAAGCATAGTCATGTAAATAGAGTTTAGCATACTAAATGGGCTAAACTACAACTTTTTATTACAAAACACGGGTTTTTTAGAGTAAATTTCAAAGTAAATCTTTTGAGTTCAATAATAATCACTTTCAAATGAAAAACAATTCAGTTACTACATGCATCTTGCTGCGCAGCAATTGTACTGTTTCATGGTTCTCAGGAGAATCAACAAGTTTGATTATTTTGCCTGTTTAGCTTTGAAAATTGAATGATTTTGTTGCATTTACTCCACAAAATTATTTAAACCATAAGGCAGTAAAATGGATCTGGAAAGTTAATTATGTACCTTCAGAGTTTTGAGAGGAATAATTTTTAAGAGAGACTAGGCACTGGCTATATGCACCATGGTGGGAGCAGATTCTTCTGCTTCTTTCCTCGCCACCATTGATATTATATTTTTGCAATGTCTCTAATGTACACTAGGGTCTCATTTTTGACAACTAATTGGTGCTGGAAAAAGCTTGCCAAATACAAATTCACCAGATGTGAATAATTAGGACTTAGGTAAATGGTTATTTGGTACCAGAGCCCTGAGAGAATAAACCCTTTTACAGAGAGTAAACCAGACGTTGGCGGCGCCATCCAGACATGGCAGCCGGGCAATTAAGCACCCTCTGATTCGCTTATTTAACCTAAATAACTAAACCAAACCTATCCTAAACCAAACCTAAACATAACCTAAAAATTACCTCGCCAAACCTAAACGTAACCCACCAACTCCTGCGGAATATCAACCTAGCTTTTTTTCCGTGCAAACATCTGTAGTGTTTTTGCAATTCGAAAAAGTGATAAATATTTTAAAATACACTTTTTGGTACTCAAGTTTGTTACCAGGTTAGGTTAGTAAATATTTTGGGGAGAGTCTCACTAGGAGGTTATAAGTGAGGTTAGGGTTAGGGGTATTAGTTCGGAAGTGGGCTTTCAAAAGTCCTAGGATGCTTACCTACATCATCGGTAGATTTCTTCATTCTGAGTGTTTTGAACCCCCTTTTCCATGGCGCAATTGAATAATATTGGCGTTACATGTAGTACTACCGAAAATCTACAATCATTTCAGCCAGAAACGGTTAAGTTAGGTTAAATCAGAACATGTTGGGTTAGGTTAGAGGTGGAGTTTGGTTTAGCAACAGATAATATATAAAATAAAAAATAAATACTATCGTAGTGCGAAACGGAGCAAGGTTTGCGGTGCGGGCCAGGAGGGGCCCTAATTTTTAGGGCACCCTCCACACCTGTAAATATAAATTTATTTCAGACAAAAACGAGTGCCCGATTCATTCAAAACACATCAAAACTATTCAGGAAAACTTTAAGTTTCGGCCTCGAAATCGGTGAAAGCCCACTACCGAAATTTTACCAGGTTAGGTTACGTAAAGTTAGATTAGTAATATTAACCATATTCTATATTTGAGGGGTCCTGGGGGGTCGTTTAGGGGGGTGAAGGGGGCATCTCTCCCCCACTTTATAAAACTACGTTTTAGAGGTATCTGAAGGCATCTGTGAGGGTCTGGAGGAAAAATAGGGGTAAAATTCTAGTGTTTGCCCATACTCCCCCACTTCCCCCAAACAAGTTTGGGGACCTGTGGGAATGCGGGGTTTTCAGGTGGGGAACAAATTATGCATCGGAAACATGTAATTTAAGAGTTGTGTAGGGGGATACAATTCCCTAGATCTAGGGTCATTTCCTTATATCTAGAGAAATTTGCCTAACCAAAATTAACCTAACCTAACCTAGCCTGACCCACCGATAGCCTACCCTAACCTAAACAAATCTAACCTAACCTCCTAGCGGGGGATTAGGGGGTTCTCGACACTTAGGTCATCATTCTGTGAGGATCGTCAGGTTCACACGTTTCTGGACTCAAGAAGAAATCCGAAGAAATCCAATACATTTTCCCTAGATCTAGGGAATTTTTTCAACATCCCTAACTCAAAAACTATGTGGTTGCGACGCATATTTTGTATCCCAGCCAAATATCCCGCATTCCCCCAGGTCCCCAAGCTTGTTTTGTGGGAGAGGGGGAGTATGGGCAAACACTAGAATAATACCAACCAAACCCTACCTCTAACCTAACATAACCTAATCTGATTTAGGTAAAACTTTGGAAGAAGTCCTTCACCCCTATCTTTTTTTTCTTCCCCCTATAGCCAACAAGCCTGGGGAACTGGCGGGAATACGGGGTTTTTGGGTGGGGGAAGCAAATATAAGTGATTTATGGCTCCCAAAAAAATCATCAAAGTCACTATATGTAAAAATCTAACCTAACCTAACCTTAACCACAAAGTATACCTAACCTAACCTTAACCACAAAGTATACCTAACCTAACCTAACCTTAACCACAAAGTATACCTAACCTAACCTTAACCACAAAGTATACCTAACCTAACCTAACCTTAACCACAAAGTATACCTAACCTTAACCACAAAGTATACCTAACCTAACCTAACTGGACTTAGAATTTTTTGAGGCACCTCGTATTTCACAGCGGCCGTGTGGGTTAACCAAGGCTGAGCGCACGCTGGAACCTTTACAGATGTGAAGTACAATAAGCATACAATACAGTGCGATAGTTCATTTCAGTCAAAGCCGGAAGGATGAGTTCCAAAGTATTTCCCCGATTTAACCTAACTTAACCGTTTCTGGGTGAAATAACTAGATTTTCGGTAGTGTATGTATCGCCATTATTATTCAATTGCGCCATGGGAAATGGGATTCAAAAGACTCAGAATAAAGAAATCTATACGATGAGGCAGGTTAGAATTGTCAGGCTCGAGAATGACCTCAATCATAATAATGATACCCCCAAACCTTGGTTCTGATACATCCACATCTACCAATGAAAATAGGAGGTGCTTCAGGGAACATACACACGCTCAGTTACGATGAAGTATGCAATCAGTGATCCAGGGCAGGAATACCTTCAGCAAGGGAAGTAATGACGGGAAGAGGAGGGTGTAATGTGCCACAGTCCACACTCCGGGGGTCGCGTGTGTCTGCTCTGCCGCCGAGTCTTCAAAACAACACCACACAGCGTTACCAACGCAGAGGGAGAGGCTGTCACTGTTACCAAAGTACAAAATACCATGGGTACCAAGGATAGTATATATACTATCCTTGATGGGTACTCTGACTGTTACCACACAAAATTAGGACTGACACACGATCAAAACAATCTCCAAAATGCATGATTGAATACCGTACTTCTAAGATCCTAATTATTACATAGCATTTTCTGTCTTTTCTGATCAAGGAGGTTTAACAAGAGCAATTAAAAGTCTGTCTTCACCTTAACTATTTGTCTTTAAATCTTGGGAATATCTATTATGTTACTTGAAATTCTTATACTTATTTTATAATATTAATTAACGTATTCAATTTTTTGCAGAAAAATCTTCTATTAATTTTGGTGGCTTACCTAGGTACCCTATTTCGTAGGTAGCCTATTTCGTTGTAGGGGTCCACAGGTGGAAAAGTGACTGGAAAAGGGGGAATGGGACAAAAAAGGTTGGGACCACGGGTAAAAAACGACTCATACCTAAAGACCGGCGTATCCTAATGAAGAAGAGAGGCCACTACAAGAACAAATTGACAAAGTGCCCTCCACCATTCGTAGAAGCCAAGCTGAGAAAGGCCCTCTTGGAAATAGAAACCAGCTTAATAAAGTCACATGCAGAACAAAGGAAGAAAGAAGAAATACAGGCAGTGAACAACATAAAGGATAACTCTAAATTTTTCTTCTCCTACGCCAACAGGAAAAGCAAAAACATATCGGCAGTAGGACCACTTGAAAGTGTGGTAGGAGGTCTTGAGGGTGATCCAATGAAGATGGCAAATATCCTCAAAGGCCAATATGATAGCGTCTTCAGTGTGCCTAACCCTGTCAAAACTGTTCATGACCCAGCGGTTTTCTTCAACACGCGAGCAATCTCTGCACAGACACCGCACCTGACAGAAATTACCCCAGAAACTGAAGAACTAATTGAAGCTATTGACGCCATCAGCTCGGATTCTGCGGCTGGCCCGGATGGCTTTCATGCAAAGTTCTTGAAACAATGCAAGCTTGAGCTGGCGGTACCATTGAAATTAATTGTCACAAAGTCCCTTGCATCGGGCATTATTCCCCCCAACCTGAAGGAGGGGATAGTGACACCCATCCATAAAGGAGGCAACAAGGGACTGGCCAAAAACTACCGGCCTGTGGTCCTAACCTCCCATATCATTAAGATAATTGAACGAGTGGTCAAATACCATCTCACTGATCACTTAGAGAAGACAAATGCTTTTAATGAGGGCCAACACGGCTTTAGAAAAGGCTGGTCCTGCCTGTCGCAATTATTGGCACACCAAGAAGCCCTATTGGAAGCCACTAGCAAGGGCACCAACGTAGATGTGATCTACTTGGACTTTGCCAAGGCCTTTGACAAAGTTGATCATGGCCTCCTCCTCCACAAATTAAGGGGCCTTGGCATATCAGGAAACCTTGGAAAGTGGATCCACACTTTCTTGACAGGCAGGACACAAAAGGTATCAGTACAGGGGCACCTCTCAGACCCGAGTGACGTGGTAAGTGGAGTTCCGCAGGGGTCAGTGCTGGGACCTCTGTTGTTCCTGATCATGATCGGGGACATTGACAGGGGACTCCGGCACTCCCAGGCTACCTCTTTTGCCGATGACACAAGGGTAAAGAGGGGAATAGCAACAGAAAGGATGTGGCCCGGTTGCAGGAAGACTTAAATCACCTCCTAGACTGGGTGATACCAACAACATGTCAATGAACAGCGACAAATTTGAACTAATGAAGTACGGCCCCCTACATAACATCAAGGGAGACACCACCTACCAGGCCCACCAGCAAACCATCACCCCAGCACACCACGTGCGTGACTTGGGCATCACCATGAGTGCTGATAGTACCTTCTCACAGCACATAATCAACATATCAAACACTGCCAAGAAATTGACCGGGTGGATCCTCAGGACCTTTCACACCAGGGAGAGGACCTGCATGTTAACACTATGGAAGGCCCTCGTCCTCCCCAGACTGGAGTATTGCTGCCAGCTCTGGTCGCCGTACAAGAAAGGGGACATAGTAAAATTGGAAGCTCTACAGAGGTCCTTCACCAGTAAAATCTGGGACTCCCAGCATATGGATTACTGGGAGCGTCTACGCCACCTTAGACTGTACTCCCTGCAGAGAAGACGTGAGAGGTACCTAGTAATCTATGTGTGGAAGACCCTAGAGACACTGGTACCTGACGTAGGCCTGCAAATAAACCATCATCCAAGGAAAGGTCGACTGTGCTACATCAGGAGAACACAAGCCACCACTCAAAGAGTAGCAACAGTAGTACATAACTCATTTACAAGAAATGGGGCTCGTTTGTTCAATGCTGTGCCAAAGGCCATCAGGGAGCTGACTGGAGTATCCACTGACTCCTTCAAGCATCAGCTGGACAAATGGTTGGCATCAGTGCCTGACGAGCCCCCAACACCAGGCTACCCCAGCACCGGAAGCAACTCTTTGGCGTGCCACCACACCACCAGAGAAGCGGAGCTGCCTGGTCACAGCGGAGGCCCACCTTAGCTGCGCCCTGGGAGGCGAAATTCTACTAAGTAAACTAAGTAAGTAAGTAAACCCATTTTCTCGCGCTACAAGAGGTTTACTGTCAATCAGCACCCATACGCTAATCCTTACACACTGCCCTCCCACTCTCGCTTCTCTTTGAAGAGTTTTGACGTCTGAGGAACGACTTCTTTGTGCCAACAAGTAATGAAAAGGTTGATAAAAGCCTGTGTCCTTAATGAAATGAACATGAAAAACAGCCAACATAGACGCCAAACAAAATAGAAACCAGCCAAAAAACTCGCCCAACCGCCAGAGCGAAAAATTTCCCCCCGGAAAGTATAGCATATCGCCCAATTTGGCGTGAAACCCGCCCACCTGGCAACTCTGCAAGTTGGCCGATCGGCGATCAGCTGAGTCAGGCACGAGCAGTGGTGGAGAGAGGTGATGCTGTGCCATTTGGTCTCCGATTTATAACTGGTAAGTGTTAAAAAGTGTACAAAACGGACAATATAGTGGCGGGTTTGATGCAGGTCTTGCTAAACCCCCGTGTGTGTGCCTGTATTGCGGGGGTGGGGGACAGAGGCGAGGCTGGCGGGAAAGTAGGTGAAGGTGAAGTGTCGTGAGTGAGACTTTTTGATGCGGTGTTCAAACTAGGCATGCCACTCCTTGGGATTTTTCATAAAATCTTGGGATATTTTTTGTCTATCTTGGTATTTTTTAGGGGATTATTCAAGTATTTCTCCAGTAATTTATCTCAAGGTAAGCATGTGGGTTATAATGGAGGAGAGTTTCACGTTCGTTTTCAGAGACACCAACTATTTTTTCTTGGCCTACAATAAGTGCTTGTTCTAATGGTGCTAGTTTTATTTTGCGCAAACCAAAAAAAAAAAAAAAAAAGTATATTTTGTGATTAAGGTTAGGTTAGGTTTCTTTAAAACCTGTAAGGTTAGGTTAAGGCCATCCCAGCAAACACACTACGTAAACCTTACGTTTTGAGAAGGTAGCGTTTTGGTAACGTTAGGAAAATTCGTAATATATACGTAAATCATGCGTTCACTCTTGAATTGTCTATGTTGTATTTAGGTAGTGTTTGGTTACGTCGCTACGATACGTTTTTTGAACGTAATTAAGACGTTATGTAATACGTGTTTCTTCTACTAATATATTACGTAGTGGTTTTACGTTTCAATTACGTATTTATAACATCATGATGTAACGTGATATTAGAGGATTCAAAACGTTATATATACCTAATGAATATGTGGATACATATGTTAAAGATACGTAAGTATAACGTAAATATGAATTGTGTATGTTGTATTTAGGTAGTGTTTGGTTACGTCGCTACAATACGTTTTTCAACGTAATTAAGACGTTACAGAAATACGTGTTTCTTCTACTAATATAGTACGTAGTGGTTTTACGTTTCAATTACGTACTTATAACATCATGATCAGAGCTGGGCAGTATTTAAATACATTTGTATTTAAATACAGTTGTGTATTTAGAAATGTATTTATAAATACATTGGTTGTCATGTATTTAAATACAGTATTTAACATGTGGGCCATTGGCCCACCAATAGCCCTCCGCAGGAGCTAGCCAAAAAGTCCGCCCGGAGGGCGGCTTTGCGGCTAGTATATCATATATGCTCAAAACCCTACCGTAGATAACAATAGTCGTCAGAAGCAATAATGTCACCAGCCGCCATATATTACGAATTACAGCATCCTACTGATTTGTATGTGCCAATGAAGATGATACACAGTAGTTTACATCATGACTGTATATATAATCTACCCTGTTTCAGCGTTGTTTTATGCTTTGTATCTGCAAGTATATATACGGTTTCAAATTTCGCTACTCTTTTTTTTTTCGGGCGACGACGACGGCGGGAGGACACTCAGAACATAAATACTAGCTGGTGACCTTAGTTTGGTCGCCACTCTGGTGATATTTTTTTAATTTGTTCATTTATAGCCATAATATGACACAGATGAAGACACAAAATAACACAGACTCTCCAGATAGCCCCTTCTAACTTTCCTGAAATCATGGATGTAGAAATGCCAGTATTAACGCCACCACACGTCTGTAGCTACATCGAAAAAAACGTTGTCTTGGCGACTTTAGTGTTATCTACGGTACCTATAACTGTCGCCGATAGGAATTCTCGCCGACGTCGGCGAGTGTTCCAATTTTTCACATCGGCGAGTGTTCCTATTTCTGGGGTTATTTCTAGTTCTTGATCTTGAGTTAGGTTATGTGGTTAGGTTATGTTGGCCAGTTGACCTATGTCCAGGTTAGGTTACTGAACGAGCGAGGGCTTTACCAGTGAAAGTCGCCAAAATTTCAACGTCTGCGAGAGCTCTCGGTTGGCGATTCGACGAGCATTCCTATATCGGCGACAGATCCATAAACCCTCTAAACTGCCACATACGTTAATTTTTTGTCTAACGACATCCCGCTCGGTTGAAGACGAAACTATTTATTTAATGCTATGGCTATAATCTGATTTGCATTAATTGATTGCATTAATCTGATAACCATTTCGCGTCAATTTTTTTTTGTTTTTTTTGTTGACGGGGGTTTATCTCCCTTAAGAAGCCATTTCAAGGCAAAAATACCAGAGTAAGTAAAAAATTATCAATACTAATTTGAAGTGATAATTTCTATTTTGAAATATTGTCTCAGATTCAATCAATCATTGGGGGCATACGCCGGGGGGCGCGTCGCCTCGCCCACCCTACGACGCCACTCCCGGGGGCCACCACGCGCGAGTTCCCATGCAGGCTCCTTTCCCATACCAAGCAGCTCTCGACAAGAAACATCAACTTGCCCCAGCCACGAGCCTTGTGGGCGCCCCCTTGGCCTCCTCCACGCCGGATTGTCTCTTACAGATACAACCCGATGGGAAGGATCGGTTTCAGGGTAGCGTGCCACATGCCCATATAGCCGAAGTTGGCGCTGACAGACTATGCAGGTAATAGGCCTCGATTCAGTCTCACTGTGCAATCGCTGATTTGACACTTAATCATCCCAGCGATACCCCATGATTCTGCGAAGACACTTATTACCAAAGGCATTGATTTGTCTCTTCAAGTCACTATTTAGTGTCCATGTCTCGCAACCATAGAGTAAGACAGGGATCACAAGCGATTTGAAGATCCGGATCTTTGTCCTCCTGCACAGGTACCGACAATGCTAAATACTCCCGCTGAGCGACTCCATAACACCGTGGGCTATGCCAATCCGCCGTAAGACTTCTTGACGTGACCCGCCGTCATTATGGACTGCGCTACCAAGGTATGTAAAACTTTCCAAGATCTCAATGTCCTCGCCACACGCATGAACAGACTGTACTGCTTCATCTAGTAAGTCTCCAAACACCTGGACCTTGGTCTTGAGCCAGGAGACCTCAAGTCCCAAAGGCTTTGCCTCCTCATGCAGCACCTCGAGAGCCATCACCAGGACCTCCAGCGACTCAGCAAAGATTACTGCATCATCGGCAAAACCAAGATCGGTGATCTTGGTGTTGCCGACGGATGCTCCACAATCACTTTGATCTACAACCTTTTCCAATACCCAGTCCATACAAGCGTTGAAAAGTGATGGGGCAAGGACGCACCCTTGCCTCACTCCTGTATTCACAAGAAAGAAGCTGGATACACCTGCCCCACACTTCACAGCACTCTCAGTCCCAGAATACAGACCAGTTATCAAACCAATAGTCCTTGCAGGAATCCCTCGAAGTCGCAGAAGATCCCAGAGTGACTCACGATGCACTGAGTCAAATGCCTTCTTGAGATCAACATAGGCTGCAAGCATCCCCTGTCGAAACTCACGTCGGCGTTCTACCAGGACACGAAGCGCTAGGATACGGTCCGTTGTTGACTTACCAGGCGTGAACCCAGACTGCTGAGGTCTCTGATGCTTCACCAGATGACTGCGAATGTTCAGATATGGCAACCCATAGACCACTGTATACCTGGACTGCGCACGAGACAATGTTTTGAATTGCGGGGCTGCATAGGGGCCTGCAGGGTGCCCGACAAAGAGATATAGTGGTCTATGGACTATCATATAGACTGGTTTATCAGTATATATGACATACTGTAATATTTGTAAATGTTTGTTCTATAATATTATCAAATAAAAAACAGTAAAACACGATAAAGAAATGCCATTATGAGACTGAAGAAATATGCATGAACTTAATATTCACTTCAACTCTTCGCCATTTAAAACTTTGCGAGTCAACTTTTATCATGAAGGGTATCAATAGAAGCGCAATTTTATTAGCTTTCCATTGCTATATTTCGTTATCTGATGAATTAATTAGAACCATGCATAAATTAGCGTTAAATAAATAAATAAAATCATCAATCGGGTAATTTTCCCGATTGCTGAGGTTATTTATTTAGTCAACGCTAATTTATACATGGTACTAATTCATTTATCAGAAAAAGAAATATATAAGTAAATAAATAACATCATCAATCGGGAAAATTACCAGATTGATGATTTTATTTATTTAGTTAACGCTAATTTATGCATGGTTCTAATTCATTTATCAGATAACGAAACACATCAATGGAAAGCTAATAAAATTGCGATTCTATTGATACAATTGATGATAAAAGTTGACTCGCAAAGTTTTAAATGGCGAAGAGTTAAGTGAATATTAAGTTCATGCATATTTCTTCATAATCTCGTAACGGCATTTCTTTAGCGTGTTTTACTGTTTTTTATTTGATAATATTATAGAACAAACATTTACGAAGATCACAGTATATCATATATACTGATAAACCAGTCTATATGATCCGTATATATATATATGAATCCGAGGGGCCCTCCGATTACAGGCCCTTGTGCGACAGGCCGATATTCTGTGCGCAGTCCAGGTATACAGTGGTCTATGGGCAACCCTAATATTGTTTGAACTTCTTTCTTTTATTGTTTGAACTTCTCCTCACTCCTTCCTCTCACTACACACCTGCCTTCACCTCCTCCTTCCTACAATATAAATATTACCACTGCAAGGCAATACTTTATCAACACACTAGGAAATATTTGGTTGTATGACTTGTATCCCTCCACAGCCCACCATAACCAGCACTTGGTAGTCACTGCACACGCCAGGTATAAACTACATGCTGCATGGCTAATTTAGGGTTTCCCGGCACACCTTGGCTTATATTGGCTTGCTGGAAGTTTACTCACATCCAACCTGTTCCTAAGAAGGGTGACCGTTCTAATCCTTCAAACTACCGTCCTATAGCTTTGACTTCCTGCCTTTCTAAAGTTTTTGAATCTATACTTAATAAGAAGATTCTTAAGCATCTATCTGCTCACAATCTTCTATCTGATCATCAGTACGGTTTCCGTAAAGGGCGATCTACTGGCGATCTTCTAGCTTTCCTAACTGAATCTTGATCATCCTCCTTCAGGGGTTTCTGTGAAACTTTTGCTGTTGCCCTTGACATATCAAAAGCTTTTGATAGAGTCTGGCACAAATCTTTAATTTCCAAACTACCCTCATTCGGTTTCTATCCTTCTCTCTGTACCTTCATCTTAAGTTTCCTTTCAAACCGTTCTATTGCAGCTACTGTAGACGGACATTGTTCTTCTCCTAAATCTATCAATAGTGGTGTTCCCCAGGGTTCTGTCCTATCACCCACTCTCTTTCTATTATTCATTAATGATCTTCTAAGTCTAACTCAAAGCCCTATCCACTCCTACGCTGATGATTCTACCCTGCATTTTTCAACGTCGTTTATTAGACGTCCAACTCAACAGGAACTAAGTGATTCACGGAGAGATGCCACCGAGCGCCTAACTTCTGATCTTTCTATAATTTCTGATTGGGGCAAAGCAAACCTTGTTTTGTTCAATGCCTCAAAAACCCAATTTCTTCACCTATCTACTCGACAAAACCTACCAGATAACTATCCCCTCTTCTTCAATGACACTCAAAGTTCTGTCTCCTTCGACAATGAACATTCTAGGACTATCCTTTACTAATCTATTAAACTATCACACACGCACTCACACATACACACACACATACAAACACATACATACACACTAGTGATGGACTGAATATTCGCATTCGCAATTGCGAATATTTGCATGTTTTTTCAATATTCGCATTCGCACTCCCACTCGTAGTTGTTTGCGAATATGCGAATATTTTGCCCAAATCAATAAACTTACAAAAAAAGGAGAAAATAACAAGTGAACACAATATTACGCAAGCAAACATATAAATAAATTTAAAATTTAGCCGAGCATTAGTTACAAGCATGGGGTGAGGAGGCGTAGTGGTAGCCAAGGCCATGGTTCCTTGAACACTAACTCCATTCTCCACCCTTCAACAGACTAAAGCAGCCGCTTCTCTCAAGTTCACTGAACTCAACTCATTGCTTGCCTCGTGCACTATACTGCAGTAATTAAGCATCTTCTCTTTCACCCACGAACACAATCAACTTTTTTTGTGTGATGTTTGTGTGATGTGTCACTTCACTGATATTGCACAGTGTAAACTTTGCAATAATAGTTATTGATATATTAGCTAATACTAATTATTCATGCAAGATATTATCATGTAAATATTTGTGTAAGAGTGGGTCCTCGTCCCAAGCTGGCAACATAGAAAATTGAATGGAATTTACATTAGACATTAATTTTTTTATGTCTGAACTCTTACAATACATACAAAATATTTCAGTTACCTGTATGTTATAAAAAATTACGTATTAAATGAAATGTTATGTAATATTCGCAATTCGTATTCGCAAATATCAAAACCAAATATTCGCATTCGCGAATACGGAAAATAGACATTCGGTCCATCACTAATACACACACACACACACACATACATACACACATGCACTCATACACACATACATACATACACACACACGCGCGCGCGCACACACACACAATATATGATATAATATAATATAAGTCGGTTAAAATGAGAGAGAGAGAAGGGAAAGGAAGGAGAGAGAGAGAGGGAGAAGGGAAAGGAAGGAGAGAGAGAGAGAGATAAGGGAAAGGAAGGGGAGAGAGAGAGAGGAAAGGAAGGAGAGAGAGAGATGAGAGAAAGGAGAGAGAAGAAAGAGAAAGGCAAGAGAGAGAGATAAAGAAAGAGAGAGAGAGAAGGGAAAAGAAAGTCCTCTTCCACTTCGTCTCCTTCGTTAACAAACCTTGTTAACTCTTCCCGTTTATTTATAAATAAAGACGGGATTGTTATCGTAGGACACCTGAACGTGCCTTGTTGATCAACAAGTAAATATTCCCGTTTTCTTCCGCCTTTGTTAGTAAACAGACGTTCCCTCGTAAACAGTAAGGCTGGGCAGGAACCGTTAATTTTGGAACCGCAGGTTCCGGTTCCATAGACTCTCGGAATCGTTGGAACCGGTCCGGAACCGGTTCCGGTAATTTAAAAAAAAAATAATAATAAAAAATATAGCAAATAAAACAATACAAAAAACTTATAATAAAAAAATATATATAAATAAAAAATAAAAAATAAAACAAATTAGTAAATAAAAAACATCAATAAATATATATATATATAAAATAAGTACATATATAAATATAAAATAAAAAAATATAAATTAGATTAAAAAAAAAAAAAAAAAAAAAAAAATATATATATATATATATATATAGTATTATATATATAATATATAATATATAATATGATATAATATATATATATATATATACCTATATATATATATATATATATATATATATATATATATATATATATATATATATATCTACATATATATTTATTTATGTATAATATATAATATATATTTATATAATATGTAAAAAAATTATATATATATATATATATATATATATATATATATATATATAAATTATTAGATTATGATTTAGTCTGCGGTACGCCACTGCCTATGAGTCATATCTATAATAATATAAGCGAGTGTGTGTGTGTGTGTCTGCTCCAGGTGCCGCTCCCTGTGGCGGAATTCCCTCATATGGCACAGTTTTGGAACCGGCTCGAGCAGGGGAAGGTTTTAAGCCTATATATGAGATGATCCGATCACTTTTTTTTTCTTTTTTTTTAGCAGCCTATTAGCGAGAATTGTGAAAAAAAAGTGGGTTGCGAGAATTGAGGAAACCTTGATGTAGGGTGATGGGTAATGGGTGAGTGAATGGGTGGGGTGATGGGTAATGGGTGTGGGGTGATGGGTGAGTGAATGGGTGGGGGGTGATGGGTGATGGGTGAGGGAATAGATGGGGGGTGATGGGTAATGGGTGAGTGAATGGGTGTGTGGTGATGGATAATAATGGGTGAGTGAATGGGTGGGGGGTGGTGGGTAATGGGTGGGGGGTGATGGGTAATGGGTGAGTGAATGGGTTGGGGGTGATGTGAATAGGTTGGCGTTAATACATACATTTCTACATCCATGATTTCAGGAAAGCTACAAGGGGCTATCTGGAGAGTCTGTGTTTGGTGGGCCTTCGGGCCACCAAACACAGGTGGTGGCCCAGCTAACACACTTACATATTTTGTACGTAGTATAAAGGTAGCGGTTTTGTAACTTTTACGTAGCAAAAATACGTAACTAATACGAATTTGTGTGGACGCCCAGGTGCGTCCTAACTACGTATTTCACTACGTAACTGACAACCTTTCTACAACATTTTGGGAACCATTTGCACGTTTCAAAAACGTTTGTACTGCCTTTTTAACACGTTCCATCATCTTTTCACAACCTATTTGCTACATCCCACTAAGTTTTTGCTACGTTACTACTACCTTCAGCGAGCACATTGCCACAACCTTCCTGGTACGTACCATATTAGCCTACCTTTCTGCAACAGTTCTTGCTATACAGCTCCTTTGAGTTGGAAGATGTATAGTTGTGTAAATACTTATACAGCGAGTAATTTGTGCAAAGCGTGCACTAGCCCACCAGTAAAGACTCCTCACTAGTGTCCGCCCTGTTTATGAGGTGATCATAATGTCTTGCCACAGTAGGTTAGCTTTTACTTAATGATCCTCGTGTCAATGTGAAAATATATACTCCTTCAGATATATTTGAATCCTAAAAATGAAAATCTAAGTAGTCCCAATATCCCATAATATCATGTATGTGACTTTTTTTTATTGATTATAGTTTTGAATATATTTTAAGTTTACCGTTTAAAAGTTTGAAATCATTACATTTGATTATATAATAAGCATAACAAATAATACAATTTGATTTACTAGAACTTATAATAGTATACCGTATTAATTAACATTTTCTCTAATATGAACCTAATAGAAAACGTTTCTAAATAGACTATAATAAGAAACAATACATGCATAATAACCTGAAATTTACTCTTTACTTCAAATTAAATTTCTTCATCCAAGCAACCGTATTTTGAATGTGAACCATATGTATTTCCGTCACAAAATCGTAAATAAAAATAAATAATTAAAGGTGCTATAAACGTGCTAAAAAGGTGATTTTGTCACATGAATGCTCTACGTAGTTTGTACGTTATTTCGTGTATATAGATCTACCTGATATAAGTCACCTGCTTTTCACCATAACTCCGATTGGAATTCACGTGGATAACGGTTTATGTCATATTAACCCTTTCACGCACGGTGACGCGATCGCGTCAAAACGGGCCCGTGTACATCTTAGCTTTTGACGCGAATTGCGTCAAAAAACATAAAAATATTCGCCAAAAATAAAGTACTTATCAGAATCGCATCAAAACTTTCTGCGTAAAATATCCAAGCTAGGCCTATAAAATAAACTAATTGTCAACTCGCTCGTGCGAATGGATTTGAAGTGATAAGGGCCCGTGTCTCTGTTCACTCTCAGCAGGCAGCGTGTTAGCCCGCCTTCTTAGCCATCCGTCTTCCAACATGTGTTTCAGTTTTCCTCCATTTTCTCAAAATCTACTGGCCATATGAAAATTATAATGGTAGCGTTGGAATCCTCATAAAAGTCCGCTTTTATTGGCATATAAACCATAAAAAGTCGACTCAGGAAGTATCGAGCTACGAAGTGGTGAACGTAAGTATTTCTTATTTCTCTTTACTCAATGTTTTTTGAAGTCGTTAAACTCCGCTATTTATTTGCATTTCTTGTTATTTTTGTCTTTCATAAGGCAGAATAATCTCTTGCGAAACCAACGATATATAATAATGCCAGGAAAAAAGAATAATCGTGGTTGAAATTGATAACATAAACAAAACATTCGCCGCACAGTCAGGCCATTCCGCGGGGCAACTTAGAAAGCCCCAAATTGATGTCGCAGTGGACGGAAAAACTTAATAAACTTTTCGTGCGTGAAAGGGTTAACGTAATACTTACGTATCTTTAACATATGTATCCACGTATTCATTAGGTATATATAACGTTTTGAATCCTCTAATATCACGTTACATCATGATCAGAGCTGGGCACTAAATACATTGAATGTATTTAAATACTAAATACTAAATACATACATGGGAGAAATGAATTTAAATACTAAATACATTTTATGAATGTATTTAAATACTAAATACTAAATACATCAACTGTATTTAGATACATTTGTAAATACATTTCAAATACACACAAATTTTAACATGTCCGAAAAAAAATGGATTTCCTTAGGATTTCCTTAGATTTTGAGTTTCCTTAGAAATTTCCTTCTCAAGCCTAAATTTCCTTCAAATAAGGAAATTTCCTTGCAAGTGGAAACACTGGTTCACTGTAACATCAGGTTTGCCAGATAGTGAGGTGGGTTTATGGCCAAATTAACTGATAAAAATGTATTTACATTTTTATATTATGAGTATTTAAATACAATGTATTTAAATACTCATATAATTATTTAAATATTTGTATTTATTTTGTATTTATGTATATGTTTTGTATTTGTATGTATATGTATATGTATTTTGTATATGTATACAAAAATTCAAATACTGTATTGAAATACATGACAACACACACACACACACAAACCTACACACACACACACACACAAACCTACACCACACACACACACACACCCTCAACCACACACACACACACACACACACACACACACTCTTAATTTGTGATGCTTTATTTTAAGGATTTCAGAAGTTTTATTGGATTTTTATTGTTTTTTTAAGGGGGGGAGAGGATTGGCTAGGGTTTAATAGAGTTTAGTAAGCATAGAAGGGGATTGACTAGGGTTTAATAGGTTTTGATAAGGTGGGAAGGGGATTGGATAGGTTTTAATCGGTTTATTTAAGGATTACAGGAGTTTTATTATTTTTTTAGTGTTTTTTTAAGGTGGGAAAATAATTGGCTAGGGTTTAGTAAGCATAGAAGGGGAGTGGAATTTTGAGTAAGTTAAAAATTAAATTAACCCCTTGAGGCCCAGAACGTAATTTCTATTGTAATATGACTACCATTAGACAATTTTTGGTGAATGTAAGCAATATTTTTAGAGCTATGACCTGTTTAGTATCCTTGTCCACTAACTAATTTGGTATAATCAGTTACTTTTTCGTAATTTTATAGCTAACAACAGACGATTTTATGTGGCAAAGGAAAGATCTGGGCGTGAAGGGGTTAAGAAGAAGCTATTAAAGAAGTAAATTAAGAATAAGTAAGTAATTTAGTAAGCATAGAAGGGGATTGGCTAGGTTTTAATGTGTTTTTTTAAGGATTTCAGGAGTTTTAGTATTTTTTTGTTTTTTTAAGTGGGGAAGATGATTGGCTAGGGTTTAGTAAGCATATAATAAAAATAAAATAAGTGTGTGTGTGTGTGTGTGTGTGTTCATGTAATTGTGACATATGATGACATACAGGAAACGAGATACTGCATAAGGTCATATTGTCCCGTCTCCGAAACTACACTTATCTAGCTTGACTTTCAAGTCATGACTCATGAATGTCTGTATTCAGAGCTGGGCACTAAATACATTGAATGTATTTAAATACTAAATACTAAATACATCAACTGTATTTAAATACATTTTAAATACACACAAATATTAACATCTCCGAAAAAAATGGATTTCCTTAGATTTTGGGTTTCCTTAGAAATTTCCTTCTCAGGCCTAAATTTCCTTAAAAGAAGGACATTTCCTTGCAAATGGAGACACTGGTTCACTGTAACATCAGTTGCCAGGTAGTTGGGCGGGTTTATGACCAAATTAACTGATAAAAAAGTATTTACATTTTTATATTATGAGTATTTAAATACAATGTATTTAAATACTCATAAAAGTATTTAAATACTGTATTTAAATACATGACAACCAATGTATTTATAAATACATTTCTAAATACACAACTGTATTTAAATACAAATGTATTTAAATACTGCCCAGCTCTGATCATGATGTTATAAGTACGTAATTGAAACTTAAAACCACTACGTACTATATTAGTAGAAGAAACACGTATTTCTGTAACGTCTTAATTACGTTGAAAAACGTATTGTAGCGACGTAACCAAACACTACCTAAATACAACATACACAATTCATATTTACGTTATACTTACGTATCTTTAACATATGTATCCACATATTCATTAGGTATATATAACGTTTTGAATCCTCTAATATCACATTACATCATGATGTTATAAGTACGTAATTGAAACGTAAAACCACTACGTAATATATTAGTAGAAGAAACGCGTATTACATAACGTCTTAATTACGTTCACAAAACGTATCGTAGCGACGTAACCAAACACTACCTAAATACAACATAGACAATTCAAGAGTGAACGTATGATTTACGTATATATTACGAATTTTCCTAACGTTGCCAAAACGCTACCTTCTCAAACGTTAGGTTTACGTAGTGTGTTTGCTGGGGGGCCGAAGGTCCACCAATAGCCCTCCGCAGGAGCTAGCCAAAAAGCCCGCCCGGAGGGCAGCTTTGCGGCTAGTTACTAATACAAATACAAGCTTCATTTAACTGAGAAAAGTATCCAAGTTACACAACACCTGTGCCGTTCACGTTGTCCACATTTCGTCTCTACCAGTTGTCCACATTTCGTCTCTACCAGTTGTCCACATTTAGTCTCTACCAGTTGTCCACATTTCATGGCATGGCATGGGGGGGGGGGGGGTCATGCAACCATGCCCCCCCCTTTTTGCAAAGAATAAATAATAATAAATAAATATATTCATCGAACGAAAAAAAAAAATTAAACTATTTTTTTTTATCCTTGCCATTATATAACTTAGTTATATTAAAGTATTCGTCCAGACTCATTTTTTCTTTGCATAAGTATGTTGAATGTTCATTCAAAATACCTACCTACCTACCTAATCCACACAAAAAAAAAAAATTTCTTCGCCTTATTTCCGTGAAAACACGACTTTTGTATAACCGTTTTGTTTTGTTTGGCCCCTCACTTTTCAAATTTCTGGGTACGCCACTGATAGCTACCGTCAAGTCATGTAGATTACTGAGGAACCGTTAAGGCGGAACCGGTTCCAGAATCGAACCGGTTTCCAGCCAGTCGTGGCGGAACCGTCGGAACCGGTTCCAGAACCGGTTCTCGCCCAGCCCTAGTAAACAGACACTTGCCCACACGACACCGGTATCAGGCGTCAAATGATGCCTGATACGCTTTTGCTACCAAAAGATGCCGGAAATGGTTTGCGCAAAATAAAACTAGCACCATTAGAACAAACACCTATTGTAGGCCAAGAAAAAATAGTTGGTGTCCCTGAAAACGAACGTGAAACTCTCCTCCATTATTACCAGCATATGTGTACCGTATTTAGGATTCAGTTTCAATGTTTTTTCAAAGACCTAGGGATATTTTTGTTTACCTTGGGATTTTGGGGGTCTTGGGCTTTCTGAATATTTAGAGTGGTGTGGAAATATGTCACAAACAAATATTTAATTTGAGTTCTTACCTATACAAAACCCATTGTGTTCGAGGTAGGGGGTTCACCGGAAAGGCAGGCACCGCTCGGGGATCGAACCCGAGACCTTCCACTTGCCGGGCGGACGTGCTACCGTTACACTACGGTCGCCTCCCGGTCACAACCCACACATCTCCCCCCTAAGGCCCCCCCAGGGCCAGTCCGGGGAATGTGTATCGCTTACCTCGATCCTACTCACTGCGCCATGTTAGAGTAGGGGGTCTCACCAATAAAGGTTGCACCGCTCGGGATTCGAACCCGGGACCTTCCGCATGCCAGGCGGCTGTGCTTCCCGTTACACCACGGGAACCTCCTAGTGACAACCCACACACATTGTCTATCTCATCCCGACACAATACCCCAGCTAATTAACTAACTAGGATAATTATCGGTGGATAGTAGGGTTGAATTCGTTGTAGGTTTAATCAATACTGCAATGTCTTGTTATGCGAAGTGGTCAACGTGATCGAGGCCACCCGTGAAGGGCGGAGGCGGAGGCGTTAGTTGTTATTGAGGCGTCAATCGGTTATCACACCAGTTATCTTGACGCGGCGGATATAATCAGTGTGTCGTATTTAACACGTACTATGATTTAACACTTATATGTACAATTCTCTCAAAGTAATCAAATAAGATTAAAGAGAGATATTATTCCCCAGGTTGGTGGATAATTTCCACAAGTGGTATCCCTGGTTAAAACGGACTTTCAATCTCAGCTTAAATGTGGCACACCGTTTCCGCTGTAGATTAAGCTGTTTACTGCTGCTTGTTAGCCTGTAGCAATACCTAATTATTTGTCATATGGTTAAAGATTCGTTTTATCGCCCCTCTTCTTTTTTTATTTAAACTATATTTTTCTTATAGATTTTGATGTGTTTTGAATTAATCCGATGTTGTTGTTTTTTTGGAAATCACAATTTTTTTTTTTTACCCCCTTGACCCAACCCTAGCTTTAACCTACCTAACCTAACCTAACCTAACCTTAATAACTACCTAGGGGCGATAAAACAATCTTAACCGTTATATGTGTGGGGTCCGGGAGGGGGGGTTATATTTATTAGTTAGTTATATTTTTCGTATGTCATTCTTGTCATAATGATATGTATGTCATTGTCATAATGATTTGTATGTCATTGTCATAATGATTTGTATGTCATTGTCATAATGATTTGTATGTCATTCTTGTCATAATGATATGTATGTCATTGTCATAATGATTTGTATGTCATTGTCATAATGATTTGTATGTCATTGTCATAATGATTTGTATGTCATTCTTGTCATAATGATATGTATGTCATTGTCATAATGATTTGTATGTCATTGTCATAATGATTTGTATGTCATTGTCATAATGATTTGTATGTCATTGTCATAATGATATGTATGTCATTGTCATAATGATTATGTATGTCATTGTCATAATGATTTGTATATCATTGTCATAATGATTTGTATGTCATTGTCATAATGATTTGTATGTCATTGTCATAATGATTTGTATGTCATTGTCATAATGATTTGTATGTCATTGTCATAATGATTTGTATGTCATTGTCATAATGATTTGTATGTCATTGTCATAATGATTTGTATATCATTGTCATAATGATTTGTATGTCATTGTCATAATGATTTGTATGTCATTGTCATAATGATTTGTATGTCATTGTCATAATGATTTGTATGTCATTGTCATAATGATTTGTATGTCATTGTCATAATGATTTGTATGTCATTCTTGTCATAATGATTTGTATATCATTGTCATAATGATTTGTATGTCATTCTTGTCATAATGATTTGTATGTCATTGTCATAATGATTTGTATGTCATTGTCATAATGATTTGTATGTCATTGTCATAATGATTTGTATATCATTGTCATAATGATTTGTATGTCATTGTCATAATGATTTGTATGTCATTGTCATAATGATTTGTATGTCATTGTCATAATGATTTGTATGTCAGTCATAATGATTTGTATGTCATTCTTGTCATAATGATTTGTATGTCATTGTCATAATGATTTGTATGTCATTGTCATAATGATTTGTATGTCATTGTCATAATGATTTGCATGTCATTCTTGTCATAATGATTTGTATATCATTGTCATAATGATTTGTATGTCATTCTTGTCATAATGATTTGTATATCATTGTCATAATGATTTGTATGTCATTCTTGTCATAATGATTTGTATGTCATTGTCATAATGATTTGTATATCATTGTCATAATGATTTGTATGTCATTGTCATAATGATTTGTATGTCATTCTTGTCATAATGATTTGTATGTCATTGTCATAATGATTTGTATATCATTGTCATAATGATTTGTATGTCATTGTCATAATGATTTGTATGTCATTCTTGTCATAATGATTTGTATGTCATTCTTGTCATAATGATTTGTATATCATTGTCATAATGATTTGTATATCATTGTCATAATGATTTGTATGTCATTCTTGTCATAATGATTTTTATATCATTGTCATAATGATTTGTATGTCATTCTTGTCATAATGATTTGTATGTCATTGTCATAATGATTTGTATGTCATTGTCATAATGATTTGTATGTCATTGTCATAATGATTTGCATGTCATTGTCATAATGATTTGCATGTCATTGTCATAATGATTTGTATGTCATTGTCATAATGATTTGTATGTCATTGTCATAATGATTTGTATGTCATTGTCATAATGATTTGTATGTCATTGTCATAATGATTTGTATGTCATTCTTGTCATAATGATTTGTATATCATTGTCATAATGATTTGTATGTCATTGTCATAATGATTTGTATGTCATTGTCATAATGATTTATATATCATTGTCATAATGATTTGTATGTCATTGTCATAATGATTTGTATGTCATTCTTGTCATAATGATTTGTATGTCATTCTTGTCATAATGATTTGTATGTCATTGTCATAATGATTTGTATGTCATTGTCATAATGATTTGTATGTCATTGTCATAATGATTTGTATGTCATTCTTGTCATAATTTGTATATCATTGTCATAATGATTTGTATGTCATTGTCATAATGACTTGTATGTCATTCTTGTCATAATTGGTGGTATTATTTCGGTAGTGAGATTTCAACAGTCCCAGGATTCTTACCTACTGTACATCATAGTGTAGATTTTTTCATTCCGAGTATTTTGAACCCATGCATTCATCGCACAATTAAATAATAATGGCAATACCTATACTACCGAAAATCTACCGTTATTTCAGCCAGAAACGGTTAAGTTAGATTATATCAGGTTAGAGTTGGTCAGGTTAGAGGTGGGGTTTGCTTTAATAACAGATGATAAATATCAAGATAAAAAAATTTATTCAATGCTACGGCAGTGCGAAGTGGAGCAAGGTTGGCGGGGCGGGAGGGGCACCCCCACACCTGTAAACAAGCATTGATTTCCGCCAAAAACGAGTGCCAGATACATTCAAAACACATCAAAACTATTCAGGCAAACTTAAGTTTCGGCCTCGAAATCGGTGGTGCCCAATAACGAAAATTTACCTTTATTACCGTAGATAACACTATAGTCGCCACCTACACTAATATCGCCAGCCGCCATATATCGAAAAAAAGCCAATAAAAAAAAAACTTTGTCCTAGTGACTAAGTGTTATCTACGGTAGGGGCCTGTTATCTAGAAGTACCCCACTGGTCATCAATCATGAGTTGTCTGTAAGTTTACAGATAACTCATGATTGTGTTATGCTTACTTATGTTTTTTGCAATTTAAGTGAAATGCATTATGGCAATATTAGAAAATAGACAAAATGCACAATCAGTATGCAAATCACTGCAAAGTTAGGTTAGTTAGGTTAGGTTAAGTCAGGTTTATTTACTCATGTTGCCATAATGCACTTCACTCCATTTGGATATTACCGGCATTGTTTAAGCATAACAATGACACATTAACACTACTTTCATATCATAAAGTTTTACAATACCACCATAATAGAGGTGCAACTACACCACATAATTATATACTTCTCCTGTAGCATTTGATGAATTTTGGACAATTTTTCATACTTTCATATGTTGCAAATCAATAGTTTTTTAATCATCTCTCTGCCCTTAACAATACTTGAAGCGGATGAGGAGTTTCCAGGTGGGGAGATAAAATTTGGGAATATTTACATGAAACAAAGAACAAATTTAAGAAGTGTATGTATTGAAGGTATTTCAGGGCATGAATAATAGGTATTAGCTACTCATATAGTCGCCTCCGTGGTGCAGTGGCTAGCGTGCCTGACTACGAATCTGCGGGCCCTGGTTCGATCCCGGGCCAGGGCAAGTCGGTGACCAGCCTACCCAGCTGTTCTTCCTTCCTTTCGGGGTTGATAAATGGGTACCTGGGGTAACCTGGGGAAGGTAACTGTGGTAACCCGGGAGTCACACTAGCCCTGTGTCCCGGGGTAACGGGTCCTCACCCACCACAGGCTCTAAGGGCTAATGCCACGGAGATGAGCACCGCATGCCACGCGCAGCTTAGCGTATGCTCCCATCTTTACCTTTACCTTAATAATAGGTATTGTTTACTATATGCCTTGTGTATTCTTGCATATATCCCTTTTAAAACATTATAATTCTTCTGTATTCAGTATAGTATCATGGCTGCAGTATTGACAGAGGTTGTAGGGTCATTACGGTATATATATGTTGCTACGGACTTTATCATTTTTGGGGGACAGAATGTGTTTATTAGACCTGTCTGTAGTGTGAATAACGAAAGTTACTGGACGCAATCGTAGTTGTAGGTGCTCTGAATGAAATATTTCTATCCAGGCAACGAGGAGGCAAGTCCGGGGCGATGGAGAAAACCTTCCAGGACGCGGTGCACGGGGCCATCACGCTGCACCCGCTGTGTGTCCGGGTCATGGACACCCCACACTTCCAGAGGCTCAGGTAACTAAGCTAAATATATATGACTGTACAGGTGATGAATAATTGGTCAGGAAAGTAGGAATACAGTCGACCCTCCATTTAAGGTAACTCTGTATAACTGATTTCGGATTCAACGGACTTCATTCGCTGCCGGACAAGCGGACTAAACCATTCAAAGAGTCCACTGCTTGAAAAATGTGTGCGTTAGGTCAGAGCCTAAATGTGTGCGTTAGGTCAGAGCCTAAATGTAAAATGTATCCGAGCAGTGCCGGTGTTCCTGCCAAATCCAGCTTGTAGCGCGTCACTGTTTACCTCCCAACCTCCTTACCTTACCTACCTCCTACACGGTCTGGTTGTGTTTGTGATTATTTCTCATTTATTTCACAATTTTTCCTGTGTTTTTCCAATACAATAAACCCTTCATGTTTGCGGGGGTTAGGGAACAGAGACACCCGCGATTAGCGTAAATCCGCGAGCATGACATTAGCTTTTTTTTTTTTTTTACATCACAAGGAACTGGCCAAGGGCACAACAAAAATGGGTAACACAAAGCCCGCTTAGTTGGCAGTCCCTATAAAGAAGACAGTAAGAGAATAAAATAAAAACAGAGGGGTAGGCCAATTTAGTTCGGGAGGTGTCTTGTTACTCTTCTTTTGAAAAGATTTAAGTCATAGGAAAGTGGAAAAATAGAAACAGGAAGAGAGTTCCAGAGTTTACCAGTGAAAGGGATGAAAGAGTAAAGATACTGATTAACTCTTGCATTAGGAAGATGGACAGAATAGGGATGAGAATGAGTAGAAAGTCTTGTGCAGCGAGGCTGCGGGAGTGGGGGAGGCATGCAGTTAGCAAGTTCAGAAGAGCAGTGAGCATGAAAGTAACGGTAGAAGAGAGCAAGAGAAGCAACATTGCGACGGTGATTTAAAGATTGAAGACAGTCAGTCAGAGGAGAGGAGTTGATGAGACGAAAAGTTTTTGACTCAACCCTGTTTAGGAGAGCTGTATGAGTGGATCCTCCCCAAACATGTGAGACATACTCCATACATGGGCGGATAAGGCCCCTGTAGAGAGCAAGCAATTGGGAGGGAGTAAAAAATAATAATAATAATAATAATAATAATAATAAAAAAATAAAATAAAAGGGGGGGGGGGGTTGAAAACCCGTGAGTAATCAAATCCGCGAGCCTTAAGCCCGCGAACATGAAGGGTTTAGTGTACGTATTTTCACACCCTCGGGAAAATACCCTCGTACTAATGGACAATCGGCTCTAACGGACCACTTGTCCCCCCTTTTTGTCCATGCATGCGAGGGTTGTCTGTACTTTGAAAGGGAAGATATATCATATTCCACATTGAATTGGAATATTTCAGGTAAATCTCATAACCAGGAATATGCATATGTTGAAGTATAGTGTTTCTCTCTTTCAGGCACATCAAGGTTGTTGGCTCTTGTTATTTTGTGTTCCCAGCAGCAGCCCAGAACCGCTTTGAGCATTGCCTTGGGTAAGTATTAAGTATTAGTTGTAAGTATTAGTGGTAAGTATTAAGTTGCAGTTTCATGTCTTTTCAGATTTTTAACTTACTCAACGACAGTGATTAGAAAATAGATGACAGTTTGCAGTTACATCTGGAGTTATGATAGCTCAGGTTCAGATAGTAGAGTAGTACAGATGGAGGCCTTGCTTAGCACTCTTTAAGGACAAAAGTAGCATTTAATACCAATGAATAGAGTATACTGTATAAGTGATTTAAAGTTTCATTCATAATTTCCCTTTCATGTTTTCTTTTTCAATTTTATTTTCAAGACAATTTCTGTGCACGTTGGTTGTCGATGCTAAATGACAATGTGCTGGTAGGGTGAAAGTGCTCTGTAATCTCTCAATCAATGGCATATTCCAATAACTATTTTCTTTATGTTCTTCTTTTTGTTTAACGTCATATTTCCCATAATATCTTCTGAGGTTAGAGGTTGATGACACGCTTTCAACTATTTTCATCCATTGCTTCAGCTTCTTCAATGGCCAATGGTGCCAGATCCTCTTCAACCCATCTTCAGCCTCCATGTCTTCCTTGGCCTGCCTGGTGGACGGCGACCTGGTACTAACACTCTTAACAGCTCTATCTCCCCAATGCCTCACCACCTTCTCTCCTCTTCACGTGCCCAAACCATCTCAATCGCCTTACTCTCAGCACTGTACTCAGCTCCTTCAATCCACATTTTCTTGCCACCTCTTCACTGGACACTTCATCTCTCCATGTTATCCCAGTCATATATCTCAACATTCTCCCATCACAACCAACCAACACATCTCCAACTTCTTCTTCAAAGCCCATGTCTCAGAACCATGCAGTAAAACTATTATACAGCAACTATTTTTTTTCTCTATGTGGTGTTGATTATCTTACATAGCTATATCATAAAAGCAAGGTTCTTGTTTTGTATTGCAGGGAGTGTAAGTATTGTTTATGTAAGTAAGTGTTTTGTATTGTAGGGTGTGATAAGTAAGATGTAGGATAAGCAAGGTTATTGTTTTGTGTTGCAGGGTGTGATAAGTAAGATGTTGGATAAGCAAGGTTATTGTTTTGTATTGTAGGGTGAGATAAGTAATATGTTGTAGGATAAGCAAGGTTATTGTTTTGTGTTGCAGGGTGTGTTACTTGGCTGGCCGGATGGTGCGCGCCTTCCAGACAGACAGCCGGAGCTCAACATAACCGCCGCCGACGTGCTGTGTGTGCAGCTGGCCGGCCTGTGCCACGACCTCGGCCACGGCCCGTACAGCCACCTGTGGGAGCGCTTCGTCAATCAAGCAAGACCAAAGAAACACTGGGTGGTGAGTTTTGTTACCTTTGATTCAGTATTAGAAATTTTGCAGTTTCTCAGAAATGTATCATCATCATCAAAATCATCATGAATACTATGCTTCACTACCTATACTGCATGGAGTCATAAAGTTAAAGACTTAAGCGGCCCACACACTATCAATAATATTGACATCAATATATTGGCATCAACTACTGAAAAAAAAACCTGGCGGCCACAAACGGTTCAATAATGTTAATCAATATTCAGTTGTAGAGCTGATGTCAAGCTTTTATTGAGAGAAAATGAAACTCATTTTGATGTCATCAATATATTGATCAATCCTTCGACATAACCCACACACAGTCAATAATATTGATCAATACTACCTCTAAAATAAACATTGATCAGATTCACGTGGATCGTGCACTGAAAATGATCACTCGTAGTGCAACACATAATGTAGAACCTTTGTTAACTCATCTCACATAAATGGCTGACATGATTAAATAGGATGTGAGTAGATTACACTTGTTTGATCATGTTTTCCCACCCTCTCATTAATTACATGTAGATAGAAGCTTTTACTGGGATCTCAAATGTATTGTAATCTTAACAAAACCACCACTATCTATTTCAGCATGAGAGTACTTCAACAAAAATGTTTGACCACTTAATAGAAACAAACAACCTTTTTGGAGAATTTGAAAAGTACGATTTGAAGGAACAGGACATCATCTTCATCAAGGAAATGATCCACAGTCCCCCCGGCGACGGCTCAGACTGGTGCTACAAAGGCAGGCCCAAGGACAAGGCGTTTCTGTACCAGGTCAGTCAGTGCCGTTTCTAGCCTTTTGGAGCCCTATGCGAAATGCTGTTTGGGGGCCCTATGTGAAATGCTGTTTGGGGGCCCTATGTGAAATGCTGTTTGGGGGCCCTATGCGAAATGCTGTTTGGGGGCCCTATGTGAAATGCTGTTTGGGGGCCCTATACGAAATGCTGTTTGGGGGCCCTATGTGAAATGCTGTTTGGGGGCCCTATGCGAAATGCTGTTTGGGGGCCCTATGCAAAATGCTGTTTGGGGGCCCTATGCGAAATGCTGTTTGGGGGCCCTATGCGAAATGCTGTTTGGGGGCCCTATGCGAAATGCTGTTTGGGGGCCCTATGCGAAATGCTGTTTGGGGGCCCTATGTGAAATGCTGTTTGGGGGCCCTATGCGAAATGCTGTTTGGGGGCCCTATGCGAAATGCTGTTTGGGGGCCCTATGCGAAATGCTGTTTGGGGGCCCTAACCGAAATGCTGTTTGGGGGCCCTATGCGAAATGCTGTTTGGGGGCCCTATGCGAAATGCTGTTTGGGGGCCCTATGTGAAATGCTGTTTGGGGGCCCTATGCGAAATGCTGTTTAGGAGCCCTATGTGAAATGCTGTCTGGGGGCCCTTTTGGAAATGCTGTTTGGGGGCCCTTTTGGAAATGCTGTTTGGGGGCCCTATTTTGTAAAACTATGGTGGGGGGATTCCAAGCCCTCTAAGGTATTCCGGGGGCACGCCTTAAATATTTAAATGCATCAATCTGGTGCACTTTAAGAGGAAAAGAGACTAGATTCTAGAAGAAAAAAAAATAACGGCAGCTTGGGGGCCCCTCGGTGGCTTCGGGGGCCCTGTACAACCGCGTAGCTCACATATAGTAAGAAACGGCCCAGAGGTCAGTTATTTACATTCCTGTTTCTGCTGAACTTCCATCTCCAATGTTTATATCTAAGTTATTTATTAAGCTCATCATCGTTATCATCATTCGGCCTTTATATTAATCAGACCTATTTGTACATACCATTCCGTGACATGATAGATTATCCATAATAAATGTAAGAAATCAATGGAGACTGCATTCTTTATCAGTAGCTAAGAAGAAACAAAAATGATGGTAGGAAGTGGAAGTATTCTTTATTTGTATTTTTTTTCCAGATAGACATAGTGGAATTTATTTATATATATATTTTTTTCCAGATCGTGGCCAATAAGCAGACTGGAGTGGATGTTGATAAGTGGGATTACTTTCTACGAGACAGCCACAGCCTCGGAATGAAGGTACAGTGGATAGACACCTATATAACGTCACCCAACCCTCCCTCACACACACACACCTTCATACACCCACACCCACACACACACACACACACCTTCATACACCCACACCCACACACACACACACACATACACCCACACACCCACACACACACACACACCCTCATGAATATTCCTCGCCCTCCCTTCCTCTTCTCGCTTATCGGGATATTGGTTAATGGAAGCCGACACCTCTGGCTTATTAATTAATACTGCTAAGAACCATCTATACGATACTATTGATACTATAGGGATTAATTATTATGTTACTTAGTTCTTATGCGAGAAATAGGCAAAATAAATTATAGAAAGTAGGAAATCCAGCTTTTTGCCGCTCATATAAGAAAAATCAATTCAATATACGTCACCCTCATAAAGAAACTGCCTATTTATCAGCAATTTCTGGATTTATGCCTACATCAATTCTTCATCCTGCGGCGCATCTATTGGTATAGTCGCCAATGTCATGTGTGGGGTGTGAGTGTGTGTGTGTGTGTGGGGTGTGAGTGGTCTAAAATATAAAAGTATAAACAATGCATTGATATCGAAATTAAGAAAATGAGGAAGTTGTTTTTTTATTTCCCGAAAAGTAGAAAAAATGACTTAGGCAGTTTCTTTATGAGTGTGACGAATGTGTATTAGTTTTTGTCATTATTTATATGTGTTCTATCATGGTGTTTAACCCATTGAGGCCCATAACGTCATTTCCATTGTAATTTGGGTACCATTAGACGATTTTGATGAATATAAGCAATGTTTTATAGATAATATGACCTGTTTAGTATCATTGTCCACTAGCTTATTTGGTATATTTAGCTTTTTTATTTTATTTTATGGCTAACAACAAATTTTATATAGCAAAGGAAAGATCTGGGCCTCAAGGGGTTAAACTACATCGCTATAACATATTGTATTACCATCACTGTCAATAGAATGGTTAGTGTGGAGTCAATGGGGAGTTTTATAAGGAGGCTAGACAGTGTTATGGATGGGGATGAAAGGCGGATGTAGGTAGTATTAAGTAACAGGAACTACCACGTGTAGGTCTCACTGCCTGTTGTAGCTTCCTTATGTTCTTAGATTCTTAACCCCTTCACACCCAGATCTTTCCTTTGCTATAAAAAATTGTATGTTGTCCAGCCATAAAATTACGAAAAGTAACTGAATATACCAAATTAGTTAGTCGTCAAGGATAGTAAACAGGTCATATCTATAAATATTGCTTATATTCACAAAAAAATTGTCTAGTGGTACCCAAATTACAATGGAAATTACGCTCTGGGTCTCAAGGGGTTAAGTGACAGGAACTACCACGTGTAGGTCTCACTGCCTCTTGTAGCTTCCTTATGTTGTTGATATTGTTTGTGCACAGGTGACGTTTGACTACCACCGCCTCATCAAGTTCTCTCGGGTCATATCAGTGGAGGGGGAAGGACCGCAGATCTGCATCCAAGACAAGGAGTGCAGCAACGTCTATGATATGTTTCACGCTCGCCGGGTTTTACACCGCACTGCCTACCAGCACCGCGTTGCGAAGACCATTGATTACATGTGAGCACCTCTTGCCTTTTGTTTATAGTTGTGTGTAAGACATTATGGGAAAATCTGACGTTAACCCCTTCACGCCCAGATCTTTCCTTTACTATAAAAAATTGTATGTTGTTAGCCATAAAATTACGAAAAGTAACTGAATATACCAAATTAGGAAGTGGACAAGGATGCTAAACAGGTCATATCTATAAAATATTGCTTATAGTCACTAAAAATTATCTAATGGCACCCAAATTACAATGGAAATTACGTTCTGGGTCTCAAGGGGTTAAACAGAAATATGATGAAAGAGATTATGTGCCGTAATTGATACAGTAATTGTGCTCTTTCCTTTGGTTTGTAGTGGTGGGTATCAGCTTATCTTTAGTAGTGTGCAGTAATTACTTAAGTGTGATGCCTCCTTTCAAAATTAAGGAGAAAAACAAGTCACATACGCAAGCTTTCTTGAACATAAAGTTGAGATTCTACTTCTAGGTTATCAAGTACATTAATTATTATTTATGGAAACCTCATAACAAACAACAAGAAAAAGCTATAAAAAATCTAACATTTAACACTTGCTTCTGGATCATCACAATGGTTAATCCCACTTCAGTTAAGAGAAAATAAGTATTCTTTTCGTAAATTTTATCATGTGGATAGTAGTTTTAACCCCTTGAGACCCAGAACGTAATTTCAATTGTTTTTTGGGTATCATTAGACGTTTTTTAAGTGGATATAAGCAATGTTGTATAGATATGACCTGTTTAGTATCCTTGTCCGCTAGGTAATTTGGTATATTAAGTTAGTTTTCGTAATTTTATAGCTAACAGACGATTTTATATAGCAAAGGAAAAATCTGGGTGTGAAGGGGTTCATGTTTTGCAAGCCTACAGGTTTATATGATGGCTGTGTTATGGGATAGGGATGTGGCTACCTTGCCTTTCTCTACTTTCTGGTACAGCTTGCTAGGATTGTTAACTAAATAAATAACCTGTTCTTAAGAGTATGTGTATGTATCTGTATTGCCTGTGTGTCATAAGAGGGGATCGAAAGTGACAAGGCAGAGGGCTAGGAACCCCTTCCCTCAGTATTTAATTCTCAGAAGAAAAAGCAGAACAATACTATGTAGAATTTGGGTGCTTGAATATGCAGAAATGTATGAATGAATGCTGATCTCTAAATATTATGCAGAATATATAACTGTCCAGTACAGGCAATTTGATTTATTTTCTATTGTTTTACTTATCTAGTATATTGATAAGTTATGAAGGATAGCCATTTAAGTTCATTTCATAAAGTTAAGACTTAAAAAAGCACTTTGTTTTGCACAGCTTGGTAACAGGAGAGGTAACATGAAGAGGTGTAAGTCTGGTCTGGGTGACTAGATTGCAATAGTGTGCCGCCCCAGCAAGACAGGAATACATAGGCTGCAGAGGTATTCATGCCTGTGCACCCACTCATATTACGTCCTTCTTGATTGCATGAGTCATTTGGGGCATGTGGTATCAAGTGGTATAGGGCATAGGGCATCCACTGCTTACCCTAAGCCCGACGTCTCTCTTGGCAACTCCTGTCCTTCCATGCTGTTCCTAATGTGTAGACATACTGACAGGTGTAAAAATAAGTGATGAAGGAGACACGGCCTGAGAAGCGATAACTTTATTTTATACTAGTTTCGCCTTTACTGGGCTTCATCAGAGGAATACATTCATCTGAAGAATCCCAGTAAAGGCAATATCATATACATACTAAGGATTAAAGTAGTACAGGTTGAAGTTCCCAAACTCGGCAACCTCGGGACCAGCGCCGAGCAGAGTAATGGAATTTTCCGACTTTTAGAACGTAGATATATTAAGGGGGAAAAAACATGAAAATCAAATGAAACAAATGTTTGGACGTTTTGGAGCCATAATACCAATAACAGACCTGTAGAAGTACACAAAATAACAGTGTACACAACTCTACAGTCACAACACCACTGAACAATAACTACAAACAAATCGGCGGGAGAAACCAAGCGGCCTAGTGTGGTGGCACCTAGTGGCCGACCCGGCAACTACGCGCCGGGTTTTGGGTGTTCTGCCGTGTTTTGGAAAATCCGGAACCATAGCCGAGTTTTGGGTGTTGCCGAGTCTTGGGATGCCGAGTTTGGGAACTTCAACCTGTACTCGCTTCTCAGCCCGTGTCTCATTCATCCCTGTTCTTAATGTCATGGGTGTTGGTTCTTCTCATCCATGCCCCCTGAAGAGGATTTACCCAGGGGAGTAAATAAATGGAAGGATGAGTAAGGCACCTGGTGTGTGTGTCTGTGTGTGTGTGTGTGTTTGTTTGTATTCACCCACAGCTTGATCACGCGCTGGACACACTATCTGCTGCTGTTACCTGACTGGAAAGGGCATAGGGCTCATACAGACCAATCTTTGGGTAATGCTGGGACCTCACACACCACACACTCCCCATTTCCTTACTCAAGGGAGACAGTAACCGCCCCTATTTGTTAGTGAAAAATCCCCTTGGGTGAATAGGGATCGAACGAGTGACCTCAAAATGGCTAGACACACTTTTAGACCACTGAGCCATGCAGCAGGCGTGTGTGTGTGTGTGTGTGTACAGTAAACCCTTCATGCTCGCGGGGTTTCCAGTCTCGCGGGTTTTCAACCCCCCCCCCCCCCCCTTTTTTTTTTTTTTTTTTTTTTTTTTTTTTTTTTTCCCTACTCCCTCCCAATTGCTTGCTCTCTACAGGGGCCTTATCCGCCCATGTATGGAGTATGTCTCACATGTTTGGGGAGGATCCACTCATACAGCTTTCCTAAACAGGGTTGAGTCAAAAGCTTTTCGTCTCATCAACTCCTCTCCTCTGACTGACTGTCTTCAATCTTTAAATCACCGCCGCAATGTGGCTTCTCTTGCTCTCTTCTACCGTTACTTTCATGCTCACTGCTCTTCTGAACTTGCTAACTGCATGCCTCCCCCACTCCCGCGGCCTCGCTGCACAAGACTTTCTACTCATTCTCATCCCTATTCTGTCCATCTTCCTAATGCAAGAGTTAATCAGTATCTTTACTCTTTCATCCCTTTCACTGGTAAACTGGAACTCTCTTCCTGTTTCTATTTTCCCACTTTCCTATGGCTTAAATCTTTTCAAAAGAAGAGTAACAAGACACCTCCCGAACTAAATTGGCCTATTTTATTCTCTTACTGTTTTCTTTATAGGGACTAAGCGGGCTTTCTGTTACCCATTTTTGTTTTTGTTCTTTCAGTTCTTTGTGATGAAAAAAAAAAAAAAAAAAAATAAAAAATTGGGTAAGTGAATGACTAATGTCATGCTCGCGGATTTACGATAGTCGCGGGTGTCTCTGTTCCCTAACCCCCGCGAGCATGAAGGGTTTATTGTACAGGGTTTTAGCTTAGCTCATTTTGTCCTGTAACCATATCCTTTTATCCACCATAGGTTTCAACTCAATGATGCTCTTTTCTCATACTACCTCTCTCTCCAGACCATTCTACACAGATGTCATGGCCTCTCTGCAAATTTGAAATCCATTCTACGTACAATTAACCTACCTTTAACTAACGCCTGAATGACAGTATTGCCTTCCAGGATTCCTTTGATAACAGTGCATCTTCTATTTGCATTGCTACTATCTCAGGGTGACTTAGAAGTGTACAGCAGTAACTATCTTCTGGACTATTCTTATGTTCTTTTTCCTTCATATCTGAATATGTACATAATCAATTTCATAAAACACCTGAAAAAAATAGTCTTATTAACTGCTTCCTACAGCCCTTTTCTTGCTGCCATTGCGGGGTGACTTAGAGGCTACAGCAGCATGTATCTGCTAGACTATGGGATAGCTCTTGTATTCTATTTCCTTGATAGGTGAATACATAATTTCACAAAAGACCTGGAAAAAATTACCATACTTCTTGCTCCCAACAGCCCTTTTCTTTGACATATTGACTTTAAGCCTATACCAGTTTTCAATCTTTTTAACCCCTTCACGCCCAGATCTTTCCTTTGCTATATAAAATTGTCTGTTGCTAGCCATAAAATTACAAAAAGTAACTTAATATACCAAATTAGTTAGTCGACAAGGATACTAAACAGGTCATAAAATTATCTATAAAATATTGCTTATATTCACTAAAAATTGTCTAATGGTACCCAAATTACAATGGAAATTACGTTCTGGGCCTCAAGGGGTTAACTTAAAGTCGAGACAAAGTCAATGGGGCTAAATGTATGTATTTCCTGCCAGAGAGAAAATAGCATTTATATTCTGATGGGGATTAGCAATAGAAAAAGCTCGATTTTCTGTAATCCTTTAATGGTCAGAGATACGTTGTTTGGAGGTGTGCCTAAAATTCCTCTTAAGAGCCGAAATGAAAGGGTTGTTCCTATGCACTTAGTGACAATTGTTTGGTATCCTTTCTCAATGCTGTAACTGGAATTTTTTATTTTTTATTACTGAAGTGAAATCAAAACTGTACAAAATGTCAAGATAAGTAATGAATCGATGGAATTTAATAGATAGACACACCCCTGTGACAGACTGGATTATTTCAGTCACCTTTACCTGTGTTTAGCCTTAGTATCCGAATAATCTGATGTCAAGCAAGTCTTACCTAGCTAATTCCTTGAGGCATTTATCGATACAACTATTCCTTTCAGTAAGGTGGTTTGCTCTCCTCTGTCCCAACCAGCCTCAGAGTCCAGTAGGGCAGAGCTAGTGTTATTTCTTAAGTTTATCTATCTTTTACACACTAGCCCTCTCCCCCTTCCCTCCTACCCACCGAGGACTGAAAAATGGACATTAGACAGTGACACATGCTTAATACATACATAAATGACTTTGAGAAAAAATGATTAAGCTGTATGTCTAATATAATAGTTGCCTGATGTATGTTAAGCTTTAATAAGTATATTTATCTTATAAGAAGAACTGGTGCATTGGATGAAAAGAGCACATAAAAAAATGCATGAATTCAGTGCTATAAGTCATTCTCGGGATGTCATTGAAAACTGAACATGGTATTAGTAGCAAAAATATGTAAATACAGGACAAAACCATGTGGAAATAACCATAAGGATGAAAATGGCTTGAAATGAACACTTAACCTTCACGCCCAGATCTTTCCTTTGCAATAAAAAATTGGATGTTGTCGAGCCATAAAATTGGGAAGCGCAACTGAATATACCAAATTACTTAGTTGATAATGATATTAACCAGGTCATTTCTGTAATATATTGCTTATATTCCCTAAAAATCGTCTAATGGTAGCCAAATTACAATTACGTTCTGGGCCTCAGGGGGTTAAGATCTTGGTAAAGCTAGTATTAACATGTATTTGTTTTCCCACAGGTTTATTGATGCCCTTCTCAAGACTGACAAACATATAACCTACCTAGGAGCAGATGGGTACGTAGCAAGGCTTTACTCTCTCTCTGGATATAAACTCCCTACAGACAACAGTGAAATTATTAAGTCTTCAACTTTAGTGAAATATTATTTTTTTATTTATTTATTATAAGTTTTTTTACATCTATGCCTATAGCGCCTGTAGGCTGTAGGCAGTGACCTTCAGGGGTGAGATGGTAGGCCCTGGAGGCTCACTTGAGGGCTGTGATGGTTGGCCCTCGCCCGTGGTGGCACAGGCAGGATTTTTTATAGTGACGCCTGTGATTAGAGGCTCATGCCGCCCCCTGTGTCCTCCAATGCACTTGCAATCGAAGGTAGAGTTAATGTGCAGCATGTGGGTGTTCTTTGGACCACTCGACGGTGCAGAAATATTTTGGTATTCTTCGGGGATCGAACTCGGGTCACCGAGAACGCCACTCGGAGACGCTAACCATTCTGCTACCTGCCTCCCCAAGTACCCCGTATAGTGCTTAGTTTAATTACAGGTCATGGAAGTTTTAAAAAAGCTTCTGTCTAGTCTTTAATTTTGGTGAAATAGTGCAGTGCTTCGTTTGAATACGGGTAATGGAATCTATAAAACAGCCTCTATCTTCTCTTTGGTTAGGGTGCGATATCCCTTGGCTGATGTGTGCGACGACATGGTGGCATACACTAAGCTGACGGATGAGGTGTTCCAACGCATCCTGTATGACGAGGGGAGCCACCCGGAGCTTGAACACGCCCAGCACATCCTTAACAACATATACAAGCGTCAACTGTACCTCTGTGTAGGCCATACCAGACCCAACAACCCCGACACTGTGAGTATTTTGTATCTTGAATTAATGTTTTTTCTTTCTATCTTTTTTTGTGAGTACGTACAGTAAACCCTCTCCAATTCGAACTAGTTTGGGGGGAATCCTGGGTCGAATTAGCCGAAAGTCCGAATTATCCGATGGTTACCTCAAGCCCCTCCACACAATAAGGACTCACTCAAACATGCCAAAACAGCACAGATTGTATTACTTGTACTCACCAAAACCTTCGTATATATGGTCACGCTGGGCAGCCGCGGCACACTTCGCATGGAAGAGGCCGGACTCGTACTAGTAAGGCCCGGATAATTCGAACTTCTGTTGAAATTATGGAAAGTTGTTGAAAATTTGAACTGGCCTGAAACAGGTCGAATTATCCGAAGTCAAATGATACGGGTTGTAATTAGAGTGTTTACTGTATTTCTATCTTCTGTCGTGAATGTCAGTTCTCTCTTTTCTATCTTTTCTAAGCTGACTAATTTGCTTGTTTTGTTATGTGCCACCCTTCTTATTTAGGAGGACAGTTGTATGTAAAAGCAGGGCCGTTTCTTACTATATGCAAGCTACACGGTTGCACAGGGCCCCCGAAGCCACCGAGGGGCCCCAAGCTGCCATTATTTGCTTATTTTTATATAGAATCTAGTCTCTTTTCCTCTTAAAGTGCACCAGATTGATGCATTTAAATATAAAAGGCGTTCCTGCGGACCACCTTAGAGGGCTTGGAATCCCCCCACCATAGTTTTACAAAATAGGGCCCCCAAACAGCATTTCCCACTGGGGCCCATAAGGCTAGGAACGGCACTGTTGAAAAGAATATGTAGGATAAGCTACTCTCTCTCCTCTGTCAATAAATTAATCTATCATCAGTATTAAATTCTCCTGAACTATGTAAAAAAATCTTAAATACGACTTAATGAACCCGGCAGTGTTATTTATATGTGGAATTTATGATGTGCCTTTAATGCAGTCAAATGAACTTACTGTAATTGACATATAAAGCTAATTTAGGGTGGTAAATGATTGGAATGGGCTCAGTCATCAGGTAGTTAGTGCGGAGTCAATAGGAAGTTTTAGGCTAGACAGTGTTATGGATGGGGATGAAAGGTGGATGTAGGTAGTGTTAAGTAACAGGAATTACCACGTGTAGGTCGCCCGGCCTCTTGTAGCTTCCTTATTTTATTATGTTATTATTTTCGTATGTCTTCTTTCTTGTGTGATTTTGCGAATGTCTAAAATGCTAAACTCTTAAAATTATATTACTTTATTTACTCTACTTTATCTACTTTATTTACAGGAACTACCACGTTTAGGTCTCACGGCTTCTTGTAGCTTCCTTATTTTCTTATGTTCTTCTTATGTTCTTATATTGTGCAACTATCTTTGTTTCAACACCATTATTTTCTTATGTTGTTCTCCTTATGTTCTTATATTGTGCAACTATCTTTGTTACAACACCAGACTGGCCAAGATCTCGAAGAAGCCCTGGAAAGGAGCATCCCAAAAGACAGCTTACTCACCCCGCAGGATCTGATCATAACTGTGGTGGACCTGAATTACGGGATGAAGGACCAAAACCCGGTTGAATTGGTCTATTTCTACAACAAAAACTCGCCCACGAAGGGAAAGAAAATCAAGAAGGAAGAAAGCACTATGCTACCTGAGAGGTTTGTATTTATATTATGCTGAAGTTAATATAATATAAGACTAATATAATAATATACATAGACCTCATTAAACATAGGATATCCTCGAAAATTCTGAATATGTTATCAATTTTCCTAAACGTAAAAAGTTGCGTAAAATGACCTTAACACACAAAAAAATTGACACCGTATTGAAAGCAAATTCTGAAAGGCTTTTGAAAGAAGAATAAATGATGAAGTTAACAACATTGTTCTGAAATGTTAAGAAAATGGAGAAATCAATGAGAACATTACATTCTCGCCATTACAGATGTGAGGCAATAACATCATAATGCTACCCTCAATAACACTATAGTCGCCACTGCACTAATGTCGCCAGGCAAACTTTATAGGCGAATATTACAAATTTAAGCATCACTACAGACTTGTATGTGCCACTGAAGATAAGTACATAATATAAACTACTGTGCATGCCTCTTCAGTGACACATACAAGTCTGTAGTAATGCTTAAATTCGTAATGTATGGTGCCTGGCGACTATAGTGTTATTGATGGTAGACAGCAAAAGACAATAGGGTTTGAATCATAATTATTATGAGGGCATAAAAAAATCTGATATACGAGTCTTAGCTTATTGCAAAATATAAATGTTGATAAAGTGGAGGGTTGAGTTTAATATTGGTGTTATCATCTTGTTGGGTTTAATATTGGTGTTATCATCTTGTTGGGTTTAATATTGGTGTTATCATCTTGTTGGGTTTAATATTGGTGTTATCATCTTGTTGGGTTTAATATTGGTGTTATCATTTTGTTGGGTTTAATATTGGTGTTATCATCTTGTTGGGTTTAATATTGGTGTTATCATCTTGTTGGGTTTAATATTGGTGTTATCATTTGTTGGGTTTAATATTGGTGTTATCATCTTGTTGGGTTTAATATTGGTGTTATCATCTTGTTGGGTTTAATATTGGTGTTATCATCTTGTTGGGTTTAATATTGGTGTTATCATTTTGTTGGGTTTAATATTGGTGTTATCATCTTGTTGGGTTTAATATTGGTGTTATCATCTTGTTGGGTTTAATATTGGTGTTATCATCTTGTTGGGTTTAATATTGGTGTTATCATCTTGTTGGGTTTAATATTGGTGTTATCATTTTGTTGGGTTTAATATTGGTGTTATCATTTTGTTGAGTTTAATATTGGTGTTATCATCTTGTTGGGTTTAATATTGGTGTTATCATCTTGTTGGGTTTAATATTGGTGTTATCATCTTGTTGGGTTTAATATTGGTGTTATCATCTTGTTGGGTTTAATATTGGTGTTATCATCTTGTTGGGTTTAATATTGGTGTTATCATCTTGTTGGGTTTAATATTGGTGTTATCATCTTGTTGAGTTTAATATTGGTGTTATCATCTTGTTGGGTTTAATATTGGTGTTATCATCTTGTTGGGTTTAATATTGGTGTTATCATCTTGTTGGGTTTAATATTGGTGTTATCATCTTGTTGGGTTTAATATTGGTGTTATCATCTTGTTGGGTTTAATATTGGTGTTATCATTTTGTTGGGTTTAATATTGGTGTTATCATCTTGTTGGGTTTAATATTGGTGTTATCATTTTGTTGGGTTTAATATTGGTGTTATCATTTTGTTGGGTTTAATATTGGTGTTATCATCTTGTTGGGTTTAATATTGGTGTTATCATTTTGTTGGGTTTAATATTGGTGTTATCATCTTGTTGGGTTTAATATTGGTGTTATCATCTTGTTGAGTTTAATATTGGTGTTATCATCTTGTTGGGTTTAATATTGGTGTTATCATCTTGTTGGGTTTAATATTGGTGTTATCATCTTGTTGGGTTTAATATTGGTGTTATCATTTTGTTGGGTTTAATATTGGTGTTATCATTTTGTTGGGTTTAATATTGGTGTTATCATCTTGTTGGGTTTAATATTGGTGTTATCATTTTGTTGGGTTTAATATTGGTGTTATCATTTTGTTGAGTTTAATATTGGTGTTATCATCACTGTTTCAGATTCCAGGAGAAAATTTTTAGAGTATTATGTAGGAGCAGTAAAGAGGATAAATTCAAGCAGGCCCAGGAAGCCCTACAGATAGCCTGCCAGGAACTCAACATGAAGAAGCCACATGTAAGTATCTACTCCAACATGTCCTGCTATCCTGCCCCCATCTTACTACTGCCCATTCCAGTTCTGTTCCTCATTTGTCCTCCCTTTCCCGACCTCCCTGTATTGCGGACATTCTCCCGGAATCCCCCTCCTCCCTGAGTAATTTAATCTCCTTCCTCCAACAAATCCACATCCTTCATCTGATCTAACCATCCTGCTGTAACATTCCGTTCCTCTCCCCTTCCCTCACTGTTTCACTCTTTCTCTATAACCCCTTCCCTTTTTATGCTTTGCCATAGTGCCATATGACCTCTGATGTCTGACACATTTCCCCCTTTTTGGCATTAAATCAATCAATCAATGCGAGTATCTACCTGTATCAGATCAAAATTACCAATACAGGGAGGTCCCGAAGATACGAGCAGTTAGGTTCCACCTGGCATACTCGTAAAGCGAAATCTCGTATAACAAAACACATAACTAATGGTAAAATATAGGTTTGGTTCCAGGACCCCATCAATTATAAAAAATAAAAATAAAATAAAAATAAAAAAGACGTTTTTCAAGCTAAAATAAACTATAGCAAACAACAAACACACAGCGTCTATATTACCCACACTGTACTACCTATTCTGTAGAAAAAGCATTCTGAAAGAGAAAATAGCACACAAAATAACATAACTGCACATTAATTAAACATAAAACATGCATAACAAGCAAAAAAGACGTTGTAATGTAGGGGACGCCGCGTGATACAAGAGAAGGTAGCGGTCCCAAGGTTGGGGCCGCACACCTGCTAATTACCCCTAAAGGTCAGGCCGCGCCATATGCTTAATTACCCTTCATGTCACGCCTTGCTAGGGGTGACCTGACTGCGGTCCCAAGGTTGGGGCCGCACACCTGCTAATTACCCCTAAATGTCAGGCCGCACCATATGCTTAATTACCCTTCAGGTCACGGCTTGCTAGGTGTGACCTCATTGGGGTCAACCAAATCCCCCTTTGTCCAGCCTGGGAGTGGTAGGGCGTGCATTTTGAACTTGATAATTTTACTCACCCCAGTTTGAATATCGTATCATTGGATTTTCGATCTCGTATATTGAAAATAGACCCTAATTTACACATCTCGTATCATTGGATTCTCGTATACCGAATGCTCGTATAACGGGACCTCCCTGTAGTCTATTTTTTGTAACGAGGCGAAAATTCCATTCTGTCTTAAGGTCTCATGCTCAAAATGATGCTTATATAATACCTGACGATATGGTTAACTATGATAAAAATACAGCTGAAATTTAGAAGAAGCGTAGTATTCCTTTCTGGTATCAAATATCAGTCAGTAAACAGCAAGGGGGCAGGATTTTTCACCTCTTAAAAAAAAAACAGTTTTAAGTCTTCAGCAAACCTTGTAGTAAGATGAATTATAAATGAATTCCCAAAATTATATAAACAAGGATAGAATTGGTTTGCCCCTATGATGTGTGAGGATGAGAATGAATGAGTGGTGTTTTAACCATACATTACATACATTTCCTTTCCACTCCATCTCTCCCATAAATTAAAGCCTATTTAGATTTTAAAAAGAAATAGGGAGAAAAGTGGTTCACAAATACGGTGGTAAATGATTGGAATGGACTCGGTCGTCAGGTAGTTAGTGCGGAGTCAATAGGGAGTTTTAAAAGGAGGCTAGACAGCTTTATGGATGGGAATGAAAGGTGGATGTAGGTAGTGTTAAGGCCGTCACACACGGGGATATTTTCCGGCATCTTTTGGTATTTTGCTACCATTTGATGCCCGTAGTTGTGGCAAAAAATGCGCGTTTCGTCACACGGCGTTTCGGCTACGAGCATCTTCTACTAGCATCTTCCGGGACCCGCGACCAAAACAAACACTATAGCAGCCAGATGAAGTCTTCTTGTACGATCCATAGTGTTTGTTTTGGTCGCGGCTCCCGGAAGATGCCAGTAGCAGATGCTCCTAGCCGAAACGACGTGTGACGACACGCACATTATTTTGCCACCACTACGGGCATCAAATGGTAGCAAAATACCAAAAAGATGCTGGAAAATAAATGTGTGACACGGCCTTTAAGTAACAGGAACTACCACGTGTAGGTCTTTCGGCCTCTTGTAGCTTCCTTATCTTCTTATGTTCTTATTTATTACTGAAGTCAATTGTTATGATCTCTCTTTCCCAGGTTGAGTTCTTCCCATCCCTCTTGTCGTCGCCAAAGAAGCACAGATAGTATAAGGATGCTTGAAGTGTCAACAAGTCAAGGTGCTCAATGTCATGATTCAGAGGTTCATAGTCAGCCAGTCTGCATGGTATGAACTACATGGTTACTACATGGTATGAACTACATGCTTACTACATGGTATGAACTACATGCTTACTACATGGTATGAACTACGTGGTTACTACATGGTATGAACTACATGCTTACTACATGGTATGAACTACATGCTTACTACATGGTATGAACATTACCATAGTTCAAGAAAGCTCTGACCCAGCTCACTAGGGTAATGTATTATTCAGTGAGGCAGTATAGGGTGAGTGTGGACTTTATTTATATCGTTTAAGTTTTATTTATTTAAGTATTGAGATACATACTCTACATATTTATGACATGATTAACCTGGAATATCATAGAATTCATGATTTTGAAATATTCCGCAATTTTAGTTTGATCAGCTACTGTCAATAACACTATAGTCGCCACTGCACTAATGTTGCCAGGCACCATATATTATGAATTTTAGCATCACTACATAATTGTGTGTGCCACTGAAGAGGCATACACAGTAATTTATATTATGTACCTGTCTTCAGTGGCACAAACAAGTCTGTAATGAAGCTAGAATTTGTAATATGTGGAGGCAGGCGACATTAGTGCAGTGGCGACTGTAGTGTTATTGACGGTAGGTACAACTTCATATTTATTAATTGGTGGGTGAGTCTTCTAGTTTTAATGTTCATTAATTTTATTCCTCTGAGTTATGTTTTTGAAATCCCAAGTGATCATAGTGAACCTCATACAAGCTTTACAGTTTTATAATTATACTAAGTGTTAATGTCAGTCAATAAAATAATGCAACAAGTATATAATAATTTTTTGTTTCATATTGCTGTATAGCTTTATAAAAAATAAAAAAAATAAAAATATATATATAGCTACATATATTTTCACTTTAATTTTAAGGTTCCGTAATGTTATTTCCAACCAATACTAATAAACGAACCACTATGATTGATTTTACCTTTCTCCTCCTCCTCTTCTGCCTTATTTCTTCTGTTCTGTATTTTCCCTCTCCCTTATTTCTTCTGTATTTTCTCCTCTTCCTTATTTCTTCTGTATTTTCTCCTCTTCCTTATTTCTTCTGTATTTTCTCCTCTGCCTTATTTCTTCTGTATTTTCTCCTCTTCCTTATTTCTTCTGTATTTTCTCCTCTGCCTTATTTCTTCTGTATTTTCTCCTCTTCCTTATTTCTTCTGTATTTTCTCCTCTTCCTTATTTCTTCTGTATTTTCTCCTCTGCCTTATTTCTTCTGTATTTTCTCCTCTTCCTTATTTCTTCTGTATTTTCTCCTCTGCCTTATTTCTTCTGTATTTTCTCCTCTTCCTTATTTCTTCTGTATTTTCTCCTCTTCCTTATTTCTTCTGTATTTTCGCCTCTTCCTTATTTCTTCTTTATTTTCTCCTCCTCTTCCTTATTTCTTCTTTATTTTCTCCTCTTCCTTATTTCTTCTTCTTTTTTCTCCTCCTCTGCCTTCTTCCTTTGCATTTTTCTCTTTCTTCTTTCCTTTTCTCTTCCTCCTCTCTCCTCATAAACTTAAACCATGATTATCAACTGTAATTTTTGCCTCAGGTGATAAATTCTTTAGTTACTCTGCAGCTCAACCACACAGACACCACATTGGGGAACATTTTATACCTGTATTTGTTTTATCAGTGAACTAAATATAGAAGAAAGTAGGTAATGTAATATGAAGAGAAGATATAGAAAGAGTGGAGAAATTATAACTATTGAAGAACTATAACTCCTGATCCTGGTTAGATAGATGGAAAGCGGTAAATAATTCTTTATTTCATCAGTATGTCATCAGTAACGGCGTACGCTTAGCTTATAATAAGTTCAGCTATTGACGTATAGAGTGTCTATACGTACCCGGTTTCCCTCCCCCTCATATGATATTAGGAGCAGGGATTATATTACGGCATTTTATTACGGTAAGGAACAATAAGGGAAGGTGGACAGATATTAATAAGAGTGCTGCTTCATCTCTCACTCAACCACCATCGACTCAACAAGCTAGCTGTAACTCGCGATCGTCACTTGGGGGAGTACAACATTTTTAATATTTGTTGTGACTTTACTGGTACATTTGCTAATGGTAAACACTATGCTATGTACTGAAGGGTAAAAGGTATTGTTCATACGCGTTTTACTGCACTTTTGATTAAGTGATGAAATTTTCTTTTTATAATATTTTTTATTTTTTTTATTCTTTGGGTTTTTCGAGAATACAGACTTGCCATCCGAGCGATTTTTGCTTCCGACGGCGATTTTGGAACGGATTATGGTCGTAAGCCAAGTACACCAGTGTATTTCTCTATACGCAGACAATATTACGAGTTATTAAGCTGAAAATCAGGAGTCAAAAGTAATAAAAACAAAGACAAAAGTAACAAAAGTAAGTCAATGAACTCTAAACTTTTATTCAGGATGCAAACATGAGCCATACATGTCCCGCCCACGATCAGGAAGTTGAAGAATCAATAGAAAAAGCATGTGCGGGTAAATGGGAGGAGGGGAGAGAGGATGAATGGCAGATATTTATTATTCTTATAGAGGCCTCTTCCATTTGTGCCCAAGTTCCAGGAACCAGTTATTTCAGTTCAGGGTTGAGTTCAGTTCCTGCTTCTGGGTTCGCGTGTCACAAATGGAACGCAAAAACCCCGTTTTTTTGTTTACAAACAAACTCAACTGGCGAGGCAAGAGGAAGGGAGAGAGAGAGAGAGAGAGACAGACATTAAAGGTGGTAACTCAGCTGTGATGTGAAAGGATCATATCAAGTTTAAGATCGCGAAACCGCAATTTCCTCCACCAGTCCCCTTGTAGGCCTGTCTGACATCCTCTCCGACTCGTGCATGCGGAAAACCCTTCACGATAAGAAAAACAGGGCCCAAGGCGGCCAGTTTGTTATGAACTGAAAACTCTACCTAGGCTACCGACCTCCCAATGTGGGTAGAGAAAGTTCAAGGGTTTTGCTGAGTCACTACGCGCGTCGCCTCGGACCCAGGTTTTCGTGCGCAAATGGAACGCCTGAATTCTTGGGTTCCGTGAACTAGTTCCTGAAATGTCGCAAATGGAAGAGGCCTTACCTAGGTGCCTTGCACTGACGTCACGATCTAGCGGCTTCAAGCTAAATGCCGCCCGTCGGAGCGAGCTGGAGGACCAACAAACTCCACTTGCCGCCCGTGTTTGCCAGTTTATGGTCATTTTCCCCTACCAAATATATGTTTATCAGTATAAAAGATATACTGTTATCTTCGGAAAGGTTTGTTCTATAATATTATCAAATAAAAAACCTTAAAACACACTAAAGAAATGCCATTATGAGACTCAAGAAATATGCATGAACCAGCGCTAGCTCCCATTTAATATTTTGCGAGAAAACTTTTTACTTGGAGAATATCAATAGAAGCGGAATTTCATTAGCTTTCCATTGATATATTTCGTTTTCTGATAAATAAATTAGAACCATGTATAAATTAGCGTTAACTAAATAAATAACCATCAATCGGGAGAAATTACCCGATTTCATGATGTTATTTATTTAGTTAACGCTAATGTATGCATGGTTCTAATTAATTTATCAGAAAACGAAATATATCAATGGAAAGCTAATGAAATTCCGCTTCTATTGATATTCTCCAAGTAAAAAGTTTTCTCGATAAATATTAAATGGGAACTCGCGCTGGTGAATATTAATTTAAGTTCATGCATATTTCTTGAGTCTCATAATGGCATTTCTTTTGTGTGTTTTACGGTTTTTTATTTGATAATATTATAGAACAAGCATTTCCGAAGATAACAGTATATCTTTTATACTGATAAACATATATTTGGTAGGGGAAAATTACCACAAGCTGGCAAACACGGGCGGCAAGTGGAGTTTGTTGGTCCTCCAAAGGCCTCTTCCATTTGCGACATTTCAAGAACCAGTTCACGGAACCCAAGAATTCAGGCGTTCCATTTGCGCACGAAAACCTGGGTCCGAGGCGACGCGCGTAGTGACTCAGCAAAACCCGTGAACTTTCTCTACTCACATTGAGAGGTGGGTAGCTTGGGTAGAGTTTTCAGTTCATAACAAACAATGGTCGCCTTGGGCCCTATTTCTCTTATCGTGAAGGGTTTTCCGCATGCACGAGTCGGAGAGGATGTCAGACGGCATAAAAGAGGCATACATGGCTGGTGGAGCCCATGCGTTCCCGCGATCTTGAACTTGATATGATCCCTTCACATAACAGCTAGTTGAGTTATATCTCTCGTTATCTCTCTCGTTATCTCTCTCGTTATCTCTCGTTATCTCTCTCTCGTTATCTCTCTCTCGTTATCTCTCGTTATCTCGTTATCTCGTTATCTCTCGTTATCTCTCGTTATCTCGTTATCTCTCGTTATCTCTCTCGTTATCTCTCTCTCTCTCTCCTCTCTCTCTCTCTCCTCTCTCTCTCTCTCTCTCTTCTCTCTCTCTTCTCTCGCCTTCTCCCTCTCTCTCTCTCTCCGTTATCTCTCTTCGTTACTCTCTCTCTCTCTCGTTATTCTTCTCTTCTTTTCTCTCTCTCTCTCTCTCTTCTCCTCTCTTCTCTCTCTCTCTCTTTTCTTCTCTCCTCTCTCTCTCTCTCTCTTCTCGATCTCGATCTCGATTTCCCCTTCTCTCTCTCTCTCTCCTCTCTTCGACCCTCTCTCTCTCTCTCGATCTCCCCGTTATCTCTCTCTCTCTCTCTCTCTTTTCGATCTCGTTTCTCTCTCTCTCTTCTCTCTCTCTCTCTCTCTCTCTCTCTCTCTCTCTCTCTCTCTCTCTCGATCTTTCGTTTCTCTCTCTCTCCCCTTCTCTCTCTCTCTCTCTCTCTCTCTCTCTCTCTCTCCTCTCTCGCTCTCCTCTCTCTCTCCTCTCGCTCTCCCGCTCTCGCTCTCTTCTCCTCTCTTCTCTCTCTCTCCGCTCTCTTCTCTTTCTTCTCTCTCTCTCTCTCTCTCTCCTCTCTCTCTCTCTCTCCTCCTCTCTCTTTCCCCCTCTCTCTCTCTCTCCTCCCTCTCTCTCTCCTCTCTCCTCTCTCTTTTCTCTCCTCTCCTTTCGTCCTTTCCCAATATAAATTTGCCCGCTAGCGGGGAGTATGTTTGTAAACAAAAAGGGGTTTTTGCGTTCCATTTGTGACACGCGAACCCAACCTGAACCCAGAAACCCAAACCTGAACGAAAAGAACTGGTTCATGCAATTGGCACAAATGGAAGAGGCCTAACTCGCTCCGACGGGCGGCATTTGGCTTGAAGCCGCAAAGGATCGTGACGCAGGCAAAGACATCTATATATGTACGTACCACAAGATTCTTACGAGGCCTATAGGAATATAATTAAAAATGGCCCATATACGGTCTGTTCAGTTTTTCTTTTCCGCGCGCATATTTTCCTACTGTATGTGTTTTTAAGCATATTGAGGTAAATTCGGTATAACCACATTATGCTATATTGCTATGCTTCGTATTTTTGTTATATGGGTTGAGTAAATACAAGAATATAGGTGCCTTGCACTGACGTCACGATCTAGCGGCTTCAAGCCTAAATAATTTATGCTGCCTAATGCCGCCGTCTTCAGTTGAGGTGTGGACTTGGCTGAGGCAGGACGTGCTCCTAACAAGCTGCGTGGATGTGTGTCTAATGAGGTCAGACCTGAGTCAAGATGTCAGCTGTAGAAGGGATTAGCGCCGCGAGTGTTTTGGTCGAGGCGGGTAGAGAAGTGGCTCTGAGTGCTTCTGCTGTGGTAGAGAGTGGTAATGTGGTAATAGTGAAGGAGGCTGAGGTGAAAGCGAGTGTGGTTGAGGGAGAGAGAAGGTCGAGTGTAGGGGAAGGGGGGTGGTGTGGCGCTTAAGTCTGTTCTGGAGGCGATCGATGACCTGAAAAGGTACTTCGTAAGTGAAGTGAACGATTTGAAAAGCGTGGTGAGGAAGCAAGAGATAGAGATACGATCTTTTAAGTGTGGAGGGGCACATGCGAGGGATGTACCTGGAAAGATACCAGAGGGAGACGTGCCTCGTGCTACTACTAAAGGAGTGGTCTCTAGTAAGTCACCAAGGAATGGTGAATGGCAGGTGGTTGAGCATAGTGGGGGCACCGCCCAAAGGGGGAAAAGGTAAACAATGACCATGTTGTGTGCACGAACTCATTTCAGGTACTCTCGGGGCTGCAAGGGGGAAGATACGGGGTAAGGACGGTAGACGATACATCATCACCCGAAGGTAAAATCTTGGTTGTTGGTGACAGTCAGGTTGGGCATCTCGACAGCAGGTTCTGTGACAGGGAAGGGATGCGCATGAAGTCGGTGAGTTACCCAGGGAAGGGGATAGGTTATGTAAGTGATAAGATAGTTGAGTGCATGGCGGATCAAGGGAAAAAGCCCATCGTCTGCCTGAGTGCTGGGGGAAACGATGTTGAGTGTGTAAGAAGTGAGGAATTGCTACGGGGGTTCAAGGAAGCTGTAGGTAAGGTTAGGGATAGGGGGTGGGGTTTCCCCGTGGTATGTGGGGTCCTTCCGAAAACGCTATGTTGACGACTTCTGGTACTACAGGGCTATTGCTTTGAATTGCCGGCTGGCACTTCATTGCAAAGCCAATGGTTTGGGGCCCTTTTTCGGGCAGCTCGGACCTCTTTTTTCCCGGGGAATAACCACCTCTACCGCAGGGACGGGGTGCACTTTTCGAGGAAAGGAGTTCAATCTTGTCTGAATCCCTTGAAAGGGGGGTAGGTGCACTGCAGGCTTTTTTTTGGATAGAGAACCCGGGGGGTAGACATGGGGTCGGGGTAAGGAAAAAATTGCGACACTAGGAGGGGGTTTCAGAAAGGGAGGGAACTAAAGTGATTCGTAAGAAGAGAGAGAGGAGGGGTTTAGTTAAAGATAAAGGGAAAACGGACAAAAATAAGAGGAGTTGCTTGAAGGTCTACTATACAAACTGTAGGAGTATTTAAACAAGATAATTTCCTGAGAGGAATAAAATAGTGTAGAGGATTTTTGATATAAGGCATTAACAGAAACATGGTTGGATATGTCAGGAAAGGTATTTTTATCCGGGAAATCGAGATAGCTGGGGTCAAAAGACTACTCTATGACTTGCTACTCATTTTGGGCTATTTCCAGTGGAGGCCAGTTTGCGATTCCTGCCATTTTCGAACATCCACTCCCTTTTCCCTTCCTATGGTTTATCAGTATATATGATTTTCCGTTATCTTCGTAAATGGTTTTTTTCTATAATATTATCAAATAAAAAACAGTAAAAAGCAATTAAGAAATGCCATTTTGAGAGAGTTAAGAAATATGCATGAACTTAATATTACTTGACTCATCGCCATTAATATTTGCGAGAAACCCTTACTGCTGCGAAGAAGAAGCGGATTTCATTAGCTTCCATGCTAATTTGTTTTCTGAAAAGAATCAAACCATGCATAATTAGCGTTAACAAAAAAATAAAATCATCTCGGATAATCCCGATGGATATGTATTATTAAACGCCCCAATTATGCATGGTTATATTCATTTATCAGAAAATGAAATATGCAATGGAAAGCCCAATTAATTCCGTTCTATGTATTTGCATGTAAAAAATCTCACCAAAATATCCCAAAATTTCGATGAGTTTAAGGATATAAGTTCATGCCATTTCTTCAGGTCTCATAGGAGTTTCTTTAGTGTATTTTACATTTTTTATTTGATAATATTATAGAACAAACCATTCACGAGATAACAGTGTATTTATACTGATATGCCACAGTCTACTGATTCATGGAACACTTTTTTACTTGCCGATACGATTGATTGTTATTTTTTTAGTTAACACCCAATTTTGGCATGGGGAAATTCATTTATCAAAAACAAAATATATCAATGGAAAGCAAAAGAAAATCCCTTCTTTCCCATCGCTAGCATCTAAAATGTTTTCTCGCAAAATATTAAATGGCGAAGAGTTTAAGTATATATTGAGGTCATGCATATTTCTTCACTCTCTCATAATGGCATTTCTTTAGTGTATTTTATTGTTTTTTATTTGATAATATTATAGAACAAACAGTTACGAAGGTAACGGTATATCATATGTAGCTACTCATAAACCTTAGGAAGGGAAATAGGGGTGATGTTCTAAAATGGCAGGAATCGCAAAACTGGCCTCCACTGGTCATGGGCGGGTTGGCGCGGGGCACGAGTAGCAAGTCCAGTATAGAGTAGTCTTTGGCTGGGTATAAGTTATTTCACAAGGACAGAGTTGGCAGGCGAGGTGGAGGAGTTGCGCTTTATGCAAGAGATGCATTGCAGTGTTGTGTTAATAATGTTATAAAAACAGATGAGAATACTATTATGTCGTCGAGGTAACAAAGACATATTTCCCAGTTCAAACCTTCCAAGACTTAATTGGTCCATGAGTCTGGAGCATGTGGCCGGTCCGTGATATAGGCCGAATGCCACTACGTTTGACTCAAAAAGCCGTCCAGAACTGGTGCGGAACGCCGTTTTGTATCGATCTTCTTCGCGAATTGGAATTTGTCAGTACCCGGCCTGTAGGTCCAGGGTCGTAAACCAGGCCGATCCGTGTAGAGCTTTTAGAGTGTCATCGATGCGCGGCAGGGGGTGGGCGTCTATGATGGTCACGTTGTTTAGGCGCCGGAAGTCAAGGCAGAACCTCCGGGATCCGTTCTTTTTGGTGGTCATCATTACCGCTGCGGCCCACGGGCTGTGTGAGAGCCGGATTACCGCTTGGTGAAGCATCTTCTGAATCTGCTCGTCTTCCTCCTCAAACCCTGCTGCGTGTGTCACGCCATGCCCTGGGGTCCCAGGGGTAACCTACGGGAAGCCTCAGGTGCAGGTGTCTAGCAGGGCGTCGTAGCAGCGTGTCTAGTAGGGTGTCGTAGCAGCGTAGAGTTTCACCTCCGCCCCTAGCCCACCGCTAGTGCCTGGCCCCAATGCCCAGTGGTCCCCCGAGGGCCCTGAAGAGAGGCCACAGGGGCAGGTAGTGTGGTAGGACGTCGTGGCATCGTAGAGTTGCACGTACCTACCCCCTGGGGCAAAGCGGAGCGCTCCTTCGTCGCCTTGCTGTGGCCTCGTGGATTTCTGTGGTACCAGGAGAAGAGCCACAGGAGCGGGCTGTGTTGCAGGGACGTCACTGTCTCGTAGAGTTGCACTTCCTGCCCTTGGGGCAACGAAGAGCGCCACTGTTTGCCCCGCCGTGGCCCCGTCATCTCAGGGCAGCAGGAGCAGCACAGGGGCAAACGGAGCAGCGGACGGTGGGGCGTCAAGGGCGGGGCGTGTGTTGGCGCGGCAGTGTGGGACTCAGCCACATACTTGAGCGCGTGTAGCGCATCCCATGATGTGTCGTCCAGGAGGTTGGCCAGAAAGGCTTCGGTGAAGCTCGAAGGTTGTGATGCAATCGTGGATCGGTTGCCGGGAGATCCTAATGGAGGCGGTCCTTTGCGATCCATTGTGTGGTGGGAACCTGTGGAGGGAGAATTAGCCTAACCCTACATACGTATATATATCATTCGTGGGAACCTGTGGAGAGAAAATTTATTTATTACCGCGGTCTTCACCATCACTAAATCTGAAATAGAAACACACTTTACACCAGTACCTCCAGGAACGTGAAAATGGTATGACATGACATGGCATGACATGACAGGGCACAGGGCGACGGGAGGGTCCCCGACAATGTTTCATGTCATGTGCTGGTGAATCGATGCCGTTTAAACCCCGTCGGGTCTACAGGGCCTGAACTTTGGCCAGGAGTCAGGGCGAATCCCCCCGGGACTGAAGGTGTAGGCTATGCTGCATTCCTGTCCTCTTCTTGCCCAGAGAACCGTGGAGGGATTACTAGGTGGGCGCCACTCCTCGGCCCCCGAAGAGGGAGGATGCATGGTGGGGATCGCCATTCATCAGCCCCACGGCCTCACCCTACCTACCTATCACCACCAAGCGCGGGGAGGACCTTAACCATACCGATCAGGTCTCTTGTCACGACCCTACCATACTTCACTGTTCCGGGCGCTGAGACTTGACAAGATCGGTGTGCTGCGTATCCACCCCACCGGGTACGTTTAAACCCCGCACGGGTCCACAGGGCCTGACTCGAGCCAGGAGTCAGGGAGCTTCCCCCCGGGTAAGATAAGGATGGGAACGGGTGAGTTGATCGTGGGTCAGGTACTAATTAACCCCGGCCGCCCCGGCACGGTGCTGATACTACACTCGCCAACTGGAGGCAGAGCTAATTTTTCCCTCCTCATACGACCGAGATCGTGGGCTAGGTACTTATCCTCCCCGCCACCAGGCACGCCAGGGAGCCGAGTTAATACGTCTCCTCCTCGTACGACCGACCCGTTATCCTTCCCCTAAATGGTTAGTCCTTTCATGTTCAGGTACTTCATAAGGAACTTCCCCCCCAGCCCTAAGCGTTACCTACCTATCCACCAGGGCACGCGTCATCCCGCCGAGCCGCTGCGCAGTCAGCTCGCCGGGCTTACCACATGGTCCCGGTGCTCGTCAGTCACTCCACACATTCATACTCTATATGGTGGTGGACCTAATACTCTTCACTTATCTACCGCTAAGCCACGCCAGCAACTAGATCAGGATCCTACTCACTGCGCCAATATGTTAAACCCCACGCCGGGCCGCCCCCGAAGGGAGCGAAATGGCGTGCGGGGGGGTATTGATATAGCTCCTGTTTTAGCGACCCCCCAACCCGCTATGGTTCTATCCAATCGGTCGGTGGTCATGGCATGACAATTAACCCCGGCACCCCTACCTGAAGGTGCCGAGTTGGGCATAACTCCTGGGTACCGATGAGGTACACGGGCGGTGCCCGTAACGTCGGAGCTACGGGGAAGTTACCTCCCCGGGCTGGTAACGCCCCGGCATTGCCGGGGGGGCGACCCTCCCTTTCCCCCCCAAGGTCCCTAACTTGCATACAGTTACCCCGGGGGCATCCTTAATCGCCCGCCCCTATCATGCACTTGTCAATCATGTGAATACATCACCATCTGCTGCGTAGCCTCCAGGAAGACCGGTATGTGGTACTCAAGAGGTCCTAAGGCCTGGCTGGGCAAGTCCCGCCCTGCTCCGGGATCCTGGGGGAACTCAGGCGAGGAACGCCAGGACGCAGACTGGAAACAGGGTAGTCGTATTCCGTAGAGTTTTCCTTGTGTGTGTCCCCACACCCAGGGTCGGCAACCTTAGGCACGCGGGCCAGACTTGGCACGCAGAGTGTCTGACGTAGGCGCTGAGTCGCACAAGGTTACTCGTTGCAGTAATACACTATTATCGTAGCGACACCATGTGCACATGTGATCACACGCTCGCGGCTACCTTACCTTTACCTTTGATACCTTTGAAGAATCTTGCCCGTTATCGGCGGAGTTGAGGTGGGCCTTCACTCATTCCAGGTGTAGTATGTAGCTCCCTGATCCTTGCCTCCAGGACCACTGAAGGTAAAGTGTTGTCATGGGAGCTACTGTAGCCTGGGTGGGTGGTTGGTCTGGGATGTCAGCCAGCCACTTGTCAAGGTGATGTTTGAAGGTGTCCGTGGTGACACCCGTTAGGTCCCGAATGTGTCTTGGGGCACAATTGAAGAGCCGTACACCATTGTGGGAGAAGCTGTGGTGTATGAGGGTTTGTAGTCCTTTGGAGGAGGCGCATGTACTCTGTACATAGCACAGCCTGCCTCTTCTAGGGTTTTTGTTTTCCTCCATACCTACTTTTGGAGCCAGACCCTCCAGGATTTTCCAGACATAGATTATGATGTACCTCTCTCGTCTGCGCTGCAGAGAGTAGAGGCCCAGTCTGTGCAGCCTCTCCCAGTAGTTGAGGTGCTGGAGACCATATATCTTGTTGGTATAGGTCCTTTGTGGTGCTTCCAGCAGGGTGATGTCCTTTTTTTTGTAGGTGACCACAGTTGGCAGCAGTACTCTAGCCTTGGTCTTACTAAGGACTTCCATAGCATCAGCATGCAGGATTCCTCCCTTGTACGGAATGTTCTCAGGACCCATCCTGTTAGCTGTCGCGCTGTCTGGGTGATGGTGGTGTAATGTAGGGAGAAAGTTCCATCGCTGCTCATATACACTCCCAGGTCTTTTGTGAAGTCTTTTGTTTGTATGGTTTGGTGTTGATACATATATTGAGTGGTGGTCTTTATAGAGGTATTTCTGCCATATCTCAGAACTTCAAATTTTTCTCCGTTAAATTCCATATTGTTCTTTTCGGCCCACTCTATTATTGTATTGAGGTCCCACTGCAGTATATCGGTGTCTGGGGATGTTTTTATTTTATGCCGTATACGGGTGTCGTCAGCAAATGAAGTAGCAGTGGAATATCTGAGATCGGTGTCAATGTCTGATATCATGATCAGAAATAATAATGGGCCAAGCACAGATCCTTGGGGAACACCACTTATGATTGACACTGTGAGACTGTTTACCATTTATGGTGACAACTTGGTGCCTGTTGGTGAGAAAACTGTGGATCCATCTCCCTACTCTGCCAGTTATGCCAAGATTCTTGAGTTTGTGGAGGAGAATGCCATAATCTACCTTGTCAAAAGCCTTGGCAAAGTCTAGGTAGACTACATCAGCATTATCTCCATCCTGAGTTGCTTCTAATATAGCTTCATAGTGTTGTAGAAGCTCTGATAGGCAAGACCTGCCCCTTCTGAACCATTTCCATCATTGAAGGCCCCTCTTTCTTCCAGGTGGTTTACCATCTTGGCCCTCATATCCTTTCAAAGATCTTGATGACGTGTGATGTGAGGACCACTGGCCTAGTCTTGCTTGCCTGTCCTTTGCTTCCTCCTTTTGTCTGGGTGTTATTGTGCCCCAGCTTGAGTTTCTGTTGTGTTTGTGTTTAGAGGATAATGCTCAGAGCCATAGGGTCTACCGCTGCTGCATATTAGTGTTGGCCGAAGCACCACCCGGGGGGGGGGGGGGTTACAAACCCCGGCTGGCACCCGGTACCATTCACTGCTGGGTGGACAGGGCTATGGATTTAAGAAAGACCACCCATCTATCTTTCACTCCGCCCGGGGATCGAACCCGGACTTCTCGGTTGTAAGCGAGCGTGCTAACCACTACACTACAGAGTTCCCTCATGGGGGACGGAGCCAGTGAGGAGGATGTAGTCCACAGTACTTCAGGGGTGTGGCCAGTTGTTCCCTACAATTTTTCAGAAACACAGTACTGGTCCATCTGGTCCTGCTGCTGCTTGCGGGTCGATGCTGCTTATGGGTTGGATTATGTCTTCCCTGGTTATCATAATGTCGTGAGCAGAATGTCACCACATTCCGTTCGCTAAAAAGTACAAGGATCTGTTTACCCGTTTCTGAGTATCAGGTTTACTAAACACTCTCTGATACTCAGTCTGTAGCATTTCTGCCTTTCCTGTGGCCATCTTCAAGTTCCCCGTTCTCTTTCAGTAGAGGGCCAAACGATGTGTGCTGGTATCTCTTCTTGGCAGGAGTAGAAAATTTTGGAGTTGACTTTATATTTTTCCACGGCACTTGTTCTTCTTGTTCTCTCTGCCGTACGTGTATTGAGCAAGTGCATCTTACTGATAGTGTAGCTGACGTTGTATTGGTTTGCTGCACGCATAGGTTACTTTCTTTAATTTTCTTTGTAAATTGGCCCTTTTTTCATCAGTATTCGTTTTGTCCCTGGGTATTGGTGTTTCCTTCCTGACGACCGCCTGAGGGGAATGTGTTCCTTACAAACTGCAGGCATTTGCTGGCAGAGTTTCGTACATCTCGTTGGGCTTCCATTCCACTAAAGATGTTTCCCATTTTATGGCATCTAGTTCTTTTCGGACTTTATCCCAGTCAATGTTTCTTCCATAAAAATTTAATGCATGGAAAGAGTCTATCCTGCCTGACGTTGTTGTGTTTCTTGTGGAATATTTCTGATGTTGGCCCTTGCATGGATGAGTTATGGTCTGACATCACCGTCTTCGCAATGTCATAGGAGTGGAGGTACTGTTGCTGATGATAGTCCAATATTTGTTCCCTCTTGTGGGCTCCATTATTAGTTGGTGTAAAAAATACTCCTCCATAAGGTAAGTTATTGTACGCTTGGCCCTTTCTTCTGGTGTACCACCTGCGATATTCATGGAGGGCCAGCTAATGTGAGGCAGGTTAAAGTCCCCCAGTATTAAAAATACTGTAATTCATTGGAGACTTCTAGAAGGTTGCGGAGTTTGGTTGTGTTCTTAAAAGCGTTAACACTAGATTTAAAGTGGCCTGTATATGATTGTTGTTACCAGGTTAAGGTCTTAAATATTGCCAGCATTTCTGTTGTCATTTGAGAAGATACAAGACCTCTACCTGGCTGACTCTGTTTTACGTACCTGCCACTCCTCCATGGCTTCTTCCTTCTCTATCCTGTCTGATGAGTGTGTAGTTTCTATTTGCACTCTGCATCCAGGTGATCTTTTGTGAGGTGAGTTTCTGGAAGGCCATAAAGAGAAAGTTTTCTGTCTCTGCTACTCTTTAATCATTGGGACTTTGTCTGATTGAAGATTGGATAAAGCCCCTGATATTTCCAGTATAGAACTGTTAGTGTTGGAGACTGCAGCCCCTCTCTCCTTGTTTCCAGTCTGTCTTTCGTTTACTAGACGGTTGATTGTGGACTGAGAGTGTTTCTCCATGTCATAGTTTCTCCACCATGTCTCTAAAAAATTACCCTGGTCCACATTTTGTTGTACGCCATGGTGGGGTTATTTCTATTTATATGTGTGGTGGGCACTTGCATGTTTTCCCTACCTGAGGAGGGGGTCCTTTGACTTTGGGCATTTGCCTGTGGTGTTCAGGGGTGTGAGCGTTTCATGTGTATGTGGTGATCGTTGCCCTCTGTCTTCCCTCTGATTTCTTGCTGGTTGATCTGGGGTACTGGTTGTTGTTGGTCTTTATTCCTTTTATATGTGGGTTTTGCTTACTACGTTTGCATTCTCTTGTATGTAGTGATGACCTACATACAAGATAGATAGTATGGCATTTACCCCAGAGTACAGCCAGTTTTCATCCACCATGCTTCATGAATGTACCAGCAAGCTTTGGTGGGGGTATTTACTTTCTCCTTGTAGTCCTGTTTGCACATATTTTTAGGTAAAACTGCATATTTTTACCTTTCTATGCCGTTTGTTGGATGATGTGTGCTTAGGTGTGTGAGTCCAGCCCTGTCTCAGCTTGTCCTGGTGGTAAGGTTAAGTCTGGTCTATCCTCCACTGGCTTGCTGGGCTAACAGGGTGTGTTTTCTTGGGCTCCTGTAATAAGATTCTGTCCAGGTCACTTCAGATTCTCTCTCTTGTCCTACCTGGGACACCGAGATTGCAACAGTTGTTCCGGTCTTGAGAGCCTGTCATGACTTACGTTAATATATCATTTTGTTTACAGTCCTCAATCTCTGCTGCTTAGTGTCATAGTCGGGTAGCTTAGCCTAGCACATGGTTGGCCAGGTTAAACCTCCTGTTTTGAGGGTGGCGAGTGCATAATATGCGTATATTGGCATTTTGCGACCGGTAGTGCTTCCACATGTTGCAGCTATTACATTTGATACCATTGTCACTGTGCTGACATATAGGCATGGGAAGATATCATCGCTACCTTGCGTATCATTGTTTACATCAGGCGTGTGAGCGCATTTTGGTTCAACTGGTCTCGCCTACCTTTTAGTCGATAGCTCACTCCTCCTGAATTCTGCCCAGTTTCCCGTTTAAAGAGATCTGTCAATGTTCACACTTGCCTGGCGACTAGCTGTTGCGTGCTAGTGTCCAAAATACCTCGTAAGGATCGATTTTACGGAGGGCTGTTTTGCGTGTGTACACACCGCCACAACATTTGGCGGGGGGCTATAAAGGTTCTCAGACGTAAGGTGGTAACACGTGTTGGTAGCGGCGGAGAGGAGCGGCTACATCCTCTCCCGACCACCGCTTGAGATACATTCCCCCAAGATCTCCCTCTTTCCCCTCTGTTTTGGGAGAGGTGTGGGCTGTGGGTTACAGACCACTGAACAGTGAGGCCTTGTTCTCGAGCCTCTTGCCCTCGCCTCCACCCTGATAAGGATCTGGAGACGTCCGCAAGACCTCTTCGCTTCCCCTCTATCCACTACCTTCCTTAGTCCTTTTCCCTCCTCCCCATTTATCCTTCCTTCCTTCCTATTCCTCATTCTTCCACGTCCCAGCCCTCACATGGGAAGAAATAAACAAAGCCTGCAGATATAATCGACTATGCGTGGTGGAAGATTTTAATATTAGGAATATAGACTGGGATTTAATCATAGGTGACAGCGACGCAGATGAATTAGTAAATATAATCCAGGATAACTTCCTAAGTTAAGCAATTAAGGAGCCTACTAGAGGAGATAATATTCTAGATATATTGCTGACAAATAGAGACGATTTAGTTACAGATGTGGAGGTCGGTGGAAAGTTAGATAATAGCGACCATTATGAGATCAGATTTAGCTTAAAATGGGAAGTTGGAAAATTAAGTGGCAATAAACATAGAATACCTAATTTCAGAAAGGCCAATTATGCAGGATTAAGAAGACACCTGGAGGATTATTAATAAGAGGTGTGGGATGGAGGGGAAGAAATGTTCCCAGGGTAAGGACAGGGCGATGACAGCTGGAAAGGCCAATTATGAAGGATTAGGAAGGCACCTGGAGGTAATTAGAGCGGTTAGACATGGAAGTGAGGTCGGGGCTGAGGAGGTAATTAGAGCGGTTAAACATGGAAGTGAGGTCGGGGCTGAGGAGGATTATACCTTATTTGTAAGGAATATAATTGACGGACAGAAAAGAAATATTCCTTATAGGGAAATAAGGTCCAGAAAGAGTGATCCAAAATGGATGACCACTAATTTAAAAGACAACATTGGAGTAAAAAGAAACATTTATTGAAGGTTCAAGGCAGGATTGGTAAGCAAAGAACAGTATAACGTGATGGCAAGGACAATGAAGAAATTAACTCGAGTTGCTAAGAACAATTATGAGATTAAAGTAGCAGGACAGGCGAAAAGTGACCTAAACGGGTTCTATCAGGTATATAAAACCAAGACAAGGGAATGGACCCGTTTACTCTACTTGAGGTAAGGATTGATTTGACATCTTCAAGCCTCATATAGTTGGGCAGTGATGTTGATTTTTCTATGTGAACAGTATTTTTGATGATACAGCCAATTTAAGTACAGGAAAATGTATACGCTCTAAAACGACTGGCGCCATGTTGTGACGTCACTAGCTTAGACAACAGAGCAAAACAGCTGTGAAGCGGCCGCTACTATTATGTACTACCTACTAATACACCAACTTGCATTACCCCTACTACCGCAAGATGACCAGTAATCCTCCTTCAAGTGATGTAGTAGGTATTCACTGTGTTTGTGAATATGTAAGTTGTAGTTTATAAGGAAGAAGTGGATAGACAGAGATAAGTGGCCCGTGACACCTGACAAGTGATGACTTCTGGGATCGGCATTCCTTATAGGGAGCTTAAATGAACCTGCAATGACATGTAAAGCTAGACAGATAGACGAACTCATAGAGGAACAGGTAGAAATGTATGGTTAGTAAAGGTTGTAGTGGTGAGTAGAGTGACGAAGGGTGTGTTTTGCTTATGTGGGGAAAGAAAGTCATACATTTCTACCTGTTCCTCTATGAGTTCGTCTATCTGTCTAGCTGTACATGTCATTGCAGGTTCATTTAAGCTCCCTATAAGGAATGCCGATCCCAGAAGTCATCACTTGTCTGGTGTCACGGGCCACTTCGCTCTGTCTATCCACTTTTTCCTTATAAACTACAACTTACATATTCACAAACACAGTGAATACCTACTACATCACTTGAAGGAGGATTACTGGTCATCTTGCGGTAGTAGGGGTAATGCAAGTTAGTAAGGTTAGTTAGGTTAGTAAAATAAAACTATAATTTGCGGTTTGCTGAGCCAAAACAAGCCGATCAGCTGATCAGGCGAGATCTGAGTCTGCAGTTACTACGTCACAACCAATCACAGCGCGTTCCGCCGTGTTGTGATATTTTGGCCCCAAAAAGGCCATATATTTCATTTATGGTGCATTTCTTAGCAAAAAGAATATGAGTACAGTGATATGTAGCCTATATTGCACCCAAAGCTTTATAATACTCCGTGTTTTAGGTGTGAGTAAACGGGTCCATTAGTTGGGCCGTTAAGGTTAGGACAGGGTGAGGTCTTAAATACGGATGAGGATATGTGTAAAAGTCTAAACGATTATTTCTTAAGTGTTTTTACTGATGAGGATACACAGACGATACCTGATAGTGAACAGATGTTCAAAGGAAGCGATGAGGAGAAACTCAAAGATATTGTGATAACTAGAGAAATGGTGGAAGAGGGTATAGATAAAATGAAGAATTTTAAATCGTCAGGACCAGATGAAGTGTATCCCAGGGTATAAAAGGAATGCAAGGAGGTTGTTAGTGAGTCGTTAGTGCACATTTTTAGGAAATCGGTTGAGATAGGCGATGTGCCATTATTGTGGAGGAAAGGAAATGTTGTTCCCATATTTAAGAAGGGAGACAGAGGACTAAAGTCAAATTATCGACCCGTAAGTCTAACGTCAGTGGTGGGTAAATTATTGGAATCTATTATTGCATAAAACATTAGAGAGCACTTAGATAAACATAGTTTGATCAATGATTCACAACATGGATTCACCAAGGGTAGGTCATGTCTCACCAATTTATTGACTTTTTATAGGAAAGTTTATGAGACGGCAGATAATGATAAGGATTAATTATGATATAATATATCTGGACTTTGGTAAGGCATTTGACAAAGTACCACACGAGCGACTCTTAAATAAGGTTAAGGCTCATGGAATAGATGGGAAGGTTCTTCATTGGATCAGAGCTTGGCTAAGTAATAGGCAACAAAGGATTACAATTAATGGTTCTAAATCTGAATGAGGACTGGTGACGAGTGGAGTTCCACAAGGGTCTGTTTTGGGTCCATTACTATTTTTGATTTACATCAACGACTTGGATAGTGGGATTAACAGTGATATCAGCAAGTTTGCTGATGATACTAATGTAGGTAGGATTATTGGATCACAGTCTGACGTAAACATATTGCAGGGAGACTTAGATAAACTTAACGAATGGGCAGTCAGGTGGCAGATGGAATTTAATATTGATAAGTGCAGCGTTATGAATGTTGATAGAAAAAACCCTGGTAATAGATACACCATACGCAATGTATCGCTGAAAAGATCAGAAGGTGAAAAAGATCTTAGAGTGAGGGTGAGCCCAGACCTCCGACCTAGGAAACAATGTATTGAGGCCAGAAATAGAGCTAATAGAGTATTAGGATTCATTACCAGAAGTGTTAAAAGTAGAAGTGTGGAAGTTATTCTAAAGCTATATCTGGCTCTAGTCAGGCCTCACCTAGACTATGCGGTTCAGTTTTGGTCTCCATATTACAGGATGGATATAGCCTTGTTAGAAACAGTGCAGAGAAGGATGACCAAAAGGATACAAGGGATGCGTAACTTTAGTTATGAGAAGAGATTGAAGTTATTAAAATTACACTCACTCGAGAAACGCAGAGTAAGGAGCTATCTGATAGAAGTTTTTAAGTGGATAAAGGGATTTAATAAAGGAGAGGTAGGAAAAGTTCTTACGGCTTTTAACCAGGGTAGTAGTGTGGTGCCAGGGTTTTCCGATCGTTGGTTTATTCCTGGTGCCTTTGTTATTTGAATGAAATTAATTTGGTTAGGATTTTTCATTGATTTAAACTTGAATTGAGAATTGAAACTTGTCTTATGACTTCACTGTTTGATTATAGTATGAACACTTCTCGCTGCGGAGAGTACTGAAATGGGAATGAATTTAAGTGGAAGGGGTAGGAGTTAAGGTTAAGGGGAAATGGTATGAGTTAAGGGGAAGTGCTGCCACCAGCTCAGGCAAGTAGTTCTATGGTTTTACTTCCTGGGCATGTTTGAATAGATATATATATTAGATTTATCTTGGTAGTCGTGGTTGATACGTGGAATTATACCGAGTAAGGCTGACACTCTTTTGGAAGTGTGGGGAATTACTGTCCTAACACAGAATAATCACCTGAGGTTTCTACTAAATGACACAAGAACTATATTTGAAACATCATCCTATTTATTCATCCTGAAGTGTTATGTCTCTTGTTTGAGATCACAGACAAACATATAAGCTCTAATCCAACACAAGAAAGCTCTCCACCCTAACACAGGAAAGCTCTAATCTGATAAGAAAACTTTACACTCTGATACAGGAAAGCTCTTCCCATCTGATAAAGGAAAGCTCTTATGAGCATAACCTCCCTCACTGAATCCTATTAATGAATTATCCTTCACTTAGGTAACATACCGCTGAATACTTAAAAATTATACATGGAAAATATAAGGGGGGAATATAGAGTAAGAATGTTGTTTGCGTTTCACTTAAAAAAACATGTGACGGGATTTTTGGCCCGGGACTGAGACGTCCGTCTGTATGGGAGTGGATGAAGGGGACTGCTTAATAACACTTATAAGGATGGGGCAGGCTCCTATGCGTTAGTGAAACTGAACAACTGAAACTATATTTGGAAATATAGATAAAAAATATTGTAACAAGGAAAGGGGGGGGGGGAAATAGGAGCGAAATACCGCACGTCTTAACTGTAGGGGAGTGAATGAGAGACTGGCTCCCTCGAGGGTAACTAAGGCGAGGCGGGAAGAAAGGGAATGTTTGGATACCCTGAACCGCTTCCCCTGAAGGGATTATCAGCCCCTGAATGACTTTAATTAACTAATGAAACAAGATACATGAAATGGCTACCTATAATACAGTTCTTCAACTTGATATAGAAGAATTTATATGTTTATTCTAATATCCCGGGGAAAGTGTTATTTTCGTTGTTCAAGCATACGAACGCGTTTTTTAGAGGACGTGTATGGGAGTCTTTAAATAGAAATTTGGTAGACTTTCAATTTAGCGAATAACTGGACTAACCCATCCATGTATGACCGTGATCTTTCACTATGGTGACTATTTTGAAGGACATTAAGAATCTAAGAGTGTTCCTTGATCTGATAGGAGGGTGAGGGGAGGATGAAAAGTTTTGAACCTCTTAGTTATCGATGATCGCGAAATAAGTGTCCCACGAATTTTGACTCGTACCCGGAATGTCGGGGGGGGGAGTGAGAGAAGGAAGGAAGATAGAAATGGGAGATAGGAAGAAAGAAGATAAATTTCACGAGAAACGAAAAGATTGAATTGCTGACGGACATAACCCGGGAATTGTATGATAGGAATTCCCATCCTATCTCTTCCGAATAACGGGCATTACAGTAGAACAAGAAGTAACGGATTCAAGCTGGAAAAGCGTAGATTTAGAAAGGAAATAGGGAAAAACTGGTTCACAAATAGGGTGGTGAATGAATGCAATGGTCTCAGTAGACAGGTAGTTAGTGCGGAGTCATTAGGGAGCTTTAAAGAGGGGCTGGATAGGTTCATGGATGGGGATGAAAGGTGGATGTAGGTAGTGTTAGGCAGAGGTGGGTATCGCAATTTTTTTTCCAATTTCGCAATCGCAATTCCGCAATTCCGACCTGCACCAGTCCGCAATCGCAATTCCGCAATTTTTTTCAGATAGGCCTTTTCGCAATTGCAATTCTGCAATTCTGCAATTCCGCAAACTAATTTTGACACCTACAATTAAAACAAAACACCTACAATTAAAACAAAAAATGTCTCTAGACTCTTAAACATCTCTAGACTCTTAAACACCTACAATTAAAACCAAAAAAATATCTAGACTCTTTATTAGTGTTTAATACTTCGGTATTCCTATTCTGTTTCTGTCTATACTTGTTACTTGTCCTTCACAATTAAGTCTTTGTCTCTTTTAGTGTTTTTCTTTACATGTACACTTCACAGTCTACTGGCCAGTAATCACTAATCTAAGTAATCTACTAATCTTCCTCTACCTCCTCCTCCTCCCACTTCTTCTGGTTCAGCATGTGGAGGCTGGCAACTAATCACACACACGGCCAGCGTACACGCTCTCAATCCCAAATTCCAGCACGCACACTGACTGAGTGACTGTGCTACACTTGGCAAGTTGGCAGTTGGCAGTGTCGTCTCCACAATATTTGGTGGGAACTTATGTTCACGCGGGCACTTGCCACTTTGAAGGTGGTGACCGTCACAAGTATTGCGATTGCGTTTCAAAATTTTGGCGGTCCGCAACCCACAATTTTGCATTTTTTTCAGGCATCCGTAATTGCGCAATTCCGCAACCAAATTACCCATTCCGCAAGTTATTGCGATTGCGTTTAAAAATTTTGGCGGTCCGCAATTCGCAATTCCGCAATTTTTTCAGGCATCCGTAATTGCGCAATTCCGCAACCGAATTACCATTCCGCAAGTTGCGGAATTGCGGAATTGCGGACTAAAATTGCGGAATGCCCACCCTTGGTGTTAGGTGACAGGAACTACCACGTGTAGGCCTCGCGGACTCTTGTAGCTTCCTTATTTTTTATGTTCTTATGTTCAAGCCAAATGCCGCCCGTCGGAGGGAGCTGGAGGACCAACAAACTTCACTTGCCGCCGTGTTTGCCAGCTTATGGTAATTTTCCCCTACTAAATATATGTTTATCAGTATAAAAGGTATACTGTCATCCTCGGAAATGTTTGTTCTATAATATTATCAAATAAAAAACCGTAAATCACGCTAAATAAATGCCATTATGAGACTCAAGAAATATGCTTGAACTTAATATTCTATTAAACTCTTCGCCATTTAATATTTTGCGGGAAAACTTTTTACATGGAGAATATCAATAGAAACGGAATTTCATTAGCTTTCCATTGATATATTTCGTTATCTGATAAATGAATTAGCAGCATGCATAAATGAGCGTTAACTAAATAAATAACACCATCAATCGGGAAAAAATTACCAGATTTCATGGTTATTTATTTAGTTAACGCTAATTTATGCACTGCTAATTCATTTATCAGATAACGAAATATATCAATGGAAAGCTAATGAAATTCCGCTTCTATTGATATTCTCCATGTAAAAAGTTTTCCCGCAAAATATTAAATGGCGAAGAGTTTAATAGAATATTAAGTTCAAGCATATTTCTTGAGTCACATAATGGCATTTATTTAGCGTGTTTTACGGTTTTTTATTTGATAATATTATAGAACAAACATTTCCGAGGATGACAGTATACCTTTTATACTGATAAACATATATTTGGTAGGGGAAAATTACCATAAGCTGGCAAACACGGGCGGCAAGTGGAGTTTGTTGGTCTTCCAGCTCGCATTTCCCGCGTTTTTCGCCTGCACAGCGAGGGCTGTGACGTCACGTGCAAGGTTAAGTTAATAGCCGAATGCGTAGAAATGCCGAAGTTTTCAGCGCATATTTTCCTACTGTATGTGTTTTTTTAAGCATATTAAGGTAAATTAGATATGACCACATTATGCTATGTTGCTATGCTTCGTCTTTTTGTTATATGGGTTGAGTGAATACAAGAATATTAAGTTAATAGCCGAATACGCGGAAATGCCGAAGTCCTCAGTGGCCGAGAATAAACAAGAAAAGAAACTTAGGAAGGCACCGCGGCCGCTCGCCAGGCTGTGCTGATGGAGGACTAGCGGATTGCAGGCAGGCTATATGGCGGCCACAGCACCCTCAGCAGACTCAGCACGCCCACAGCAGTAAAGGTGAGGCTGTGTGTCGTGTTTTTACGTGTTATAGCCGTGTGTGGTCGTGGTGGGTTGACAGGTCGTGTTCCTTCCTTTTCTCTTGCTCCTCTCTTATTTCTTCTTTCTTTTTCTCCTCCTCTGCCTTCTTCCTTTTCATTTTTCGTGCCTGGGCTGCCCTCCTGCCGTGCGCTATTTTATTTATTCCCTCGCCACTCTTGTTTGTGTTTCATCTCAGGGATTGGCTCACGGTGCGGTCCACCGAAATATGCCAAAACCCCAGGTTTTGGCATAAAGTAATCAAAAACCTTTGGCCCAATCAAAAACCTTTCTTAATTAGGTATAGGTTAGGTTAGGTTAAACCGTTAACGGTCCACCGAAATATGCCAAAACCTTTGGCCCAATCAAAAACCTTTCTGAGCGCCATCTGGCGAGGACAATGCATACAGACCTGAGTGCGGTTATGATACAAATGATCATAGCGCTTCCTAATAAGCGCGGTCTGTCAGAAGTTTCCAGTCGATAAGGGCATAGAAAAACCATGAACCATAAATATGTGATGCCGTGTGTGTACGTTTGAAAATAAAGACTTTTGAATAAATATCTAGTGTGTATTTCATAGCTAAAGTTACGACTTACAAATGCTTAAAAACAATAAAACATAATTGACATACATATATTCCACGTTTATTCATCTATTTATCTTCAAACTAACTACTTTCAATTCAATATACCTAATTAAGAAAGGTTTTTGATTAGGCTAAAGGTTTTTGATTCATTTATGCCAAAACCCAGGGTTTTGGCATATTTCGGTGGACCCCTCACGGTAGAGAAAAATGTGGTCAATTTTCGGGTCTATGTGCATTACAACCAATATACGCTCGGTGGTTTCAAGTAAACTTCTCATTCTCATCAAATACACGACCTTTCGAGCGATTGACTTTTCGAGCGGAGGACCATTCGGAGGACCCAATTGTGTGTGTGTGTGTTGCGTTTGTGGTAAAGCGAGAGAGGCTAAGAGTGAGGTGTTAGCCCCCCAGTGTGTGTGTCTGACCTAAAGAGCGAACGCGCAGTTCTCTTCCACAATAACGGCGTCAGCCCCGTACCGCCGCGGCCACGGGTACGGCACGGGCCACAGTGGTCCATAGAAGCTAATCTCGGGCACGCGGGACTCGAATCTAGGATCAGCGCATCAAAGTATACCCTGGGTACGTCTCTGTTGTATTCAGCAGGAGACACCTAACAAAAGCACGTAAAAATATTCCATTTACCGGCATCAAACTATGATGTCATATATTTCAGGGAGAATATTACGCTGAAAGGCTAATATGGCGGCAATGTATTATCGTCCCGCCTATATATATCAATAACAATACTAATCAGTGTATAGTATCACTAATATGCCATAAATAAGATATTTCACGGTAAATCTCACCTTATTTCCCATTAAATAAGTCTATGGCCCGTACCGAGAGTCATGATGAAGGTTGAGCGACGACCTTCGTCGACTGAGGAAGGTTACCTTTAAAGGGATGTTTTTTGGAACGAAGAGCAGCGACGATGGTCGAAGGTCGGCACGAAGACACGGTGCCGACCTTCGTTGCTGCTCTTCGTTCCGAAAAACATCACTTTTATGGTAACCTTCCTCAGTTGACGAAGGTCGTCGCTCAACCTTCATCATGACTCTCGGTACGGGCCTATATATCTTGGGTAAACAACAAACATGGCGGCCCAGTTGGTTCCTGAATGCTGATTGGCTGTCAATGTCAAGTAATTCACGAGCTGGACTCAAAAACAAACTTAAAAACAAGTTATTAGCTAATTACAATTAGATTTACCAGTAATATTTCTATTTTTTATATTCTAGGTAAGACTCTTTTATTATAAAACTCATTTTTGTGATGTAAGTTGAAAGACTGCGTATAGTAATGTTATGGTAGGTGCATTTATCAATATTATTATCATAAATATTATTATCATTATTGCAAATATTATTATTTATATTATTATTATTATCATTATTATTACTATCAATATTACATTATTATTATTAATATTATTATTATTATCATTATTATTATTATCTTTTTTTGATATTATTATTATTATTATTATCATTTATTATTGTTATTATCACTATTAATATTATTACTACCTATTGTTTATTGGTATTATTATTATTTCTCTATCATTATCATTATCAGTTATCATTATTAATAATATTATTCATTATTATTCAGATTATTTTCCGCGAGATTCATTGTTTGTTAAGGCAGTAATCCATGGTGGTGGATGGGCCACAACATGTGTCAGCTTACATTAATTATAATTGTAGGTCCGTAATAGAGCCTCGGCTCAATGGAATTTGGCTGCATTATTATTATTATTGTTATGTATTTGTCATGCACAAAGTGGCCAATAAATGTATCAGTATCAGTATCAGTATAATGTAGCGAGGCCTCTGATTGGCCCATGGGTGCTGGGCTCGCGGTCAAGTTACGAGGTGCCAATTACGCATTTTAAAACGAATACTCACTTTTTTATTCGTGCACCGATATAGGATTGCATAGCCTTATTGAAAACCCCAGTTTTTGTATGACTTTCCATAAAAAGTCTCCGAGTTTAAGGCCTTCGTAAAAGAAATATGACTCAATCAGTTAGTAACACCGTACATTTTAGCGATATTTTGTTGATAAATCTTATTTTACACTAAATATAGGGGGAGTTTTGTGTGTTTTAATATATTTCAATATTTCTGCATCGTTTTATGTATCAATCACGCGTCTGGTGGCTGTATTTTGTTACTTTGTCTTAGGGGGTTTTTGTTTACACTTTAATGTCAACCTTATTCTTCCTTCTAAATGAGCTGTGAGGTTTTTTATGTGTGATTAGCTATGCCTACAGGCGCAGTGTGTTTGTGTGTGTTTATGGGACGTGTTTTTCACGTGTTTACTAAAGGAATACATCTGACTCAGTGGTTTTAAGGGGTCAAATTATAGAAAAAGCAAAATATATGTTACTCCTTGGTTTCAACACTAAACGAGGATCTGTTACTGTTTATAAGATACACACATCATATACTCATCATATACTATTAGCTCATATTTTTTCACGAATTATACGAGCTTCGTCAAAAAGTCGATTTTTGTTGTGGTGAATTTGAAGATTTTTAGGCCATCTTTTAAAACACGACATTTCATTAATTCTTCGTTATTTCATTGTTTTTAGGCTTATTGTGTCCTATTTATCATTATTTTACTTTATCCGTGTTGATTTATTCATTATTTGATGTATTTGATTATGAAGGGAAAAGTTGTAGCCTCGAGTTGGATGTCAAGATCAAGATCAAGAAACCGGTCATAACAAGTCCTCTTGATGACGTCACACGGCAGCCATATTGGCTATTTATCCTTATTATATTTATACCTCAATTTACGGCTCCCCGTGCAATATTCAAGGCTATTTAAGGGGTAAGAAATTATGGTGCTACTATAGCGTGCGGTCTACATCGGGGCTTGCAGTCTACGCTCCCCTAACGTGCGGTCTACAAAGATCCCGCCTGACCTGACCTGACCTGACTACCCCATAGCTTTAATGTGCATTCTAACAAGTCCACACCTGACCTGACCTTACCTGACCTGAGGGCCGTGACACTACTCAACCTTGTAAAATAGGAATCAACGAAGTAAAGTCTCAGTATCCTCCTAAAATTTAAGCCGAAAGCATCAGTCTGACACACTTAACCCTCTACTCTTGGGAGAAGAAACAGCGGTTAAGTTTTTACGTGGCAGCAATCTTCTGGACACACTACAAGAAGCAGAGCCTTGTCATCGATGTGGTAGTGTTATGCAAGAAAAAAAAAGTGACAGGGGTGGAGAATACGGCCTGTGCTTAATAAAATACTTACTAAAGTTTTGGTTGTTCTATAATACTCTACTGTATAATAGACAATATCATATAGCAATAGTAAATTGCAGCCTGAAGTGGAAGAGTGTAGAGTGTAAGTAGCGAGTAAGAAATGTAGACCGCACGCTATAGCGCAAATGTCCCGGTAGACCGCACGCTATAGCGCAAATGTCCCGGTAGACCGCACGCTATAGTGCAAATGTCCCGGTAGACCGCACGCTAAAGTGCAAATGTCCCGGTAGACCGCACGCTATAGCGCAAATGTCCCGGTAGACCACAAGCTATAGTGCAAATGTCCCGGTAGACCGCACGCTATAGCGCAAATGTCCCGGTAGACCGCACGCTATAGCGCAAATGTCCCGGTAGACCGCACGCTATAGCGCAAATGTCCCGGTAGAACGCACGCTATAGCGCAAATGTCCCGGTAGACCGCACGCTATAGCGCAAATGTCCCGGTAGACCACACGCTATAGCGCAAATGTCCCGGTAGACCGCACGCTATAGCGCAAATGTCCCGGTAGACCGCACGCTATAGCGCAAATGTCCCGGTAGACCGCACGCTATAGTGCAAATGTCCCGGTAGACCGCACGCTATAGTGCAAATGTCCCGGTAGACCGCACGCTATAGTGCAAATGTCCCGGTAGACCGCACGCTATAGCGCAAATGTCCCGGTAGACCGCACGCTATAGCGCAAATGTCCCGGTAGACCGCACGCTATAGCGCAAATGTCCCGGTAGACCGCACGCTATAGCGCAAATGTCCCGGTAGACCGCACGCTATAGCGCAAATGTCCCGGTAGACCGCACGCTATAGCGCAAATGTCCCGGTAGACCGCACGCTATAGCGCAAATGTCCCGGTAGACCGCACGCTATAGCGCAAATGTCCCGGTAGACCGCACGCTATAGCGCAAATGTCCCGGTAGACCGCACGCTATAGCGCAAATGTCCCGGTAGACCGCACGCTATAGCGCAAATGTCCCGGTAGACCGCACGCTATAGCGCAAATGTCCCGGTAGACCGCACGCTATAGCGCAAATGTCCCGGTAGACCGCACGCTATAGTGCAAATGTCCCGGTAGACGCACGCTATAGCGCAAATGTCCCGGTAGACCGCACGCTATAGCGCAAATGTCCCGGTAGACCGCACGCTATAGTGCAAATGTCCCGGTAGACCGCACGCTATAGTGCAAATGTCCCGGTAGACCGCACGCTATAGTGCAAATGTCCCGGTAGACCGCACGCTATAGTGCAAATGTCCCGGTAGACCGCACGCTATAGTGCAAATGTCCCGGTAGACCGCACGCTATAGTGCAAATGTCCCGGTAGACCGCACGCTATAGTGCAAATGTCCCGGTAGACCGCACGCTATAGTGCAAATGCCCGGTAGACCGCACGCTATAGTGCAAATGTCCCGGTAGACCGCACGCTATAGTGCAAATGTCCCGGTAGACCGCACGCTATAGTGCAAATGTCCCGGTAGACCGCACGCTATAGTGCAAATGTCCCGGTAGACCGCACGCTATAGTGCAAATGTCCCGGTAGACCGCATGCTATGGTGCAAATGTCCCGGAGGACCACACACTATAGTGCAAATGTCCCGGTAGACCACACGCTATACTAGCACCGAAATGATGTGGGGCTGTATTGCATGATATTACCCATTGACAAAGACAATATATGCACGATAAATAGGTAAAAACTGGGTATTTCTGGCTTCACTGATCTTATTTCTTATGCTTTTTACTTCAATTTACGGGTTCCCGTGCAATATTCAAGGCCATGTAAGGGGTAAGAAAGGGTGTGGGGCTGTATTGCATGATATAACACCCAAGCAGAGGCAATATATGCACGCTAAATGGGTAAAAATGGGGTATTTCTGGGTTCAAAACAACGCTATTATAAAAACAGGCTTTTTATTTATATTCTAATAGATTTTGATGTGTTTGTGTCCTCACTAATAACAGACACTAGCAGCATCCTCCTCACTCACAGACATTCTGAGAACAACAGTTACTGAAGTCTGGACAGGAAACATTTAGGAAACATGTTTCCAACCTTTGGAAACAGTTGGGAAACATTGTTTCCAAACAAAGTTTCCATCAATACTACGGCAGTGAGAAGTGGGGCAAGGTTTGCTGGGCGGGGATCCCCACACACATGTAAAAAAAAAAATATTCTGACAAAAACGAGTGCCAGATTCATTCCATACACATCAAAACTATTCAGCAAAACTAAGTTTCAAATCGTTGAAAGCCCACTACCGAAAATATATTAGCTCGAATGGTCCTCCACTCGAAAAAGTATTCTCTCGAATCGTCCAGACATCTTCTCATCATAGGGGATATTTCTAACCCCTACAACAGCCGAGGGAAAGGAAAAATAACATAAGGGGTGTCTGGGGGGCGAAAACCCCCAGTGAGGTAAGGATACGTAATCAATTCCCAGGTTAAGTTAGTGAACTAGCAGGGAGATCTGGGCAGGGGGGCACAGCCCCCTACCATAGATAACACTAAAGTCGCCAGGACAAAGTTTTTTCTATTTACAGACGTCTGGTGGCGTTAATACATACATTTCTACATCCATGATTTCAGGAAAGCTAGAAGGGGCTATCTGGAGAGTCTGTGTCATTTTGTGTCTTCATCTGTCATATTATATGGCTATAAATAAACAAATTACAAAAATATCGCCAGAGTGGTGACCAACAATAAGGTCGCCAATTAGTGTTTATGTTTTGAGTGTCCTCCCGACGTCGTCGTTGTGCGAAAAAAAACGAGTAGGGATATTTGAAACCGTATATACTTGCAGATACAAAGCATAAAACAACACTGAAACAGGGTAGATTATACAGTAATTATATAAACTACTGTGTATCATTTTCAGTGGCACATACAAATCAGTAGTGATGCTATAATTCGTAATATTTGGCGGCTGGCGACATTATTGCAGCTGGCGACTAAAGTGTAATCTACGGTAGTTATGTCAGGGGAGTATTAGTTAAAACTGCATATTTACAAATTTTCGATATTGGGCACCACTTTTCGAGGACTAAACTAGGGATTTCTGCCAAAAACTAACAACAGATTAATTTTCAAACACATCAAAACTATTATGAAAATGAGTTACCCGGTACGTTCCCGAAAAAGTCCAAATGACAATAGTGGAGCAACAACTGTTTGTGTTTAGTTGTGGTTGCCCCGCCCCACAGGATTAGCAGTGATATTAGTAAGTTTGGATATAATGGACGAGAACTGAGCGGTCACTTCCGCCGTTACCACTTGCGTTTTCTATACAGTATATGTATATTTATTTGCTCAGTATACTGTACAGTGTTAATCCACTCCCGCGTAACCTTTAAAACTAAAAAACATATTGTAGAAATGATATACAGGAGAACCTCGTTTAACCGGCATTTAAAACAACGGCACTAATCGACCCAGGGTTTTTTTTTTTTTTTTTTTTTTTTTTTTTTTTTCCCACTGATAAACTCTGGAACTCTCTTCCTGTTTCTATTTTTCCACTTTCCTATGACTTACATCTTTTCAAAATAAGAGTAACAAGACACCTCCCGAACTAAATTGGCTCACCCCTTTTTTATTTTATTCTCTTACTGTCTTCTTTATAGGGACTGGCAACTAAGCGGGCTTTGTGTTACCCATTTTTGTTGTGCCCTTGGCCAGTTCCTCGTGATGGGGGGGAAAAAAAAAAAAAAAAAAAAAAAAAAAAAAAAAGGGGATTTGGGGCGATTCCATAAGAGTAACTCTCAAAACAACGGCAAAATGAGTTATCCGGCATGCGCTCCCCCCCGTGGGTGCCGGATAAACGAGGTTCTCCTGTAGTTGTCTAATAGCTCTCGCCGGGGGTCAAGGGGGTGATTGCCCCCACCTGTTAGGAGGTTAGGTTAGGTTGGGTTAATAATCTTGGTGGGCGGATGAGGGGGCACAGCCGCCCTCTGTTGGAAGGTTCAGTTATGGTAATAATCCTTCCGTTGAGTGGAGAGGCTGGGGGGCGGCGGAGCATGGCGGTGAGTGGAGAGGCTGGGGGGCGGTGAATTCGGCGGGTGGCGGGGCGGGGCACAACACTTGTTTTCATACAATTCTGTCACTTCACTGTTTTCTGAGACACTGACTATTTTTTCCTGGCCAAGTGTTAGGGTTTTTTTGTGATACAGATACATTTTTATCAATGGAAACGGTGACCCTAGGATTTGGTGATGAAAATATGAAAAATAGCAGTTTTGAACGGGTTTCCGGAAGAAAAAAATCTCCATCAGAAATAGCACCAATTTTAGGGCAGGAAAAATTTGTCAGTGTCAAACAAAATGACCGTGCAGTCATCGTCCGTTTTTACAGTAAGTTTGCCGATGCTACCAAAATAGGTAGGACTATTAGATCACATTCTGGTGTAGCCGACGGTAAAAATTTACAAGACTAACTAATCAAAATCTCCTAAACTAAACAATCCACTTGTAACCTTACCTTGGAAGTGGGTTCAGGGCACCTCCAACCCTCTTGGAAATTCACTATATAAGCTGAAATATATATAAGTTTTCCATGTGTATTTTTTCACATACACATAAAAACATAAGAGAACATAAGGAAGCTTCAAGAGGCCGTGAGACCTACACGTGGTAGTTCCTGTTACTTAACACTACCTACATCCACCTTTCATCCCCAGCCATTAAATTGTCTAGCCACTTTTTAAAGCTCCCTAATGACTCCGTACTAACTACCCCATGACTGAGTCCATTCCAATTATTTATCACCCTATTTGTGAACCAGTTTTTCCCTATTTCTTCCTAAACATAAGTAACAAAGTTGGAAAAATAATGTGGATTACATAATTTATACTGGGATGTGCTTGCAGGCGTTCCAGGATGCAGTCCCCCAGGGAGAGGCACCATGAGGGGGAGACCTCCTCGAGCAAGGGGCCGGAGCCGGGCAGCCAGCCCGGCAGTGAAGGCAAGACCTGCACGGCCAGCCCCCCCGGCAGCCCCGCCAGCACCGCCTCGCCCATCTCCGACGACACGTGTCCCATCTGCCTGGGCAACATCACGGACAAGTGCATGGCCAACTCCTGCCAGCACTGCTTCTGTCTGGTGTGCCTCAAGGAGTGGTCCAAGCAGAAGGCCGTGTGTCCACTGTGTAAGGAAAGCTTCACCAAGATCATCTATGAAATCAAGTCTGAAACGGAGTTCAAGGAGTGGAAAGTGCCTAGGCATGAACAGAGTCATCCCATCACCAACTTTCATGCATTTTTTGTCCCAGACAGAAGATTCTTTGGCTACAGAACTACTAATTTCCCCGGGGCGGCCTCCCTGCGTCGCCAGCACCCGGGAAACTTCGGCGACGTCATCCCCTCGGGGCCTCGGGAACCCCGCTCCGCTGCCTTTAATATGCGAGGCTCCTCTTTTTTCCGCCTTAATATTTACCTCAACAATGAATGGGTCCAGCCCATTGCAGATATAACGGGCAGGTACAGACAGAGCTCACCAGAGCTTTACCGGGAGCAGCCGGCCCTCACCCACCGCCTCGTGCCCTGGGTCAACAGAGAGCTGGCTGCACTTGTGCACTCCACCAGGATAGGAGTTGTACTGACGGAGATTATGGATCTCATTGAAAGGTACGCCATCAATTCTCGTGAGTTCCGGCGAGCGGTGCGACCCCACCTCGGGAATCGAACCAATCATTTTGTCCATGAGTTCTATCATTTTGCTCGGTCTCCCTATGACATGGTGGGACACGACAACGCGGCGCGCTATGTGCCGCGCTACGGCTTTAATGATGAGAGCAGCAGCGACAGCAGCAGCACGGAGGACAGCGACGCCGTGGTGGAGGTTGACGTGCGAGGGAATCCCGTTTCCTCGGCCACAAACAGGACGCAGCAACAAGGGTCTGTAGCGGCGCCTGAAAATGTTGAGAGGGAGGAAATCCTCACTCAGGAGGGATCTGTGCTGATCAGCAGTGATGAAAGTTCCACAAATGAAACCCCACGGCAAACTAATTTGTTTGTGCAGCAGACGCCTCCACAGCTCAGCCCGAGTGAGGACCTGGGACATCCTGTATCAGCAGCCTTCATGATGAACCAGCTGGTGGGACGTGCCAGGAATTTCCTGAACTCCATCAATGAAGGAGCATCGACATCACTAGCAGAGGAGAGTGTGGCAAGCAGAAGCAGTGCCAAAAGGACCCTGAAAACAGAACTGCCATCAGATTATGATGATTCAGATGCTTGCATCATTGTGGAAGAAGTTAACAAGAGAGAGAAGACTCCAGAGATCATTACTTTAGACAGTGAAGAAGAAGAAGAGAGATCTCAGTTAGCTGCATCCATGCATAACAAAAAGTCTAGAAGGAAGCATGACCGTGAGTCAACACAGGGCAGCGGGAGAACCAGTAACTCCCACTCCCATCGAGAGAGAAAAGGCAAAAGGAAGCCCTGTCTTAATCGATCAAACTTCCCTGTCTCCCTCAGTCTGTCTTGTGCCACCACCTCCTCCTCCTCCAGGACCTCAAACAGAGACCACAGCTATTGCAACGTGCAGGAGGTTGAAGAAGTGATCACGTGTAACATCAGGGAACAGAGTGACCAGCCATCCTCCTCTGAAGACGTGTCACACAACTACAAAATCCCCAAAACTGTACAGAATAACAAGGACAGACCGTACACACTTAAAGGCTACATTATATCCTCAGACAGTGAATCCAGCTTCCAGGCACCACAGAGGAAAAAGAGAAAGCATAAAGAGAAGAAATCTAAAACTAGAGAGCCTGTGTCGGTACAGAGCCCGGAAGACACCAGCCGAGGCGAGGGGTGTGGCTCAAGCTCTTGGCAGGACACAAACTCACCAGCCAGGGAAAAATGTTCACCTCTCAGAAAACGAAGGAAAGATCACAAATCTAAAGTAAAAAACTCGTCAAAGTCTCATTCATTAGCATCACATAAGAAGCATGGCCGCCACTGTGCTTCTGAAACGTCAAGCAACAATTGGGGTAATTCAGACAGTGTGTGGACCCCTTCGTCTAGCATGACTGAGCGAAGTTCCTCAAGGGACAGGGATGGGCAAAGGCAAGATGGATCCTCAAGCGAATACTCATCTAATCCAAAGAGTTGTCAAGCCAAGGAAAAAAGAGATGGGCAAAGTAGCTCAAAATCCAAATATCTGGTCAAGAGAGGAAAGCACAAGAAGAAAGATCGGTATAAAGAGAAAAGTAAAAAGGTAAAGAAAGGAAAACATAAGAAGAAATGCAAGTCAAGGAGGAGTATCTGTAGCTTAAGCTCAGATTCAGACTCTACCGATGAATCAACAGAAGAAAAGGTTAATAAGCATAAGAAGAGGAGGAGAGTCAAGGAGTCTTCGAGTGCCAGTTCTTCCTCCTCCTCGTCGTCTCCTGATATAAGTGTGAAGATTAAAACCAGACAAATCAGATACAGCGAGCATCCCTCAACCTCGGACTGAAGAAGGCACAAGCAATCATTCCTTTTATTTCCCGTATCTGGTAATAATTCTTGGACTGGAAGATACGACAGTGATCGGAACATCTTTTGTATGGCAAGGAAGGAGTCGCTTTTATCCAAATTTACTTGTGAAATATCTGGAACCTTTAATTTTTAAGATAACGGAGCAATCTGTACATACTCTCTAAGTTTAGGGACATTGGTGTGCAGCTAAAGTGCCAGGAAAAAAGAATGATATTTTAAGGTGATAATTATATTTGTTACGTCTAAATATCGTTTATATGTTGAAATATACATCAACGTATAACTATAGATCGGAACAAATGAGATCTTGGTTTATGTTTTTCTGTGTTGCTTGGTGTATGAGAGGAAAAAGAAACACATACAGGACGCACCTCCACAGACTAGAAACATGACTATTGCGTTGTATAGAACAAGACTTATTAGGTAAGCATCATTTCTGTTTGTTCTGTGAATAAATATTTCCCGACTGAAAAATATTCATACTGATTACATAGCAACCAAAGTTAGATGAGTAACAGGAACTACCTCGTGTAGGTCTCGTGAACTCTTGTAGCTTCCTTATTTTCTTGATGTTCTTATGTTCTTATGAGTACCAAGCCTGAGATATTCTACCGTAGATAACAGTAAAGTCGCCAGGACAACTTTTTTTTCTGTTTACAGACGTGTGGTGGCGTTAATACTTACATTTCTACATCCATGATTTCAGGAAAGTTAGAAGGGGCTATCTGGAGAGTCTGTGTCATTTTGTGTCTTCATCTGTGTCATAGTATGGCTATAAATGAACAAATTTCAAAAATATTTACAAAGTGGCTACCAATAGTAGAGTCGCCATCTACCTTAGATAACAGTGAAGTCGCCAGTTCTACGTTTCTTTGTTATTTACAGACGTGTGGTGGCGTTAATACTTACATTTGTACATCCATGATTTCAGGAAAGTTAGAAAGGGTCTATCTGGAAAGTCTGTGTCATTTTGTGCCTTCATCTGTGTCATATTAGGGCTATAAATGAACAAATGACAAAAATTAAAACCGAGTGGCGACCTCACTATACCTACTACAGTAAAGTCGCCAGCTAGTATTTTAACCCAACAGTTGAGTCGCCACTCTGGGGAATTCAGGGAAATTAGAGAGTTAAAGTAAAACAAGTCTCTGTATATATTAGCTGCGGAAGATGCTTGGATATATAAAAATTCCTCTGCCAACGTGAAAATAAATTCTATTCAAGTTTGAAAGATCTGGCAAGTCTGTGTTCTGTCACCCGAAAAGCTACTGTTACTGTCTGTCATCGCGCGAAGAAAAACGTGAGAAGCAAAATGCGCAACAGTTATATTTGCAGATACAAAGCATAAAACAATGTTGAAACAGGGTAGATTATACAATCATGACAAACTACTGTGTAACATCTTCAGTGGCACATAAAAATCAGTAGTGATGCTATAGTTTGTAATATTTGGCGCCTGGCGACTTCACTGCAGGTGGCGACTTCACTGTTATCTACGGTAGTGTTTATTTACTGAGTGTCGTACCGCTGTCGTCGTCGCCCAAAAAAAAAACGCGTAGTGAAATTTGAAACCGTATATACTTGCAGATACAAAGCATAAAACAACGCTGAAACAGGGTAGATTATACAGTCATGATATAAACTACTGTGTATTATCTTCAGTGGCACATAAAAATCAGTAGTAATGCTATAATTCGTAATATATGGCGCCTGGCGACATGACTGCAGGTGGCGACTTGACTGTTATCTACGGCAGCTATTAAGAAATATTTGATAACCAATTAATTTATCAACAATAGGGCGAGAAGTAAATAAGATGACTAAAGTATGGTGTGTATGTATAAAATAGTGGTGTTGAAGGAAAAGAAAAAATTATGATATTCACTCAAAATGGGAGGCAATGGATAGCATTAGTTGGAAGCGTATCATCGGCCGTTTAACCTCGTAAGACATTGTGGGAAAATCTGACGTTAAACAGAAAAGAAGAATGGTACAAGGGGAGAATTAAGGTGGATCATAGACCACTGTATACCTGGACTGCACACGCGACAATGTTTTGAATTGCGGGGCTGCATAGGGGCCTGCGAAGTGCCCGACAAAGAGATATAGTGGTCTATGGACTATCATATAGACTGGTTTATCAGTAGGCTATATATGATATACTGTAATCTTCGTAAATGTTTGTTCTATAATATTATCAAATAAAAAACTAAAACACGCTAAAGAAATGCCATTACGAGACTATGAAGAAATATGCATAAACTTAATATTCACTTAACTCTTCACCATTTAAAACTTTGCGAGTCAACTTTTATCATGAAGGGTATCAATAGAAGCGCAATTTTATTAGCTTTCCATTGCTATATTTCGTTATCTGATAAATTAATTAGAACCATGCATAAATTAGCGTTAAATAAATAAATAATCATCAATCGAGTAATTTTCCCGATTGATGTTATTTATTTACTTATATATTTCGTTTTCTGATAAATGAATTAGTACCATGTATAAATTAGCGTTGACTAAATAAATAACCTCATCAATCGGGAAAATTACCCGATTGATGATTTATTTATTTAGTTAACGCTAATTTATGCATGGTTCTAATTCATTTATCAGATAATGAAATATAGCAATGGAAAGCTAATAAAATTGCGCTTCTATTGATACCCTTCATGATAAAAGTTGACTCGCAAAGTTTTAAATGGCGAAGAGTTTAAGTGAATATTAAGTTCATGCATATTTCTTCAGAGTCTCGTAATGGCATTTCTTTAGCGTGTTTTACTGTTTTTTATTTGATAATATTATAGAACAAACATTTACGAAGATTACAGTATATCATATATACTGATAAACCAGTCTATATGATCCATATAGTATACATATATATATATATATATATATATATATAATATTATATATATATATTATATAATATATATATAATATATATATATATATATATATGAATCCGAGCGGCCCTCCGACTTCAGGCCCTTGTGCGACAGGCCGATATTCTGTGCGCAGTCCAGGTATACAGTGGTCTATGGGTGGATATAATGTTAAAGAACTAGAAGAGGTTAATGGGTCCAGATGGAGTATTTATGTAGTTAGCTACATCTTAAAAGAATACAGACAACAAAAAGTATCCAATGACATAATTGACTTAATTGAAATCGGGTACAGTTTCTAAGTAATGGATAAGATCTGATATAATCCCAAGTTATACAAAAAGTTGAAGGAAGGTGTACTAACTAAATAACAGCGCTGACTATAATAGTGTCATGTAGTTAGTGTACCGGTAGTCCCTTTTTGGCATTAACCCCTTCACGCCCAGATCTTTCCTTTGCTATTAAAATCTTCTGTGGTTAGCCATAAAATTACAAAAAGTCACTGAATATACCAAATTAGTTAGTGGACAAGGATACTAAACAGGTCATAGCTATAAAATATTGCTTATAGTCACTAAAAATTGTCTAATGTTACCCAAATTACAATGGAAATTACGTTCTGGGTCTCAAGGGGTTAAATCAATCAATCAGTGGGAGGGGCCATGGAGGCAAGGACCAACTACTGAAGGGGGCGTTGTCGTAAAAAGGTTAACCATCGTGTAAGGTAGACAAGAGAATGAAGACGTGAAGCCTTTCCTGTATGATACCAAGAGCGTAGCAGTGAATAAATAAAAGTGAGACTGCAACAATCCTTACAGGGGAGAGGAAGTAGACATCGAAAGAAAGAATTGCTTGAGGATAAAAGTATATAGAGGGAACTTAAAGAACAGTACATAAGTTTGGGATAGTAGAGAAACTAGGAAAGAAATGGTTTGAATAATGAGCTGAAAGAAACTTAGATAGCGAGAAGAAATACGCGTACATTGAAAAGGCTAGTTCAGTAGACTTTTCACAGACAACTGAACTGAAAGCAAGCAAGAGAAGGAAAGTTTTGGGTTACCTAGTAGAGAAAATAGGAAGGAAATGGATGGAATAGAAAGCTGAAAGGAACTTAGACTGCGAGAAGAAATACATCAGGAAATATATATAGCCTACTTCATGAAAAGGCTAGTTCAGTATGCTATTCACAGACAACTGGACTGAAATGAAGCCAGAGAAGGTTAAGAGAAGGAAAGTTTTGGGTGAGTAGAGAAAATATGGAAAAATGGATCGAATAAAAAGCTGAAAGGAACTTAGATAGCGAGAAGAAATACATTGAAAAGGCCAGTTCAGTAGCCTTTTCACAGACAACTGGACTGAAATGAAGCCAGAGCAGGGGAAGGGGCTTAGAGAAGGACGTTTTTGGGTTAGTAGGGAAAATAGGAAAGGAATGGATGGAAAAAACAGCTGAAATCTAGACAGCGAGAAGAAATACATTAGGAAATACAATGAAAAGGTACAGTAGGGAGATGCCTGAACAACATAAAGAAGTACAGCTTTCTACATTATTTTAGAGAAATGTAGAAGTTTGGAATGGACTAAATGAGGAGCTACTAGGTGATATCGGCAAAGAATGTGTAAAATGTTGAAAGAAAGACTGGATAAATGTAGATACGGAGACGGGACCAAACAAATGTAGCTGAAACTATTATTATAGGTAAGGAAAGAACCACATTACAATAGCCCCGTTACGAAGACCAACTTAACACCCAATGACACAGGATACACTTAGATCCTACATAGCTATATATTAACGCCCCCTGAGTCCTATCTAAGCCTCTATACTAGTTTATAAGGTGTTGAGAGGGACAACTTGACACTTCCCCCCTCGGCCCGCCACTTGTAGCCGCGCAGCCATGATGGTAGGCGGTGCTGGCCTGTATCTGTGTTTACTCCTATTTGTGACTGAATTAACCCGCTTTCGGTGATCTAAGTGAACTAATGGCTGGTGTATTGTTTCAGGACGGGATGGAAGACGTGCTGCATGCCGAGACAAATGGCACTAAGGTAGGAGTACGTGTGTTAATTGTTGGTAATGAGTGGTGAGTCTTGTGACCACTGCCTGCCTCTGCCTCCCACCAACCCTGCCTGGCCTGGCCTTATGTCATGTCTGCGTCACGCCCTGGGCATGAATGACCAGGCTGAATAGACTCCTCACACCAGTGTATTAAGTGTTAAAAGCCATGCCCTTTAGATACGTAGTTCTCAGTGTGTGCAGAGTTATTGTTTGTGTGTGTGTGTGTTGCCTACCACGTACTATGTCCCTGTAGGGGGCGGCAGCCTGGGCCAGTCAGCAGCAAGGTCTGGTGTGCAGCTGCCAACTGCTGCGGAATAACCGCAGTGGTTAGCAGTTTCAACCAATACTCTCTATTGACTAATACTCTCCTGACCTAACTGACCTGGGGGGGGGGCTGCGCCACACCCAGACCCCCCTGCTAGTTAACTAACTTAACCTCGCCTTTGATCACGTATCCTAATCTCCCTGGGGGGTGGTTCGCTCACCCCCTGCCTCCCCTTGTGTTATTTTTAATTTCGGTGTATGTGCAGTTTAAACCAATATACGATCGGTGGTTTTAAGTATCCTGAACGTTTCGTTCTTATCTTCAGGATTATTTTTAACCCCTACAACAGCTGGCGGAAATGAAAAATAACACGTGGGGGGGGGGGAGAACCCCCCCCCACCCCAGTGAAATTAGGTTACTTAATCAATGTCCAGGCTAGGTTAGTTAACTAGCAGGGGGGTCTGGCTATGTCAGGAGAGTATTGGTCAAAAGGGAGTATTGATTGAAACTGCATATTTAACTAAATTTCCGCCGGCTGTTGTAGGGGTTAGAAATACTCTTTATGATGAGAATTAAATGTTCAGGATACTTACAACCACCGGTCGTGCAGGGTTGTCAGTGCACTGATACCGAGTTATCACACAAGTGTCCTGCATTGTGCAGGGAGATAATGTGGAGTGGCGGCGCGGCTATCTGCCATTGTTCCCATTTCCTGGAAGTCACTTGTTAGTTATGCCACGGCCAGGAGGAGGAGGTTGTGTGTACTGCAGATGTTATGAGATGCTATTCTTTGATATGCTTACCTATCCTATGAGATGTGATTTACTTACGTATATGCTTACCATGACATAACATATTAGGAAAGATGCAATGATAATTTAAAAGCTAATAAGTTGTTAATCTTGGAAAAAAACGTCAATGTTATTCTTTGCTGTGCTTACCATGGCATGTAGAATAAGATAAATTGGTGTAAGGATAGTTTAAAAGCTAAAAACTTATTAACCTTACAAAAAAACGCCATATTTAGGAAATTGTGATTTAGGTGTTAAGATTAATCTGGTTGATTTTAGTGTCATGGTATCCACTAGCTAATCTAAATTTGGATTAAATGTACTGAAATCTTAGCCATAAAGAACATATCAATTGTCTTTTAGGATGGAAGTTTTGTGTAAGGTTATCATTTTTATCTATGACAACTTGTTTTGTTAGGGTAGAGGTAATATGATAGCACGCCAATACTCCCTTCAGTACAAAGTGTGTTGTTTTGTTAGGGTAGTGGTAATATGATAGCACGCCAATACTCCCTTCAGTACAAAGTGTGTTGTTTCAGAGTGGGCGATCAGACACAGTGGACCTCAATGACAGTTCTCTGCAGGTGGATATTTCTGACGCCTTGAGTGAGAGAGAGAAAGTAAAGTTTACCGTCCATACCAAAGTGAGTTATTCTAAGTTGTTCATGTGGCTTTAATTATGACTCGGTATATTACCATGCATTTTGTATTTCCATTGATAAATATTGATTGTTAATTAATATGATAATTGATAATATTGATAATTGATGATTGATAATATTGATGATTGTATAATTGATACATTGATTTAACGGTATTATTTTGGTAGTGGGCTTTCAATTCTTAGGATTCTTATCTATATCATCGTGTTGATTTCTTCATTCTAAGTATTTTGAACCCTATTTCCCATGGCGCAATTGAATAATAATGTAAAAATAATAAGTAAGTACAGGGAGGTCCCGAAGATACGAGCAGTTAGGTTCCACCTGGCATACTCGTAAAGCGAAATCTCGTATAATGAAACACATAACTAATGGTAAAATATAGGTTTGGTTCCAGGACACTATCAATAAAAAAAAAAAAAAAAAAAATAAAAAATGTTTTTCAAGCTAAAATAAACTATAGCAAACACAACAAACACACAGTGTCTATATTACCCACACTGTACTACCTATTCTGTAGAAAAAGCATTCTGAAAGAGAAAATAGCACACAAAATAACATAACTGCACATTAATTAAACATAAAACATGCATAACAAGCAAAAAAGACGTTGTAATGTAGGGGACGCCGTGTGATACAAGAGAAGGTAGTGTAGCGGTCCCAAGGCTAGGGCCGCACACCTGCTAATTACCCCTAAAGGTCAGGCCCCGCCATATGCTTAATTACCCTTCAGGTAATGCCTTGCTAGGGATGACCTGCCGCGCCATATGCTTAATTACCCTTCAGGTCACGGCTTCCTAGGGGTGACCTCACTGGGGTCAACCAAATCTCCCTTTGTCCAGCCTGGGAGTGGTAGGGCGCGCATTTTGAACTTGATAATTTTACTCACCCCAGTTTGAATGTCGTAGCATTGGATTTTCGATCTCGTATATTGAAAATAGACCCTAATTTACACCTCTCGTATCATCGGATTCTCGTATACCGAATGCTCGTATAACGGGACCTCCCTGTAAATGTAAGTATGGTTGTTTATACTCTATAACTGTCATGCACACTGTAATAACATCAGGAATACTTTCAGGGAAGTATGTATGCATATTCTTGAAGCCATGTTATTTTGAGAAAGAACATGTATGCATTATTTGTGCATGTATTTACCTGGGGTTGATGGGTGAGACTGGGCGTGCCATTTGTGGCAATAAGGTGTTACTATTACTGTGTTTGTGTACTACCTCATGTAGGTCTCGTGGCCTCTTGTAGCTTCTTTACATATATTCCTTATGTTCTTATGTGTGTTTCAGACGACCCTGCCAGACTACAACAAGCCAGAGTTCTCTGTGGTGCGCCAACATGAGGAGTTCATCTGGCTGCACGACCGCTTTGAGGAGAATGAGGACTATGGCGGCTATATTGTAAGCTGTGTTGAGTAAATCTTAGCCTTTGAAAACGTTCTTCTAAAGTTTAAAGGTTTAAGATTAGGTTCCTAGACTTTGGTTTTAGATGGAGCATAAATGTATGAAACAAGTTTATATTGCTGATATTTTCCTCAAATAAGATTTATTTTAATCCTCAGTATTTTTATGAATCCATATGAGTATTCCTGTTTAAAAGTGCAGAAATGTTTATATATAATATGTAACTAATAAAACAAATAACACCTAAGGTTTTTAATGTCTACTGATATTGTTTATAGGATGTCCCTTCTCTTTGTTTATTAAGCCATGTGCATTGCTAGGGATGTCACCTTTGTGAAGCCAAGGATGAAGAAGACTGTTTCGCTCTAAAATAACTTGAAAAACAGTGCAGTAAATAACACACTTTACAGGAACTACAATGTGTAGGTCTCATGGCTTCTTGTAGCTTCCTTATATTCTTATGTTCTTACTTTCTAATCTGTATTCCTGGCAGATCCCGCCTCCACCGCCCCGGCCTGACTTTGATGCCTCCCGGGAAAAGCTGCAAAAGTTGGGGGAAGGCGAGGGCAGCATGACCAAAGAGGAGTTCAGCAAGATGAAGCAGGAGCTGGAAGCGTGTGTAGTATTCCTGCTCTTCCCCTAGCCTAGGGGCTTCACAGATTAGCACTAACTTGCTGATGTAGTTTTTTAATTTTAAACTGAGAAATAAAAAAAAATCGGAGAAATTCAAAGTTGGAAATTTTTAATCAAAATCTTAAAAAAGCTTTATAAGGATAGCTAGGTAGAAAAATAGATTATTGAAGTTGAGTTTGTAAGAAGTAAACCTGTGAATTACATTATCATGGTCTACAAGATTCTTCTTTCTGTTTAACGTCAATTAATTCTGTTTGTAGGGAAGAGTAATAATAATAACAATATATAATATCTAATGATAATTCCTGTTTGCAGGGAGTACTTGGCCACCTTCAAGAAGACAGTGGCCATGCATGAAGTGTTCCTCACCAGACTAGCCCAACACATTGTCTTCAGAAACGACCACAACTTTAAAGTGTTCCTCGAGTATGAACAAGATGTGAGTATAGCGAGACGTCTTCCCCTGAGTGTTTGGGTCTTTACTACCAACACATTTTTCTTTCCTAAAAATACAATTAAGACTGTCATTGTAATTCTCCTTCTTCATTGTCTTCTTCATCACTGTCATTGTAATTCTCCTTCATTGTCTTCATCACTCATTGTAATTCTCCTTCATTGTCTTCATCACTGTCATTGTAATTCTTCTTCATTGTCTTCATCACTGTCATTGTAATTCTCCTTCATCACTGTCATTGTAATTCTCCTTCTTCATTGTCTTCTTCATCACTGTCATTGTAATTCTCCTTCTTCATCACTGTCATTGTAACTCTCCTTCATTGTCTTCTTCATCACTGTCATTGTAATTCTCCTTCTTCATTGTCTTCTTCATCACTGTCATTGTAACTCCTTCATTGTCTTCTTCATCACTGTCATTGTAATTCTCCTTCTTCATTGTCTTCTTCATCACTGTCATTGTAACTCTCCTTCATCACTGTCATTGTAATTCTCCTTCATTGTCTTCTTCATCACTGTCATTGTAACTCTCCTTCATCACTGTCATTGTAACTCTCCTTCATTGTCTTCTTCATCACTGTCATTGTAATTCTCCTTCTTCATTGTCTTCTTCATCACTGTCATTGTAACTCTCCTTCATTGTCTTCTTCATCACTGTCATTGTAATTCTCCTTCTTCATTGTCTTCTTCATCACTGTCATTGTAATTCTCCTTCATCACTGTCATTGTAACTCTCCTTCATTGTCTTCTTCATCACTGTCATTGTAATTCTCCTTCATCACTGTCATTGTAACTCCTTCATTGTCTTCTTCATCACTGTCATTGTAATTCTCCTTCATTGTCTTCTTCATCACTGTCATTGTAACTCCTTCATCACTGTCATTGTAATTCTCCTTCATCACTGTCATTGTAATTCTCCTTCTTCATCACTGTCATTGTAATTCTCCTTCTTCATCACTGTCATTGTAATTGGTCTTACTAACATGGTAGTTGGCCCTGACTGCTAAGAATGCTGTCACATATATCTGTCTCCACTACACTGTATCATCATTGAATTGATAGCCAGGATTCATATTACTACAGGAACTACCACATATAGGTCTCACAGCCTTTTATAGCTTCCTTATTTTCTTAAGATCATAAGAAAATAAGGAAGCTACAAGAGGCTGCGAGACCTACACGTGGTAGTTCCTGTAGTTCTTATGTTCTTATGTTATATGCTTTACTTATACTGAGTACATTTTTTCTTTCACAGTTGTCAGTCAGAACGAATTGATTTTAACCATTGATTTGATAGACAGGATTCATGTTCTACACTAATACTGAGTGCATTTTTTATATGTTATACTGAGTAACTACATTTTTTATAGGTTATTTTTTATGTTATACTGAGTAACTACATTTTTTATAGGTTATTTTTTATGTTATACTGAGTAACTACATTTTTTATAGGATATTTTTTATGTTATACTGAGTAACTACATTTTTTATAGGTTATTTTTTATGTTATACTGAGTAACTACATTTTTTATAGGTTATTTTTTATAGGTTATACTGAGTAACTACATTTTTTATAGGTTATTTTTTATATGTTATACTGAGTAACTACATTTTTTATAGGTTATTTTTTATAGGTTATACTGAGTAACTACATTTTTTATAGGTTATACTGAGTAACTACATTTTTTATAGGTTATACTGAGTAACTACATTTTTTAATAGGTTATTTTTTATGGGTTATGCTGAGTAACTACATTTTTTATAGGTTATACTGAGTAACTACATTTTTTATAGGTTATACTGAGTAACTACATTTTTTAAAGGTTATACTGAGTAACTACATTTTTTATGGGTTATACTGAGTAAGTACATTTTTTAATAGGTTTTTTTTTATGGGTTATACTGAGTAACTACATTTTTAAAAGTTTTTTTTTTTATGGGTTATACTGAGTAACTACATTTTTTCTTTCACAGTTGTCAGTCAGAACGAAAAACAAGAAGGAGAAGGTTGAGGGTCTATTCAAGAGCTTCAACAAGTCAACAGACGAGATTCTTTTGGGGGCCACACAAAAGGACGTTGACGATTACTTTGAGCGGGAGAAAACATTCCTCCTAGAGTACCACACGGCAATCAAAGACACCACGATTAAGGCCGATAGGATGACACAGTCACACAAAAGTAAGTACTGTTCCTATCTATACACTGTTTTTTTTTAACGAGGTGAAAAATCCTGACCCTTTGCTGCTTACTGGCTGATGTTTAATGCCAGGAGAAGAGAATACTATGGTTCTTATAAATTTCAGTTGTATTTTATCATAGTTAACCATATTATCAGGTAAATATAGGTATGATTTAAGCACAGAAGTAAGCACAGATCCTACCTAATGTTCTGTTAGTATCAACATGTGACAGGAACTCCCCTTAAATATGTAGGTGTTGGGTGTCCATTTCTTCTTCATCTTTCTGTTTAACGTCATTTTTCCCGTAATATATTGAGGTTAGACGGCCGATGATACACTTCCAACAATCTCTATTCATTGCCTCAACTTCAATGCCCAATGCTGCCAGATCCTCTTCAACACACTGCCTCCATGTCTTCCTTGGCCTGCCCGGTGGACGGCGACCTGGCATTTCCACTCCAATAGCTCTCCCCAATGCCTCACCACCTTCTCTCCTCTTCACGTGCCCAAACCACCCCAATATCCTTAGTCTCACCTGGCACTTCCACTCTTAACAGCTCTCCCCAATGCCTCACCACCTTCTCTCCTCTTCACGTGCCCAAACCACCTCAATCTCCTTACCTTCTCTCCTCTTCACGTGTCCAAACCACCTCAATTGTCTTACTCTCAGCACTGTATTCAGCTCCTTCAATCCACATCTTCTTGCCATCTCCCCCCTGATAATTATACGTCTGTCTCCCAGGTATTTTTTTCCAGGATTAATGAAAACAATATGGCATAGTTATCATCCTTCTTGATTAGTATTTGTCTGTAACAGTTCAGTCATTTCTCCAGTCCACTCTTAACAGCTCTCCCCAATGCCTCACCACCTCTCCTCTTCATGTGTCCAAACCACCTCAATTGCCTTACTCTCAGATCATTCAATCCACATTTTCTTTCCTGCATTTCATTTATTTGCCTTTATTTTCCTTGCTTTCTTTTTCTTGCCTCATACCTATAGATAATTATATGTCTGTCTCCCCCTTTAGGTGTGGCAGACTCCTACATCCAGCTCTCCTCCGGCCTCTCACAACTAGGAACTATCGAGGGACCGAGATTAGAGAAATTTATCAACAAAGTGGCCGATACATTTGAAAAGGCCAGGGTAAGGTAATTCCCTTCTTTGTCAATATCTATTTACTTATTGGTCTAGTCTAGGATGATGCTATTTTTTACAATTTTATGATGCTATTTTTTACAATTTTTTATATTGAAAAGTTTTTAATTTAAAAAAAAAAATTTATAACATTGTACAGGTTTTTTTAACAATTTATTTTTGCATTTTACAGTTTTTTGTTTACATTTTAGCTTTTTTTTATAGTTTTTTACATCCTACAGTGTTTTTTTTTTTACATTTTACAGCTTTTTAACATTCTAATTCTACAGCATTGATTTTTCAGCTTTTTTACATTCTACAACATTGATTTTACAGCTTTTTTACATTCTGCAACATTGATTTTGTACATTTTTTACATTCTAGTTTTTTTTGTACATTTTATTTACATTCTACAGCTTTTTAAAACACTTAAAAAAATATTCTACACTTTTTTTTTAAATTTTTTTTTTATAACATTCTATAGTTTTTTTTTTTTAGCAGTTTGTAGGGTATTTAGGTTTTATTTTTGTCAACATGTCCCCCCCCCCCCCCCCCCCCCCTTCGGCAAAGACCAGTAATAAGGAAATGAGAGAAGTTTAAGAGAAGGCCAAAGTGAAAAGAGAAAGTAAAAGAAAGAAAAAATAGCATATATATGTACAAAAGCCAGATTTTTTTGCATACACCCACACCACCCACTCCAAATTTCAGAAGGTGGAGGGACGGGTAGCATCCGACGAAGACTTGAAGCTGTCGGACACCCTGCGTTACTACGTGAGGGACGGCAGCGCGGCCAAGGACCTCCTCTACCGCCGCCTCAGGTGTCTGGCCAACTACGAACAGGCCAACAAAAACCTGGACCGCGCAAGGGCCAAGAACAAAGACGTACATGCTGTGAGTTTGTGGGATAAACTCTCTTAGGTTTGTGTGGGGTGAGGGTCTAATTCACTCATGCCAAACTTGCTGGTCAAGGGAGATGTAACTAGCTATCATTACACTCGACCTTCGATTAAACGGACTAGCGCTGGGATGGTAGGTCTTGGGTTCACTTGAGAGCTGGGATGGTAGGCCCTGGAGGTTTACTTGAGGGCTGAGATGGTAGGCCCTGGAGGTTCACTTGAGGGCTGGGATGGTAGGCCCTGGAGGTTCACTTGAGGGCTGGGATGGTAGGCCCTGGAGGTTCACTTGAGGGCTGGGATGGTAGGCCCTGGAGGTTCACTTGAGGGCTGGGATGGTAGGCCCTGGAGGTTCACTTGAGGGCTGGATGGTAGGTCCTGGAGGTTCACTTAGGGCTGGGATGGTAGGCCCTGGAGGTTCACTTGAGGGCTGGATGGTAGGCCCTGGAGGTTCACTTGAGGGCTGGGATGGTAGGCCCTGGAGGTTCACTTGAGGGCTGGGATGGTAGGCCCTGGAGGTTCACTTGAGGGCTGGGATGGTAGGCCCTGGAGGTTCACTTGAGGGCTGTGATGGTAGGCCCTGGAGGTTCACTTGAGGGCTGGGATGGTAGGCCCTGGAGGTTCACTTGAGGGCTGAGATGGTAGGCCCTGGAGGTTCACTTGAGGGCTGGGATGGTAGGCCCTGGAGGTTCACTTGAGGGCTGTGATGGTAGGTCCTAGAGGTTCACTTGAGGGCTGTGATGGTAGGTCCTGGAGGTTCACTTGAGGGCTGTGATGATTGGTCCTAGAGGTTCACTTGAGGGCTGAGATGGTAGGCCCTGGAGGTTCACTTGAGGGCTGGGATGGTAGGCCCTGGAGGTTCACTTGAGGGCTGGGATGGTAGGCCCTGGAGGTTCACTTGAGGGCTGGGATGGTAGGCCCTGGAGGTTCACTTGAGGGCTGGGATGGTAGGCCCTGGAGTTTCACTTGAGGGCTGGGATGGTAGGCCCTGGAGGTTCACTTGAGGGCTGAGATGGTAGGCCCTGGAGGTTCACTTGAGGGCTGGGATGGTAGGCCCTGGAGGTTCACTTGAGGGCTATGATGATAGGCCCTGGAGGTTCACTTGAGGGCTGGGATGGTTGGTCCTTGCCAGTGGTGGTGCAGGCAGGATTTTTACAGTGACGCTTGTGATTAGAGGCTCATGCCGCCCCCCTGTGTCCTCCGATGCACTCGTTGTTGAAGGTAGTTAATGGACAGCATGTGGGTGTTCTTAGGCTACTCGACTACAGGCACTATAGAAAAAATGAAAAAATGAAAAAATATAAAGAATAGCAAGCAACTGACATTTTCGAGCAACGGACACTTCAATTCCCTATTTAGTCCGTTAAATTGAGAGTCGAGTGTATCCTTTTGTTTTCTAATTGCTCTATCATTGATTTTTTCCTTGTTCTTTGGGGGATAGGATGTTTTTGTGATAGTTGTGCTATAGTGTTTGTTGTGAGTTTTTGCTTACTGTGTTCTGGCCATAAACTAATCCAGTGCTTGCCTTGTTTATCTTGTGGCTTTGCGTACGTTGCTTTCCCAGTCATACAGTAGTCTTAACACACTCTAGTCTACTCATTACTCATACTCATTACTTTACTAGTCATACTAATCATTGGCATTGAAAAATAACAGGAGTATGCAGTTAATTACCTTAGGTTGTAGATCAAAACATGTTACTAAAGGCATAACATCTGTCCATCTTACTTCAAATAACTACATCCATATTTAGCCCTATTTTTTTTTTTATTTGTAAATACGTATGATTCATGAGTCTTTGATATTGCGAAGCTAATGTCTCTCCCCATGATATTGCCAAGCTAATGTCTCCCACAAATCAGTAAAACACTAAAAACCTAAAAAAAACGCATTGTGACCCACAAAACTATTCCTGTGATCCTGTATTTGGGAAACACTGAAATAATTACTTGATCTCACTGGGGCCTCAGTGGATTGCCTCTGCTGCTGTACATCTGCTGCCTTTACTTCATGAGTGTACAGACAGTGCCATTTCTAGCCTTTTGGGGCCCTATGTGAAATGCTGTTTAGGGGCCCTATTTTGTAAAACTATGGTGGGGGGGATTCCAAGCCCTCTAAGGTGGTCCGGGGGCATGCCTTAAATATTTTAATGCATCAATCTGGTGCACTTTAAGAGGAAAAGAGACGAGATTATATAAAAAAAAAAGCAAATAATGGCAGGTTTGGGGCCCCTCGGTGGCTTCAGGGGCCCTGTGTAACCGCGTAGCTCGCATATACAATAAACCCCTGTGACAGGAGTTGTTTGGGATCAGACACTGTCATCCTCAAATGCAGTGACATTAGTCGTTCATTTACCAGTTTATTTTGTTTGGTTTTTATATTATTTTCTTTTTACATCCAGGTATGGTTCTAACTTAACAAAATTCACAAGTTCTGCTTTTCGCCAGTTATAACATAACAGTTAGAACTTAAAAAAAACTGCAATTTTTTGACATTCTTAGCTTATTTATTTTAAACAGGTTTTTACTTGTCTAGGAAGTGGAATATGCGAATACGAGTTCCGGTTTACCAGTGAAATCTTGAATGACCAAATACTATTATTTTCAATTTGCGACCCTCGAGCAAATAGATGAAAGAGCTGAGTCTTTAGCGGCCGGGTGGGGGGGCATCTTGCAAGTTAAAAAGTGACTCTAAGTAAAGAAGCACATTGTGGCTTTTAAGTGGACAGTCAGTCAGAAAGGATGAAACAAAACTTTGACTCAACCCTTTTAAAGCATTGTGATGAGTGGATCTCCCCAAAACATGTGAGACATACTCCATACATGGGCGGATAAGGCCCTGTACAGAGCAAGCAATTGGGAGGAAAAAAAAAAAAAAAAAAAGTTGAAACCCCGTGGTTTGTTCACCACATTCATTCCTCCCTCAATGCAGTGGCAGTAAAGACGTCAATTTCACCAGTCTTATTATCATGTCTTAGCGACTTTTATCATTACATTTTACAATTTTTTACATTCTAGTTTGTTTTATAATTTTTTACATTCCACAGTTTTTTTTTACATTTTTGTTTAACATTTACAGTTTTTTATACACTTACATTCTACAACATTGATTTTTTTACATTCTTCAGCTTTTTTCTTTCTATACAGCGTCTTTTTTTTCACTCTTTCTTCAGTATTTCTATGCTGTATTACGTGTCGTCTTACATTGTTTGAACACTCTTGAATGCTAATGAACTAATTGAACTCCACATGCTAATTTTTTCATATTTTCACCCTCGAGCAAATTTATGAAAAGACGCCTGTCGTTTTGCTTCCTTTGTCTACTTGTCAAATTTATAAAAGTCTCCTGTAGATATTCACGTTTTATTTGGCTTTGTAGTGGTATAGTTTATGTATCATGGTTTAAAGGAATGAAAACAATAACATATCAAAGCATACACCTTTTCTAACACTAATTAATTGTGATGCAGGGATGCTCATGAAGTGAGGAATTGAAGTCTGCCGTGAAGAGTGGAAAAGCAGTTTTGAAAGAGCTTGATCCCTTCACGCCCAAATCTTTCCGTTGCTATAAAAAAATAGTCTGTTGTGCCATAAAATTAAGAAAAGTAACTGATTATACCCAATTAGTTAGTGGACAAGGATACTAAACAGGTTATAGCTATAAAACGTTGCTTATATACACTAAAAATCATCTAATGGCGCTCAAATTACCATGGAAATTACGTTCTGGGTCTCAAGGGGTTAATATCCTGTCACAAATATTTTCGCTGCATGAAACCACATCGAAAACCTTCAATGCACGGCTAAGCTACCTCATCAGTGTACATGATCCCGATATTTGTCCTTTAGTCATTAATAATTGTAATCACTAGCTGTCCTCTTATATATAATTCCTAGGCAACTATGGCACTTTAATATTCTGGATGCGTCTTTTTTTGCTTCTCTCATGGCCATTATCAGTGTATTTGGAATGCTGGGTTCTGCTGGCTATTAGTGTTGCCCCATTAGATCTCTTCTTTAGTCCCATATGACCCCAGATGTCTGCCACTTCCTCTTTCATTGCATTGCCAGTCTTTCTTCTCACCATAGTCCCAAATGACCTCAGATGTCTGCCACTTCCTCTCTCATTGCGTTGCCAGTCTTTCTTCTCTCACCATAGTCCCAAATGACCTCAGATGTCTGCCACTTCCTCTCTCATTGCGTTGCCAGTCTTTCTTCTCTCACCATAGTCCCAAATGACCCCAGATGTCTGCCACTTCCTCTCTCATTGCGTTGCCAGTCTTTCTTCTCTCACCATAGTCCCAAATGACCTCAGATGTCTGTTGCTTCTTTCATTAACTCACCAAATAGTTGTCAAATGTAACTAAATACTTCCAGCACAATAGTCACCACAACTTCATCTTTGTTATCAGTATCTCTGCGGTCTTTACATGGTGCAAGATTGCCTTCTGTACTAGTGATCTATCTATTGTTACTTATTCTACCTTATGGCTTACCTATTCTGATTTAAGAACATAAGAAAATAAGTAAGCTACAAGAGGCCGCGAGATTTAGGCGGAGGTTTTATTTACAGTATCTATCTGTACTGAATCTTGGTTACTTGTCAGTGTTTCTTATGTCCTGTAAAGTTCTTCTGCTTCTTCTGCTTCTTCTTCTTCTGCTTCTTTTTCTTCTTCTTTTTCTTGTTCTTCTTCTTCTTCTTCTTGGGACCTTTGACGCTTACTATCACTTCATAGGTCCTCTTCAACTGCGTCTCCTGAGTTAACAATCTTGTCAACTCTGCCCTTGGCTATTTCACTTGTTACTAGACGTGGGTGTTCATAAGGATCTTGTTAAAGGCAGATTCACACTCAGATAGCCCAGCTCTGTCTATTCTAGCAATCATTTCCTAGTGGAGCAAACTAATATTTCAAGATTAGTTCTGAAGTTTCATGAGGTGTTTTGCGGATGGAGTTTTGATATGAATTTAACCTGTTAAGAACATTAGAATATAAGGAAGCTACAAGAGGCCGCGAGACCTACACGTGGTAGTTCCTGTTACTTAACACTACCTACATCCACCTTTCTCACCCATCCATGAAATTGTATAGCCTCCTTTTAAAGCTCCCTAATGACTTACACTAACTACCTGACGACCGAGTCCACTCCAATCATTTACCACGCTATTAGTGAACCAGTTTTTCCCTATTTCCAACCAGTTTGTAGTGTTCTTGTTTGTTCACTGGTCTTCTTGTTTGTGCATTGGTGTCAAAAATCTAACTAACAGCATTGTATGAGTCTGGTCTCTCCTACCCCCAAACATTTCATGGTCATTAGTAAAGTAATTGTATGGATGTTTTCTTTAACAAGGTGAAAAATCCTGACACCTTGCTTCTTACTGACTGATATTTGATGCCAGGAGAAGGGAATACTACGCCTCTTCATAATTCAGTTGTATTATATCAAGTTAACCCTATTATCAGGTAAATAGAGGCATAACTTTAACATGAAACCTTAAAATAGAATGGAATTTTCGGCTCGCTAAAAAAGTTGACTATTAAACGTAGCTCTGCCATTGCCTCACCCACTGTGTTTGTGATCATCTGTCCATAAAGTTGTAGATATATTGTGGGTCTATTTGAGTCACTTAGGGAAGATAGAAATAGTGTATGACTTTAAATGCTTCCTTCATTGTAAAGTCTTCATTGATATTAACAAATATAGTATATTTTGGTGCTATATGATTAGACCTAGGACAGATAGAATAGTTACATATTTTCCTTTCAAGCTAGCTTTGATTTGTATATTGTAATGTTTGTCAGTATTGGTTGCTATCCTTCCCTCAGTCCTCTAGAATTTCATACCTTAAAATTCAGGGGGTAGCAATTTAATTGTTGCCTTTGGTCTCAAGTGGTTAAATCAAAACCCTTTCCTCTTGTGTCTTGCCCGTGCCAATCCCTCAAGCCGATGTACTTGGTGTATTTGAGCCTTGGGAAGATAGAATACGTGATACTTCAGATCTTCCTTCATTGTAAAGTCTTCATTGATTATAACAGAAGCCAAGTATGATTCATTGATGCATATATGTACAGTTACTCCTGAGGCACTGATAGCCTTATACATCATTGTTGTTTTCATATAGCTTTGATTTGTTATTTAATGGCTTTCATGTATTGGTTGCTTCCTTCCTCAGTCCTCGTGGCAGAATTTCTACCTTTATATCACGGTGGAGGTAATTTATTTGTTGCCCTTTGTAATCACTGTGTTACTAACCTCCTCTTGTCTCCCCCCTGCCAACCCTCCAAGCCGGTGGACGTTGCCGACGTAAGTATGAGGCTTGATAGGGCGGCTCCTGCTCTCCCCAGGCACCCCCCTCCCCCCACCCACCCCCTCCCCCCAACCCACCCCCCTCCCCACCACCCCCCCCCTCCCCCCCCCCCCTCCCCACCCACCCCCCTCCCCCCACCCACCCTTACATTGTATTAAGGCTAAAGCTAGGATTCCATTACTGCGTTTACGGTATGCTGAAAAAATGGAACCTTTGGAAATGTACACGGTTGTTTCCATTGGCACGTTTGCGTTTGTATTATGCGTTACGTGTCAATCGCTGTGACGTTACGTGGTTAATCATCTTTAACTCTGACGTTAATCATTGGTGTAGCGAATAGCGATTGGTTTCTAGGCCCTTTTAACGCAAGCAACGCAAACGCATTAATGGAATCCTAGTTTTAGAGGTTCCTATGACACAACACCTCCACACGCTGACCACTGACATTTGTTTGTAGAGAGAAAACCTGGTTGTTGCGTTTGTAGAAGAAATATTTTGGCGGAAAGTTTTAGGCCATTGAGAAAATGGATTATTTGAACTAGACAGGTGTCAAAAAAGTCATTCTTAAATCAGGTGTCAAAAAAGTCATTCTTAAATCAGGTGTCAAAAAAGTGTATTTATTAAATCAGGTGTCATTCTTGTCAAGAGAGTGGCAAATGCATGCATCTTATACGTGTATAGATATCAAGAAAGTGAGATGAAATATTAGTGTATGCTTGTATCCCTTAGAACACAAAGCATGTATCTATCCATCTATCTGTTATCTGTCTATCGGTGTTTCAACTCACCATCTCCCCTTCATTATTAGCAACATGTCTGTGGAAATATTAGGCATCATACATTAGTATTGCTTTATTGAATTGAAGAAAAAAATAAACACTTTAATGGAGCTTATCATTAACGTAGGGAAAAGATATATTACACAAGACTAATTATTCTCTATTCATTATACTATATTCAAGACTATTACACTCTAGATACATATAACGGGTGACCTGAAGAAGCAGTGTGGTGGTGGTGGTGGTGGCGGCGGCGGGGTCTTGGGTGTGGCAGGAGCCTTGTCACCGCTGCTTTACTTAGCCCTTTCTTAAACCTTCCCCCCAATAATCATAGTTGCAGTGTTAAATGTAGCTTTTGTGGCATTAATGTTATGCTTTGAGGTTTATAAGTGTTTTAATGTTGTCATGGATGTCATTTTTCTGATTGTTTTTGTGTTATTTTATGATAAGATTTAGAGTTCAGATAGAATTGAATACACACACACACACACACACGCACACACACATATATATACACACACACACACACACACATACACACACACACATATATACACACATATTTTATACACACACACACACACACACATATATATATACACACACACACACACACACACACACACACACACATATATATACACACACACATATATACACACACACACATATATACACACACACACATATACACATACACACACACACACATATACATATATACACATACACACATACACACACACACACATACACACACACACACACACGCACACACACACACACACACACACACGCGCACACACACAGTAATATTGTTCTTATTTTTTGGGTCTTGAATGTAATACTGTTAATTTTTTGCTCACAGATGTAAAATATATATTTTTAGACTTTAAAGTTGTTAGTGTATATTACCAAACAAAAGGTGTTCATTGAGTATATTAAAACATTATAATCAGTATTCAGCTAGTTTAGAAAAGTAAAGAACAGAAACTAGTTGAAAAGTAGTATTCAGAAAAGTAAATGTAAAGGAACCATTGTAAACTATTGCGTTTTATAAATATGTGTTTAATCATTTCAAATGCTAATAATGTCTTTTTCTCAACCTTTCCAGGCTGAGTTAGCCCAGCAGAATGCCTGTGAGAAGTTTGAACACATCTCAAACAAAGCCAAGGAGGGTGAGTGATGTGATGTGAAGCAAGTGACTTAGACTAGAAAGATTTTGCGAGAGGTGTGAGTAGGATGAATGCTTAAAGTAAGATTGTAAGTTGTGTTATTTCTGTAATTAATGTTGTGTCTTTTATCATATTTCCAGAACTGAATGATTTCAAGACCCGTCGCGTACAGGCATTTAAGAAGAACCTGATTGAATTGGCAGAGTTGGAGCTGAAGCATGCCAAGGTGAGTGTGTGTATGTGTGTGTATGTGTGTGTGTGTGTGTGTGTGTGCGTGATGCCAAGGTGAGGTTTAAGTCACTCGTTACATGTCTGTGTATTTTGATTAAGCAATGAAGGTGTGTGTGTTTGTGTATTTACCTAGTTGTATTTACCTAGTTGTGATATACGGGAAATGAGTTACATTCGTGGGTCCCGTCTCCTTGTCTCATTTGCTCAATCTTAGCTTATAAACATAATACTTTTGGCACCTATAATTTCACTGTCCAGGCTGTGTATGTGTGCGTGTCTGTGTGTGAAACTGTGTTCCATCAATAACCATTTATCATAACCACTGAGCTGCAGTATATGGCCTTTTGTAGCTTCCTTATTTTCTTATGTTCTTTTGTAGCTTCCTTATTTTCTTATGTTCTTATGTATACATGTATGATATGTGCTCAATAGTACTTAGTAATAGTCATATTTTTCTTACCCAGGCACAATATACGGCCTTTTGTAGCTTACTTATTTTCTTATGTGCTTATGTTCTTATGTATCCATGTATGATTTTGTGGATAATAATACTTTGTAATACTAATAGTCATAATTTTCTGACTCAGGCCCAAGCTCAACTCCTGAAGAGCTGTCTACAGACCCTGCCCGAAGAGTGACCCAACCCCCACAGCAGGGAGGCGGAGGAGGAATCTGAGTCATCATCATCGGAGAATAACCTGACCTTGTTTCACTATTCTGGACTACAAAATGGCACTGTCGGTATGAGTTCAATAAGTATCACATGCAAACACTGATAGAGGAGGGAGGTGACTGTGTGGCGCGGCAAGTGTGAGTAAGTGAGACTGATCTGCGTAGAATGTCTGCATATGTGAGACTTGTCTGCGTTAGAAGATAATAATAATAAATAAGTATCACATGCAAACACTGATAGAGAATTGAGGTGACTGTATGGTGCGGCAGATGTGAGACTGACTGATCTGTTGTCTGCGTTAGAAGGGATGTGTGAGAGGAGGCAAACACTGACAAAGGGTGTTGTTGTTGTTGTGATCTTTGGATGCATACTTTAAGGTGAGTCCTGTGATTACCATTGATTGTTGTTGAGAGTTGTAATGCTAGGAGGTGACTGCCAAGGGGGCGTGAGTGTGACTGTACGAATGACATTGAAACGGGTGTGAGCCGAGAGGCAAAATAGACCAAATAAGGTCGAGGATAAAGTTCGTGGGAATTTTTTGGAGGGAAAATAATTCTTAACATGTGAATTTATGGCCTAAAGGATGACTATGTAGAAACAGGTGTGAACTGAGAGGCAAAATAGACCAAATACAGTTGAGGATAAAGTTCGTTGGAATTTTTTGGAGGGAAAAGAATTCTTGACATGTGAACTGAGTGGCAATTGACCAAATACTGTTGAGGATAAAGTTCGTTGGAATTTTTTGGAGGGAAAATAACAGTAACATGTCTATCTATGGGCCTAAAGGAAGAGTTAAATGCTTGTTACTGTGAGTATCTTTGGGAAAACACGTCACAGAAAGCTCAGCGTATTAGGGAAGCCACAGGTTGAAGGATGTGTCACGGCCGTTTAATACAAGTGGCGCGTATCTATGGCAAGAACCTGTCACGGCTATTTCACGAAAGGAGCGCGTGAGACTATAATTTCCTGGTGCATAGCTTGTCACTGTATTGTAATTAGTAGTTTGTACGCATTTGGAGATCTGACTTCGATCACTTCTCTGTTTTTTTCGACTTGTTTCTTGCCAGGAGACTTTATGTACAATGGACTGGAGAAACAGAATATTAAATCAGGTGTTTATCTAGAGAATTAATGACCTGAGTATGTATTCTAAAGCATCACATATTTTCTTACGCAGTGTTCCTCAGAGTTATTGTACATCTGGTTTGTATATAATTCCCTATAAATATATAAATATATAAATATAGATATATATCTCACTTCTTTTTGATGATAGGCTGTACTGTACAACTATCCGGTAGGGCTTTACTTTTGCACGAATGCCTTATCACGCATCTATCCTGACACTTAGTTACTCAAGGGAAGGGTTTTTGAGGTTACCCGAGAATTACGACATCATTCATAGTGTTATAAACGGGAGGCCTGTCATCTAATCCAAGAATCACTGGATGTTTCCCGTCTCAAAGATATCAATGGTTCCTCCAACAATTACATATCCTTCATTTGAGCTAACCATCCTGCTGTAACATCCCGTTCCTCTCCCCTTCCCTCACCGTTTCACTCTTTCTCTAACCCCTCCCTTATTTTTGGTTTGCCATAGTGCCATATGACCTCTGATGTCTGGCACATTTCCCCTTTTTTTGGCACTAAATCAATCGATCTTTCTCTATAACCCCTCCCTGTTTTTTGTTTTGCCATAGTGCCATATGACCTCTGATGTCTGGCACATTCCCCTTTTATGGCATTAAATCAATCACAGGTACCAAGGGGGGCCATCACCCATGCCCACTTCACAGTATTACGCCAAGGTAGTGTGGTAGCCGACCCTCGCCTCACATCTTCACTCAGTCGTAGAAAATCCGCATTTATATCATGACATGATTCTAACCGATGTTACACAAAGTTGAGGAATCCTTTGCTCAATTCATATTAATTTCCGGATTTATAAAAGTACTGTAAATCCACCACACTGATTATTTGCATTATAGTTGTAGCTGGATCTTATTGGTTGTCAGATATTCTTTATAATGAGTTGTTGAATAGTATATCCTTTGAATGGTGTATAGGTATATCACTGGAGAGTCGTGGTCAACTGAGTCTTGTGGAAGATACATAGACTTTATTATGAGTTTGTTTACTATTGTTATAAGAAAAGATTGGGGAATGGAGGGAGTGTATATAGCTGTACCCAAGACTTAAGAGATATAAGAACATAATAGAAGGAAGCTACAATTGGCCTCGAGACCTATACATGGTAGTTCCTGATATTTAACTCTACCTACATCCACCTTTCATCCCCATCCATGAATTTATCCAGCCTTCTTTTAAAGCTCCCTATTGACTCCGCACTAACTATCCCCACTAACTATCCCATGACTTAGTCCATTCCAATCCTTTACCACCCTATTTGTGAACCAGTTGTTCCCTATTTCTTTTCACTTAAATCTACGCTTTTCCAGTTTGAATCCGTTACTTCTTGTTATACCCTGATTATAAGCCGTGCGAACTTTTCCTACATCTCCTTTATTGTATCCCTTTATCCACTTAAAAACGAATATAGGTCTTATATCTCTTGGTCTTTGCTGTACCATTAGAGGAAAATAACTTATGGTAGTGGCAGATTGTGAATTACAGAATGTTAGTAATGTTGTATTAGATTGTGAGCTCTATGGCTGTCACAAGACTCAGTTCCCGACTCTCTCTTTTGAGGTGGTGCAGCCAGTAACCTCATCGCTGTTGTTGGTGACAGAACAGAACATTTTTACCGCATTACTGAAATCTATTTGAAATTTGTTAAGGTTTTTATATCTGTGATTTAAGAAGTGTATGTATTGAAGGTATTTCAGGACATGAACAATAGGTATTGTTTAATATATGCCTTGTGTTTTCTTACATATATCCCTTTAAAAACATTAAGTCTTCTTTCTGTGTGTATAGTATAGTATTATGGATGCAGGCACTGCCGTTTCGTGCCTTTTGGGGCCCTATACGAAATGCTGTTTGGGGGCCCTATTTTGTAAAACTATGCCGGGGGATTCCAAGCCCCCTAAGGTGATCCGGGGGCACGCCTTCAATATCTAGATGCATCAATCTGTTGCACTTTACACATATATATATATATATATATTATATATATATATATATATATATATATATATATATATATATATATATATATATATATATATATATATATAATATATATATATATATATATATATATATATATATATATATATATAAATTATATATTTATATTATATATATTTATATTATATATATTATATATATTTATATAATTTATTTATTTTATTATGTTATATATAAATTATTATATATATATATTTTTTTCCGCATACTCTAGGTTACCTGGGCCCTGGGTCTTCGGGGGTCCTGCCAGCTGGCACATTACTGGGTGTTTTTAGGGGAGGCGTCCGGAATTTTGGCTGTTCAGATATGGCAACCCTACCTAGGTACATAAATTACTTCGTACTCATCACTCATTATAGTCTGAATCAAGGATATTATAAAATAGAGGTATTATAGCATAGATAGTATATAGAGGGTTTATATAATATTCTTGGTCTGAATCATACTTTGCGTTCATATCAAAGCGTGCAGCGTAGTGGTGACAGCTGGGTGAACGCAACGTAATCGTAATGTCTTTGTACAGTAGCTACAGTCACAGTGTTTACTATCAGTCCGGTGTTGTGTGGGCGGCAAGTGTCTGTTTATGAGGGAAGTCTAATTACTAACAAAGACAAAGAAAACGGGCGTTGAGGGGAATAATTACTAATATTGACTTGATCAACAAAGGCATGTCCAGGCGTCCTACGACAACAAACCGTCTTTATTTATCATTAAAGGGGGAGGGAGGGGGGCACGAAGTGGAACACTCGCCGACGTCGGCGAGAATTCCTATTGGCGACAGTTATAGGTATGGTTTTGAGCATATATGATATAAGAGGCATTAAATTTCGTACAGAAATTTCCTCTGAGCAAGAGATGGGGATATATACGGGTGGTTAAGACATTTCTGTACGAAATTGAATGCCTCTTATATCATATGCTCAAAACCATACCTATAACTGTCGCCGATAGGAATTCTCGCCGACGTCGGCGAGTGCTCCACTTCGTGGGTCCCCCCCCCCCTTTAATGATAAATAAGGACGGGTTTGTTGTCGTAGGACGCCTGGACATGCTTTTGTTGATCAAGTCAATATTAGTAATTATTCCCCTCAACGCCCGTTTTCTTTGCCTTTGTTAGTAATTAGACATTCCCTCATAAACAGACACTTGCCCACACGACACCGGTGGTAGTGTTGACAGGCGCGTGCAGGCAGGAGTGTCGATAAGCAAGTGTCAACAGCATCCCATAGGTGTCAGAGGTGAGTGCCAGGTTGTATGGCAGTTGTAGAAATGCTGGGACATGTCAGGTGGAGGCCAGGCATGGTGGGCGGAAGAAAGGGAGAAAATGATAAAGTAATGCTGATTTTTCATGGCAAAGGCGGTATATTAGGCTGTGTGGTACTGTTTTTTTCCCGCTACATGTTAATATTTGGCTACGGTGATTATTCTGATGGTGAGAACGGTTTGAGTGCAGGTTGAAGTGTGTGTGAGGTGTAAATGCAGAGTCGAGGGGGATAACACGAGGGTGGCTGCGGTGTCGTCTGAAACAGCCGCTACTGCGCATGCGTTATCGTGGGCGGCAGAAATTTGAGGTGACTGCCAACGGCGTATATGTATAAATATCGTCTAAAATCAGGAATGCAATGCTATCCTTCACTGAACTAAGCATCCCGCAATAGAAGAATGCCTCATGTATTGCTGTGATCGAGATACAAGCCCAACAGTGTTGTTTATATGAGATATTTTGGTTCTTAAATGGACCAATTTACTCTACTTGAGGTAAGGATTGATTTGACATCTTCAAGCCTCATATAGTTGGGCAGTGATGTTGATTTTTCTATGTGAACAGTATTTTTGATGATACAGCCAATTTAAGTGCAGGAAAATGTATACGCTCTAAAACGACTGGCGCCATGTTGTGACGTCACTAGCTTAGACAACAGAGCAAAACAGCTGTCAAGCGGCCGCTACTATTATGTACTACCTACTAATACACCAACTTGCATTACCCCTACTACCGCAAGATGACCAGTAATCCTCCTTCAAGTGATGTAGTAGGTATTCACTGTGTTTGTGAATATGTAAGTTGTAGTTTATAAGGAAAAAGTGGATAGACAGAGCAAAGTGGCCCGTGACACCAGACAAGTGATGACTTCTGGGATCGGCATTCCTTATAGGGAGCTTAAATGAACCTGCAATGACATGTACAGCTAGACAGATAGACGAACTAATAGAGGAACAGGTAGAAATGTATGGTTAGTAAAGGTTGTAGTGGTGAGTAGAGTGACGAAGGGTGTATGTTTTGCTTATGTGGGGAAAGAAAGCCATACATTTCTACCTGTTCCTCTATGAGTTCGTCTATCTGTCTAGCTTTACATGTCATTGCAGGTTCATTTAAGCTCCCTATAAGGAATGCCGATCCCAGAAGTCGTCACTTGTCAGGTGTCACGGGCCACTTATCTCTGTCTATCCACTTTTTCCTTATAAACTACAACTTACATATTCACAAACACAGTGAATACCTACTACATCACTTGAAGGAGGATTACTGGTCATCTTGCGGTAGTAGGGGTAATGCAAGTTAGTTAGGTTAGTAAAATAAAACTATAATTTGCGGTTTGCTGAGCCAAAACAAGCCGATCAGCTGATCAGGCGAGATCTGAGTTTGCAGTTACTACGTCACAACCAATGACAGCGCGTTTCGCCGTGTTGTGATATTTTGGCCCCAAAAAGGCCATATATTTCATTTATGGTGCATTTCTCAGCAAAAAGAATATGAGTACAGTGATATGTAGCCTATATTGCACCCAAAGCTTTATAATACTCCGTGTTTTAGGTGTGAGTAAATTGGTCCATTGGTGCATGACACGCTGTTCCACCGATCACCATCCCGAACCAGCATCATGCCGCAATATGGGATAACATGACGACTTTCCATACAGTATAAGGCTGTCCATGATAGAAAAAGACGAACAATCGCTGCTAACCAGCAGACGTAAGCCCAGTGGTTAGATAAACGAGAGAAATAAGCTGTCGCTTTACCGCACATGTACGTACAGTGACGGCTGGACAGCACATTTATCAGCTGCAGCTTCTCGCGACAGAGATTGCGCTGCCATACTCCATTACTCTACAACAACGGTTCTTAACCTGGGGGGCGCGTCCCCTTAGGGGTGCGTGGGTAATTTCCTAGGGGGACGTGATTCAATAGAGAAAAAGGAAGAATGGTCAAGTATTTAACTAAGCTCGGCCTTCACTTTAACATGAAGCTCGCTGCGAGGGTGAGCGTCGCTACAGAAGCAAGTGTGGCTGAAAAACTCTGCATTGACGCCTTGCCGCGTTTCACTAACTCCGTATACTTTTATGCAATATTATTTTTGGTTATTATTATTACAAATTTACAATTAATATTATTGTTATTATTATCCAAACGTGATCTAACTAAATCTGCTGGATATATGCAAGGTGTTAATGAATAATTACGTGCATAATAAGTGCTAAAAACACGCATTTTTTCAATTTTACTTTTTGAATCAGGATTATTTTGAAATACGTATCTTGGTTGAAGAAGTGAAGGGGGCAAGGACCTTGGCCATGAAGGCTCCTTGGCATGGAGGCAAGGACCCACTACTGAAGGGGCGTGGTGGTGAAAAGGTTAAGAAGCACTGGTCTACAACACAACATTGAACATAGCCCCTACTTAAATATTTTCAAGAGAGGAGTGACAAGACACCTCCCGAACTAAATTGGCCCACCCCCACTTTTTATATTCTCTTACTGTCTTCTTTATATGGGACTGGCAATTAAGCGGGTTTTTGTAACTTTTTTGTTTTTGCCCTTGGCCAGTCCTTTGTGATATTAAAAAACAACAAAAAAACAACAACAACACTCCATGAAGGCCCTGTGGGAAAACCCCGTCCAGGCTTATCTTGGAGCTTAGTGTAACTCATGCTTCGGAACATAAGAACATAAGAACATAAGGAAGCTACAAGAGGCTGGGAGACCTACACGTGGTAGTTCCTGTTACTTAACCCCTTGAGACCCACAACCAGGGCCGGATTTAGACCTGTGGAGGCCCCTGGGTAGCCTCTTGTGTGGAGGCCCCTGGGCAGCCTCTGTGTGGAGGCCCCCTTTCATTACAAAATTTTACAAAGTATGGGGTGCCGAGCGAAGCGAGACTGCGCAGCTGGGGGTTCCGGTTTTTTTTTGGAAATTTTAGCCTTTTTAGGAGCATTTTGAAGCAATAAGCAAAGCTAAATTGAGAAAGTATAATAGCTTTAGTATGTTGTGACAAAATTGGGGTATTCTATGACCTAATTGGGTAAAGATTTTTTTTTTTAAAGTGGAACAGCTCAATGAAGTATTCAGATTGAGAAGTAACACATTGATGTTGCGAGACTATGAGTCGGGTCATCCCTTGTTAAAAGCATGAAGTATGAGTAGCCTAAGCCCCATATTTTCTGAAATTTGAGCTCACTGCCTAGAAATTTGGTTGATATGAAATTTACTGACGGGAGTTACTTTCAAGGTTAATCTATTTTTAATGAGTGTTTTTCTTGTATATATGACTTATATGAAACTTAGAGCTAAGCCACTGGCTATAGCCTACCTACAGTCGACGCCATGCCTACCTAAAAAGAGGCTGTTGGCTTCCGATTAAAGCATCAAGGCAATCAAGCAACACTAGCTAGGCAGTTGGATATAAGATAAATTATTAATTTGATTAAAAATTAAGGCCTCTTGATTTGAAGAAATTTATTAAATAAATATACAAAGAAGTATGGTAAATTTCTAGTGTTTCCCCATACTCTTCCCCTTCTCCCAAACAAGCTTGGGAGCCTGTGGCAATGCGGGCTTTTCGGGTGGGGAGCAATTAAAGCGTCGGAAACACGTATTTTTGGAGTTATGTAAAAGAGCTAAAATACCCTACATATAGAGTAATTTTCCTAGTTCTAGGAAAATTTAACCTAACCTAATCTTGCGAGGGGGTTCCGTTCCCCTCGACTCCCAGTAATCTAACCTAACCTAACCTAGCGGGGGGCTCTGCCCCTCTCGACCCCCGTTAATTTAACCTAACCTCTTAGCAATAATCACCCGATAATCTAACCTAACCTAATTTTACCTAACCTTCTAACGGGGGGGCTCCGTCCCTCTAGACTCCCCGGCAACCTAACAAAATGTTACTTTACCCTAAGTGAAAGGGGTGGGGGAGGGGGCTCGAC
>JACEEZ010020103.1:470284-475284 GCA_016584305.1 Chionoecetes opilio
AGTTTAGTGCGCCAGTTTTGTGGGATTTCAGTTTAGTGCGCCAGTTTTGTGGGATTTCAGTTTAGTGCGCCAGTTTTGTGGGATTTCAGTTTAGTGCGCCAGTTTTGTGGGATTTCAGTTTAGTGCGCCAGTTTTGTGGGATTTCAGTTTAGTGCGCCAGTTTTGTGGGATTTCAGTTTAGTGCGCCAGTTTTTGGGATTTCAGTTTAGTGCGCCAGTTTTTTTGGGATTTCAGTTTAGTGCGCCAGTTTTGTGGGATTTCAGTTTAGTGCGCCAGTTTTTGGGATTTCAGTTTAGTGCGCCAGTTTTGTGGGATTTCAGTTTAGTGCGCCAGTTTTTGGGATTTCAGTTTAGTGCGCCAGTTTTTTTGGGATTTCAGTTTAGTGCGCCAGTTTTTTTTGGGATTTCAGTTTAGTGCGCCAGTTTTGTGGGATTTCAGTTTAGTGCGCCAGTTTTTGTGGGATTTCAGTTTAGTGCGCCAGTTTCTTTGGGATTTCAGTTTAGTGCGCCAGTTTCTTTGGGATTTCAGTTTAGTGCGCCAGTTTCTTTGGGATTTCAGTTTAGTGCGCCAGTTTCTTTGGGATTTCAGTTTAGTGTGCCAGTTTTTTTGGATTTCAGTTTAGTGCGCCAGTTTTTTTGGATTCGTTAGTGTGCCAGTTTTTTTGGGATTTCATTAGGGATTTCAGTTATGCGCCAGTTTTGTGGGATTTCAGTTTAGTGCGCCAGTTTTTTGGGATTTCAGTTTAGTGCGCCAGTTTTGTGGGATTTCAGTTTAGTGCGCCAGTTTTGTGGGATTTCAGTTTAGTGCGCCAGTTTTGTGGGATTTCAGTTTAGTGCGCCAGTTTTTGGGATTTCAGTTTAGTGCGCCAGTTTTGTGGGATTTCAGTTTAGTGCGCCAGTTTTGTGGGATTTCAGTTTAGTGCGCCAGTTTTGTGGGATTTCAGTTTAGTGCGCCAGTTTTTTGGGATTTCAGTTTAGTGCGCCAGTTTTGTGGGATTTCAGTTTAGTGCGCCAGTTTTGTGGGATTTCAGTTTAGTGCGCCAGTTTTGTGGGATTTCAGTTTAGTGCAGGCAGTTTTGTGGTTCGTTAGTGCGCCATTTTTTTTGGGATTTCAGTTTAGTGCGCCATTTTTGGGATTTCAGTTTAGTGCGCCGTTTTGTGGGATTTCGTTTAGTGCGCCAGTTTTGTGGGATTCATTTAGGCGCCATTTTGGATTTCAGTTTAGTGCGCCAGTTTTTGGACTTTCAGTTTAGTGGAGTTTTTCTGGCATTTCATTTAGTGCGCCAAATTTCTTTGGATTCAGTTAGTAGTGCCAGTTTTGTGGGATTTCAGTTTAGTGCGCCAGTTTTGTGGCATTTCGTTTAGTGTCCAGTTTTTTTGGCATTTCAGTTTAGTGCGCCAGTTTTGTGGAATTTCAGTTTAGTGCCCCAGTTTGGGCATTTCATTTAGTGCGTCAGTTTTGTGGGATTTCCGTTAGTGCGTCAGTTTTGTGGGATTTCAGTTTAGTGCCCGTTTTGTGGGATTTCAGTTTAGTGCCCCATTTTGTGGATTTCAGTTTAGTGCGCCATTTTTGGGATTCAGTTTAGTGCGTCAGTTTCTTGGGATTTCAGTTTATGCTCAGTTTTGTGGGATTCAGTTTAGTGCGCCATTTGTGGATTTCAGTTTAGTGCGTCAGTTTTTGGGATTTCAGTTTAGTGCCCAGTTTTGTGTTCACTTTAGTGCGCCAGTTTTGTAGATTTCAGTTTAGTGCCCAGTTCTTGTGGGTTTCAGTTTAGTGCGCCCATTTTGTGGATTTTCAGTTTAGTGCGCCAGTTTTGTGGGATTTCAGTTTAGTGCGCCCGTTTTGTGGATTTCAGTTTAGTGCGCCATTTTTGGGATTTCAGTTTAGTGCGCCAGTTTTGTGGGATTTCAGTTTAGTGCGCCAGTTTTGTGGGATTTCAGTTTAGTGCGCCAGTTTTGTGGGATTTCAGTTTAGTGCGCCAGTTTTGTGGGATTTCAGTTTAGTGCGCCAGTTTCTTTGGGATTTCAGTTTAGTGCGCCAGTTTCTTTGGGATTTCAGTTTAGTGCGCCAGTTTTGTGGGATTTCAGTTTAGTGCGCCAGTTTTGTGGGATTTCAGTTTAGTGCGCCAGTTTTGTGGGATTTCAGTTTAGTGCGCCAGTTTTGTGGGATTTCAGTTTAGTGCGCCAGTTTTGTGGGATTTCAGTTTGTGGTCAGGACGATTCCGTGTTGCGAAACCTCTTCCTTCCTCTTCCTGGAGACTCTTCAACCTCTCCACCTGGCCAGGAATTTCCCGTCGCGTGCACCGCTATTGTAGTGCCGTGTTTCTTAACCTCTTCACCACCACGCCCCTTCAGTAGTGGGTCCTTGCCTCCATGCCCCCCTTCACCACCACGCCCCTTCAGTAGTGGGTCCTTGCCTCCATGCCCCCCTTCACTTCTTCAACCAAGATATTTCAAAATAATCCTGAATCAGAAAGAATAATTGAAAAAAATTCCATCCCTCTATCCACCACTTCCATCTCTCTATCCACCACTTCCCTCCTCCCTCTATCCACCACTTCCCTCCCTCTATCCACCACTTCCCTCCCTCTATCCACCACTTCCATCCCTCTATCCACCACTTCCCTCCCTCTATCCACCACTTCCCTCCCTCTATCGACCACTTCCACCCCTCTATCCACCACTTCCACCCCTGTATCCACCACTCCCACCACCTCTATCCACCTTGCATATACCCAGCAGATTTAGTTAGATCACGTTTAATGAAATACTTGACAGTTTTTCCATTTTCTCTTGGTTCATGGCCCCCTTAGCAGGCTGCGTGCCCCTAAGATTGCTGCTGCCCTCCAACTGCTGTTGTAGATGAACCCAGCACACCTTCCTCCTTCCCGAAGCTGTATTTCACGAGTACTTAGAGTTATAGGAAAGACTTATAAAGGCTCTCTCGCTATCTCTTACTAGCGGTCACTTCTATGATTTGTTACTCCTTCCCGATGCTGCTTCGTTCATGTGCTTATCCGGTTAACTGTAAGAGTGCCACCTTCACCACTACTACTACTACTACTACTACTACTACTACTACTACTACTACTACTACTACTACTACTACTACTACTACTACTACTACTACTACCCTTACCACCACCACTACAATCCTCACCCCCACTACTACCACTACCCTCACCACCACTACTACCACCACTACTACCACCACCAACACTACCACCACCACCACTACTACCGCCCTCATCATTACCACTACTACCACCCTCACCCTCACCACCACTACCACTACTACCACTACTACTTCTTCTACCCTCACAACCACTACTACCGCCAAGGGCAAGGGTATAGTGCCCGTGAAGTGGCTCTCTTATACCTAAACAAAGGCCGTAAGGAATACCCGCCGGCAGGTTATCTCTGGATATTGTTCGTTGATCAATAAACAAGAGGATAACATGAGGCCAGGAACGCGGATGGGCTGCCTGCTTGGAAGGGCTTGCGCGGGGCTTGCGTTTGGCTTGCGTGGGACTTGCGCGGGGCTTGCACGGGGCTTGCGTGGGGCTTGCACGGGACTTGCGCGGGGATTGCGTTGGATTTGCGTGGGGCTTGCGTGGGGCCTGCGTGGGATTTGCGTGGGTTGCGTGGGGCTTGCGTGGGGCTGCCTGCGGATGCTGGATTTGCGTGGGCTTGCGTGGGGCTTGGTGGGCTTGCGTGGGCTTGCGTGGGGCTTGCGTGGGGCTTGCGTGGGTTTGCGTGGGATTTGCGTGGGGCTTCCGTGGGGCTTGGGTGGGGCTTGGAGGGGCTTGCGGGGCTTGCGCGGGGCTTGCGTGGGGCTTGCGTGGGGCTTGCGCGGGGCTTGCGTGGGGCTTGCGCGGGGCTTGCGCGGGGCTTGCGCGGGGCTTGCGCTGGGGCTTTTTGAGGCCTTCTCAGGCCTCAGCGTGCCTTGCGGGGGCGCGAACACTAAACTAAGAAAATAGAATAGGATGCTACAGAGGTGCTTGACTCCGTGGTAGTTCCTGTTGAAAGGTGTGTTGTGTGCTAGTGTGTGTGGTGTGTCGAAACTAATGTGTGAATTGTTAGGTGTTGTGCTTGTGGTGTGTGAACAACTAATTGTATCGAAATTATAACTAGTAAACCATACGCCATGAAATTTCCTTTTGATCTTCCGCCGTCCTTTCTCGATCGCGCTCAATGCCAAGTGGAGAAGACAAAGAGGAGGAGGAGGAGGAGGAGGAGGAGGAGGAGGAGGAGGAGAGGAGGAGGAGGAGGAGGGGGGGGAAGGCACAACAACTTCCTGCCCCGCCCCTTGACACCACTCGCACAATGAAATATCTCGCATTACATAATTGATTTTCTCTCCAAACATCGGGTTCTTGCGGTCCATCGATCAACTCATTAAGGCCACTCCAAGCCGTCCCGCCCCCGCATTCCACCGTCGCGCCGCTACTGAGCTACAGAAGCTACGCTACTGTGCCACTGTGCTACCTTTCTCCTCAGTCACAGGGGTAGAGGTGGAAGCAATGACTAAAGGAGGTAGTGGAGGTGGTGGTGGAGGTAGTGGTGGTCACGTGACGCCGTCGAGGTCCACTACAGAGGCCTCATTGTTGTGCCTCCTCCTCGCCCTCGCCTCTGTCTTGCTGGGATTGGCGCCGACTGCCCAATCACACGCTATTTTTCTTGCCGCCACCCCAGGCAACTAGGTGTGTGTGTGTGTGTGTGTGTGTGTTGGTCTTGATTGCACGCTAGACTCGCGATCTTCTGCGACTACCCTCTTATGAAAAGCTTAGAGCCCTATTTTGACCCATCGTGTTGGTCATGCGCCAAAGCGTTATTCATTGTGGGTGGTTATGCGAGGCGAGGCACGAGACCGCCCACGCACCTAACACAAACACCCACGCCACCCATCACCCCAACACCAACACCCCCGCCACCCCGCCCTTCGCCACCCATCACCCCATCAAGTGACGGGTTGTGGAGGGGCGGGGTGGAGGGGCGCGG
>JACEEZ010020103.1:477784-490284 GCA_016584305.1 Chionoecetes opilio
GAAGAAGAAGAAGAAGAAGAAGAATAGGAGAAGGCTTGTATTCATCTAGTTGTATTCATCTAGTTGTATTTTACAGGGCCTGAGCGACGCTCGTATGGCCCGTCTCCATATCAACATTTTGATCATTCATCCTTAGTGCTTAGTGTTGGCCGAAGCCATCACCCCGGGAGGCGGGTCACAAACCCCCGGCTAACACCCGGTACCCATTCACTGCTGGGTGGACAGGGGCTCGGGTTTTAAGAAGACCGCCCGTCTGTCTTCGCTCCGCCCGGGGATCGAACCCGGGACTTCTCGGTTGTGAGCTGAGTGTGCTAACCCTTACACTACGGAGTTCCCTATGTGTGTGTGTGTGTGTGTGTGTGTGTGTGTGTGTGTGTGTGTGTGTGTGTGTGTGTGTGTGTGTGTGTGTGTGTGTAGGTCACATCAAAGAGACCTAACTATTACCCTCATTTACATAATTACAACCTAATTTTTCTAACATAAGCAAAAATAATCCTAAATATATAACTTAATATTTATGAAAACTAAAAACAACTTAATCATTCATCCGTTTCGTGCTTCTTACTAACGCCATACATTATTTTTCATTTTATTTATTTATTGACATCATTTCCTTCATTGTTTTTTTTTCGTTTTTCTCGACGTAACTGTATTATATTTTCTTGGCCAGGCATTTGGTATTATGTGTATGTATGTATGTATGCATTAATATTGGTGAGGTATCATTAATTTCTCTCTATGTATTTACGTACGCAACTCTTATTATTTATTTCCTTAGCGAGGTCGGACACTGTTGTGAAGGGACATAAAACTCTCTTACAAGTTTAGGGAAGTTGACAGTCACTGATGTAACTTGATTGGAACTAATTCACCATTACGCAGTTTTTTTACCCCCCCCCCCCCCCACACACCCACACACACACACCACACACACACACACACACACACACACACACACACACACACACACACACACACACACACACACACACACACACACACACATTGTCTTTTTCTCTCTTTGTGTTAATTTGTTTATTTCTAGAAGTTAGTTTCTTATTCTCTCTCTCTCTCTCTCTCTCTCTCTCTCTCTCTCTCTCTCTCTCTCTCTCTCTCTCTCTCTCTCTCTCTCTCTCTCTCTCTCTCTCTCTCTCTCTCTCTCTCTCTCTCTCTCTCTCTCTCTCTCTCTCTCTCTCTCTCTCTCTCTCTCTCTCTCTCTCTCTCTCCTCTCTCTCTCTCTCTCTCTCTCTTTCTTTCTCTTAATATACCGACGCGTCCAAGTAACTTGTGAATTTTGTGTGGCGGGACATTTTCATCTCTGTCGTCTGCTCATTTGCGTCACCGAGTGTGAAAACCGTCCCCCGTGCTTTGCTAAGGTAAAAAGGCTGCGAAATAGAAAAGAGCAAAGAATGAAAATAGCATCTCTTTGTTGGGCTGACGGGATCGTATTTTAAAACCTGACTAAACCACCTTAGGAATATATATAAAGGGATACGAGACACGATATTGCACGTGCATGTGGAGAGACTCTTTATGTGTTTATGCCCGCCTATTATCCCTCCATTAATATATATAGAAATAAGAATATCCTTATCCCCCTTGAAATATATATAAAGGGACACGATACACGACCCTTTTGCACGTGTGTGAGACTCTTTATGTGTGTGTTTATATACCGGTAATTCAGAGCAATGTAGTAGAAAAAGTGCCATGCGGGTTTATTATAGCAACACAGTCAGGCAGGTGGAGCGACTCATTTATTTATAACATTTTTAGTCACGAACAGAGAGGTAGCTTGAAGTGTGTCTCGGTATTACTTCGGTGTGCGGGGAGACATAGTGTTATAAGGGGTTGATCTGTCCTCTTGTTGCCTCCCGGTATCTTTCTCCTGCTATACTAACACTCCAAGGGGTCGGCTTGTCAAAACACCTCATGGTTGTCGAGAAAATTAATATTTTTATAAATGTACGAATGCTATTTTCTCGGTTATTTATCAATCAATATTTTTTTGCTCTACGCCAAATGATAGCCTTGATCTGCTTCATATTTACTTCCTATACATGTTGCACTTATATATATGTTTTTTTTAGTTATTGAACAAAACTTGATTTTCAAAAATAATCTAGGCCCTTACAAAATTTGCAATATTTTTTGAAAAATTGATTTGCTTGAAAATTAGTTACTAGCAGTTTTCGAGCATGATGAACCCGAATATGGAGCCAGTTTTCAGTTACAATGATCATAAGTTCCTATTTCAGCAAATGCACAATGACATGATACTTCCAGATATTCCTTAAAAATCACAAATTAGACAAAACTTACTAAAAGACATAAAATATATGATAGGAATTGCTAGATTAATCATTACCTCAATACAATGATCAGTATTAGTATTTTCAGTATTAGTAATATTATAATTAATCCCTATTTGAGCCACCCATGCGATTGTCAAAGTACTTATAAAAACAGGAATACTATAGCAATCCTGTGGGACTTCTAATGCCCTCCTATGACTCCTGTATGATGCATGAAGGAGCAAAGAGGCTCGTGAAGAACTCTGAAGAGTTGTATACCAAGCGAAGGATACTTACAAAAAAGAGTTCTTCCTCCTCCCATTTCCTCTCCTCCCTTTCTTCTCCTCCTTCCTCCTCCTCCTCTTCTCCCTTCCTTGTCCCACCTCCTTCCATCTCTTCCCCCTCTCCCCTCCTTCCTCCTCCTCGTCCCTCCTTCCTCCTCCTCGTCCCTCCTTCCTCCTCCTCGTCCCTCCTTCCTCCTCCTCGTCCCTCCTCCCCCTCCCCCCTTCCTCCCCCCTCCCGCCTTCTTCCTCCGCCTATCGTAATTATACGATAATTATAAAATTTCATAGATCAGGTCACGCTGGGCAGCTGCGGCAAGCACTGCGTGGGAAAGGTCGGACTCCAACTAGTATGCTAGTAGGATAATTCAAACTTGCTCGAATTATGGAAAGTTATTGAAAAATTTGAACTGGCCTGAAACAGGTCGAATTATCCGAAGGTTGAATTATACGGGTTCGATTTAAAGAGGGTTTACTGTATATTATTTACTTGTACTACGTGGTCCATTGTATATTAAGGTTTTTAAAGGAAGATACAAGATTATTAATAGACAGACAGACAGTAATGTTTTGGCTATTCTGTCTGTCCTATCCTACTTCCTGATATGTTATTTTTGAACTGCATATATTTACATGTACGACGTCGTTCATGGTATATTAAGGTTTTTAAAGGAAGATAAAAGACTCTTGAGGTTTAGACCGTCTTTAATATAATGTTTTGTATCCTGTTTACCGATATGACATTTTTGAACTGTACATATGTACTTGTACTACGTCGTTCATGGTATATATTTAAAGTCAGATAAAAGACTATTGAAGCTTAGACAGTCTAATAGGTAATGTTTTGTTGGTTATTTACGTAACTTAAGGTGAAGGACAGAGGAGTGAAAAAATAACACAGGTAGAGAAAGAAGAGAGAGATTTTTAAGAGTACAAAAAATAAAGGCAATATACGTAAGTAAGAAAACAAGAAAAAGACTATTAAAGTTAAAACAGTCTAGAATGTCATTTTTGTTGGTTATTTACGTAACTTTAAGTGAAGGATAGCGGAGTTAAGAGAAAAAATAACATAGGAAGAGGAAGAAGAAACAGAAGAAAGAGGGAAGTAGAAGGAAGGAGAAACAATAACACAGGAAGAGAAAGAAGAAAGAAGGGAAGTAGAAGGAAGGAGAAACAATAACACAGGAAGAGAAAGAAGAAAGAAGGGAAGTAGAAGGAAGGAGAAACAATAACACAGGAAGAGAAAGAAGAAAGAAGGGAAGTAGAAGGAAGAGAAAAGATTATACAGGAAGAGAAAGAAGAAAGAAGGGAAGTAGAAGGAAGGAGAAACAATAACACAGGAAGAGAAAGAAGTAAAAGAAGAAAGAGGGAAGGAGAAGGAAGGGAAAAAATAACACAGGAAGAGAAAGAAGAAAGAAGGGAAGTAGAAGGAAGGGAAAAAATAACACAGGAAGAGAAAGAAGAAAGAAGGGAAGTAGAAGGAAGGAGAAAAATAACACAGGAAGAGAAAGAAGAAAGAAGGGAAGTAGAAGGAAGGGAAACAATAACACAGGAAGAGGAAGAAGAAAGAAGGGAAGTAGAAGGAAGGGAAAAAATAACACAGGAAGAGAAAGAAGAAAGAAGGGAAGGAGAAGGAAGGGAAAAGATAACACAGGAAGAGAAACACGAGAGAGATTCTTAAGAAGTACAAAAAATAAAGACAATATACGTAGGAGAACAAGGTAATGGGCCTTGCAATGTTTATAACCTTGGGGAAATCGAGGGTGGAAGAGAAATATAAAGAGTCGATGAGGTTTAAGTGGCGCAAATTAAAGGAAACTCAGTCAATAAATAAACCAACAGGCTGATTTGTTGACCGAAGATTAGCACAGGTGGCCAAACAAAACAAAGAAAGAAAAAAAGAAAACAAAGAAACTAAGAATAGGAAGAGATTAAAAGAAAAAGAGAAAAAAATATAATGATACAACTGATGATTAGTACGTGTTGTTTTCTGAAGAAGTTAGAAATTAGAAAACATATATATAGCAAATGAGGAGGAGGAGGAGAGAGGGATGGAAAAATAAAAGGAGAATGAGGAGGTGAAGGGGAATGGGAAAAGAGAATGAGGAGAAGGAGGAGAAGGAAAAGGAGGAATGGGGGAATGAGGAGGAGAAGGAGGAATGGAAAAACAGGAGGAGGATGGAAAAACAGGAGGAGAATGAGGAGGAGGAGGAGGAATGGAGAAACAGAAGGATAATGAGAAGGAGGAGAGAGAGAAAAATAGATTGCAGTAGGAGTAGGAAAAGAAATAAGAGGAAGGAGGGAATGGAAAAAGAGAAGGAGGAAGGGGAAATAGAAAAACAAAAGAAGAATGAAGAGAAGGAAGGAGGAAGGGAGGAATGAGATGCAACAGTAGGACAAGGAGAATAATAAGTAGGAGGAGGAGGAGGAGGAGGAGGAGGGGAGGAGGAGGAGGGGAGGAGGAGGAGGAGGAGGACGACAAGTAGGAGGAGGAGGAGGAGGAGGAGGTAGTGGCACAAGGAGAAAGCAGGAGGCACTGTTTTGGGCCTCGGTGGGCGGTGCTTTGGTATTTCAGTGTCAGTGCCAGTGCCAGACAGACCAGAGCCGCTCCCATCACGCCACTCTCTGGTTGCGCCCGTCAGTTGCCGCCACTTTATTGTTGCGCCTCAGTTGCCTCTCCTCTTCGCACTCAACTGTTCTTCTTCCCTTCACGCCAAGCAACTCTTCGCTCCTAAGAAACGTACGTGTGTAGTCTTCTTTATTATATAGTTATTAATTAATTTGGTTAGTTAGTTTTTTTGTTCTCTCTGGTTGCGCCCTTCAGTTGCCGCTACTTTATTGTTGCGCCTAAGTTGCCTCTTCGCACACTTCTGTTCTACCTTCACGCCACACGCAACTCATCGCTACTAAGATACGTATGTGTGTAATCTTCTTTGTTAGTCTATTATTTAGTTATTAATTAATAGTTAGTTTGTTATTTTGTTAGTTTCTTTATTAGTTGCCTCTTCTCAACGCACTATACTACAACTATTCCTCCTTCACGCCAAGCAACTCTTCGCTACTAAGAAACGTACGTGTGTAATCTTCTTTGTTAGCCTGTTATTTAGTTATTAGTTAATAGTTAGTTTGTTATTTTGTTAGTTTCTTTATTAGTTGCCTCTTCTCAACGCACTACTATTCCTCCTTCACGCCACGTCTCTTCACTACTAAGAAACGTACGTTCAGTTCAGTTCAGTTCAGTTGTTGGTCGGGAGTCAGGCCTTTTTCATCGGCACTCCCTGACGTGTTTCTTCTTGCTGTCTGGGTCTTTACTTAGTCGTCTTCTCTTATACTATATTTTTAGTTTCTTTCCTTTTCTTTCTTCTTATTTTCTCTGGTCATCCAAAAACTGTTGATTGTTCTTTTTGCTTCTTCCACGTGTGTAATCTTCTTTGTTATTTAGTTATTTATAGTTAGTTAGTTATTTTGTTAGTGTGTTTATTAGTTTTGTTCTGTTTTAAGGGAGTTTTTTTTTATGTGTGTGATTTGGTATTATATGATACTAGAAGATTTGGAAAAGTTAATGTGGTGATTTATTTTTATTGTTTGGTGTTTGGTTAGGGGTTTTGAGTGTGTGTGTGGTGTGTGTGTGTGTGTGTGTGTGTGTGTGTGTGTGTGTGTGTGTGTGTGTGTGTGTGTGTGTGTGTGAGGGTGTTGCAAATAAGTACTTTACAGTTTTTTATTTGCTTAGTAACAAGGGAAGCACTGTACGTTTTTGTCGTTACCACCACCACCACTACTACTACTACTACTACTACTACTACTACTACTACTACTACTACTACTACTACTACTACTACTACTACTACTACTACTACTACTACTACTAATCCAACAACTCTTATTCCAATACTTTTACTACCACTACATCTACTATTATTCCTCGTCTACTATTATAAACGCCACTACTACTTCTACCCCTACCACTACAACTACAACCACTACCACCACCATCACCACCCTTACTATTTAGATAACCTTATTAATAACGCTAAAAATAATACTATAGCCCCGTGCCAACTCTGCTCGTCTCTTCTTTAAAGTACTTAACTATTCTCTTCTATTGAGCCGTCGTTAAGTGGCGGAGAATCAGTTGCTTGTTGCTTTGTCTCTCTTGATATATTGAGCGAGTTTAGAGCGAGTGGGGGTGAAAACAGAGAGAGGGGGGTAAGAAAGAGAGTTTTGTGTGTTTATGTGTGTAAATGTGTTTCTTTCTGTTTCTGTCGTAAATTTGAGCGAGTGAGAAAATTAGAGCGAATTAGAGCGAGTGAGAGAAAATTAGAGCGAATTAGAGCCAGTAAGGTAAAATTAGAGCGAATTAGAGCGAGTAAGAAAATTAGAGCGAGTGAGAAAATTAGAGCGAGTGAGAGAAAATTAGAGCGAATTAGAGCCAGTGAGGTACAATTAGAGCGAATTAGAGCGAGTAAGAAAATTAGAGCGAGTGAGAAAATTAGAGCGAGTGAGAGAAAATTAGAGTGAATTAGAGCCAGTGAGGTAAAATTAGAGCGAATTAGAGCGAGTAAGAAAATTAGAGCGAGTGAGAAAACTAGAGCGAGTGAGAGAAAATTAGAGCGAATTAGAGCGAGTGAGAGAAAATTAGAGCGAATTAGAGCGAGTGAGATAACATTAGAGCGAATTAGAGCGAGTGAGATAATATTAAAGCGAATTAGAGCGAGTGAGAGAAAATTATAACGGATTAGAGCGAGTGAAAGAAAATTAGAGCGAATTAGAGCGAGTGAGGTAAAAAAAAGGGGTATTTTGAGTTTATTTGCTATAATTTTTTTACGCTGTGAGTTAAAGTGAGGCAGAAATTTTATATATATTTACTCGCATATTTTTTTGTTCAGCATTGATTCGATACATTCAGATCCAGTACAAATAGCTACCGTAGTGATTATAGAAGAAAAACTACATCTATAAATAAGGAGGTTTTAGAGTCAACAAATATATATAAAGAAAGGTTTAGGAAAATAAATAGATATAAAAAAGGAGGTTAGAGTTTAGAGTCAAGTGATATTTTTTTTTCTTCAAACAAACTATAGTCAATTTTTTTTAACAAGGCAAAAAATCGTGCCCCCTTGCTGCTTCCTGACTGATATTTGTTGCCAGAAGAAGGAAATACTACACTTCTTCTTAATTTTAGCTGTATTTTATTATAGTTAACCATAGTATCAGGTAAACATAGGCATCATTTTAAGCATGTGACCTTAAGATAGAATGGAATTTTTGCCTCGTTAAAAAAAATAAACTATACTTTATCGTATGAATTAAGATAAATGCAAGCATTTTTTTTTTTTTTTTTTTTTACATTAAACAACATGTCTGCTGTGCTTAATGTTACGAAACTGACAACTTTATTGCTTGTTTTGCCATTTCTTGCGTTTTACCCTTGCCTTTACCCTTCCTTCCTTTATCTATTCTTTTCAAACAAGATCATTTATCGTATGCATTAAGATAAATGCAAGATTATTTTTATTTTTACATTTAACATGCACCATTTTTTTCTCTGCTGAACTTAAGGCTGCAAACCCACGACTTTTTTGCTTGCCTTGCCTTTAACCTTGGCATTTACCCTTGACTTTTATCCTTGTAATTACCCTTAAGCAGAAATTGAAGAAAAAATAAATTATAAAAAAAAATGACGAGGAAAAAGTTGGGAATGGGAATTAAAGGAAGAGAAAGAGTGTGTTGGGAATTAAAGGAAGAGAAAGAGGGTGTTGGGAATTAAAGGAAGAGAAAGAGTGTGTTGGGAATTAAAGGAAGAGAAAGAGTGTGTTGGGAATTAAAGGAAGAGAAAGAGGGTGTTGGGAATTAAAGGAAGAGAAAGAGTGTGTTGGGAATTAAAGGAAGAGAAAGAGTGTGTTGGGAATTAAAGGAAGAGAAAGAGTGTGTTGGGAATTAAAGGAAGAGAAAGAGTGTGTTGGGAATTAAAGAAGAGAAAGAGTGTGTTGGGAATTAAAGGAAGAGAAAGAGGGTGTTGGGAATTAAAGGAAGAGAAAGAGTGTGTTGGGAATTAAAGGAAGAGAAAGAGTGTGTTGGGAATTAAAGGAAGAGAAAGAGTGTGTTGGGAATTAAAGGAAGAGAAAGAGTGTGTTGGGAATTAAAGGAAGAGAAAGAGTGTGTTGGGAATTAAAGGAAGAGAAAGAGTGTGTTGGGAATTAAAGGAAGAGAAAGAGTGTGTTGGGAATTAAAGGAAGAGAAAGAGTGTGTTGGGAATTAAAGGAAGAGAAAGAGTGTGTTGGGAATTAAAGGAAGAGAAAGAGTGTGTTGGGAATTAAAGGAAGAGAAAGAGTGTGTTGGGAATTAAAGGAAGAGAAAGAGTGTGTTGGGAATTAAAAAAAGAGTGTGTTGGGAATTAAAGGAAGAGAAAGAGTGTGTTGGGAATTAAAGGAAGATAAAGAGTGTGTTAGAAGAAGAAAAAAAACTAAGTGGAAAAGATTGAGACATGAAAAAAAAGTGTCCAATATTTTCTATTTTGTAGTTACAGTTTGCGTGGATAATCAGTGCGCGCCTCCGAAAAGGGAATGTTTACACGTATGACGCACCATGTTTATAACAAAATAATGTAGAATATCAACACTTACAATTGTAGTTAGTATTTCGTTGCGTAGCCCTTCCTCTTGATGACCCTTTGAAGGCGACGTGGTACACTGTCAGCAAGATTTTGAAGGAACTCAGGCTTAAATTCTTCCCAACACTTTCGGAGCTCCATTTCAAGCTTGGGGGGTGTAGAGGTGTCACGTGAGCGGAGTTTGCCTTTAATGATGGCCCAAAGATTTTCTATGGGTGATATATCGGGAGAATTACCTGGCCAGTCATCTATTCTCCCAGTCTTGCAGTCATCAAGCCACTGTATCACATCTAGAGCTGTGTGGCAGGATGCTCCATCCTGTTGGAAAATCTGTGCCTGTGTCTTTTCAAAGCAGGCCTCCAGGTGGTCATTTAAAAGATCAAAATACACCACTTTGTTAACAGTTGTGTTCTTTGGGAAAATAACTAAGTTCCCAATACCATGAAAAGTAAAGCAACCCCACACCATTAAACTGGGAGGGTGTTTTGTGGTCTTTCGTGTATGGCGAGGCTCGGTGGGGTCTGAGCCGGAGCGACGGTACACTTTTGCTGGTCCTCCTCCACTCACACAAAATGTGCTTTCGTCACTCCACAGCACAGCCCGCCACTTGTCGAGAGGCCAATCTCTGTATTTCTTTGCAAAGTGAAGCCTTTTCTTCCTTTGGCGGTCATTTATCAGTGGCTTATTCCGCGCCCGGTAACACCTGTAGCCAAGGTCACGTTTCAAAGTTTCCTGTACAGTACGAAGCGACACATTACCAAGAAGAGTATGATTTTCCTCCTTCAGTTCTCTGGCTGTAAGGCTAGGATTGGCATCAAGCTGTCGCCTTAACATGCTCCTGGTTCTGTTACACGTTTTTTTTTTGTTTCCCAGGTTGTTCTTTTGGGAGCGGGAGATTCACCTCTCCGCCAGCCTTAAATCTGCGAATCAAATTTTGCACTGTTCTAAGCTTTAGTCCTTTAAGCTTGCAAATTTCCTTATTATTGATCCCAGCCTTGTAAAGATCAATGATTGCTTGAATCGTTGTGCCATCCGTATGTTTTCCACCCATTATGTAATCCAGCAAAAACAGGCAAAAACACGGGATGTAGGTGAACGCTGCAGGCTATAAGTTTAAAAGCACGCAAACTGTCAACTGCCTATGGAGGGAGGAGAGGGAGGGAAACCCTCCCCCCCACACACCGGTGAGTGTGCAAGATGATGTACGTCGCTGTCAGACATACGGTTCATGCCTTCTGCATTTTTTTATAGCTTGGGAAGCAACTTTAAATCTGCGCGGTAAATCTCGATGAACGGATTCTGGCGTAAAGATCATCCGCGCAAGCCTGTAGAAGTGGTTCTTTTTTTCGCCATGTCTTAGAAATACCCTTGCCCTTACCAATGTATGTCTTGTAGATGCGATGGACATAGGGAGCCTTGTGTATGTCCTAGGATACTGAAGAGGCCTGTTACATGGCTAGAGAGAGAGAGAGAGAGAGAGAGAGAGAGAGAGAGAGAGAGAGAGAGAGAGAGAGAGAGAGAGAGAGAGGAGAAAGAATGTGTTACTGCATTTTTCTCTGTGCAAATGCGAAGAGGAAGGAATAACAAGGAGAGGAGAGGAAGGAGGGAGATGGTGCATTGCTTGTAGTAACGAACTGGAGTTATGAATGAAGAGAGAGAGAGAGAGAGAGAGAGAGAGAGAGAGAGAGAGAGAGAGAGAGAGAGAGAGAGAGAGAGGAGAGAGAGAGAGAGAGAGAGAGAGAGAGAGAAGAGAGAGAGAGAGAGAGAGAGAGAGAGAGAATGGAGGGACTTATAGGAGAGATATAGGAGTGAAGAGAGAGAGAGAGAGAGAGAGAGAGAGAGAGAGAGAGAGAGAGAGAGAGAGAGAGAGAGAGAGAGAGAGAGAGAGAGAGAGAGAGAGAGAGAGAGAGAGAGAGAGAGAGAGAGAGGAGTATAAAGATTTGGAGGAGAGATATATTATTATTTTAAGCTTGAATGAAGAAATAAGAGAATAGGAGAGGAGAGAAGGATGATAGGGAAGTAAAGGATAGCTTAGATTATAAATTAAGGGAAAGAAGAGGTTATTATTATTATTTTTTTTTTTACATAAGGGACTGACCAAGGGCAAACAATGAAATAACAAAAAGTCCCCTAGCTGCCAGTCCCTATAAAAATGTGTTTAACCCCTTCACGCCCAGATCTTTCCTTTGCTATAAAAAATCGTATGTTGTTTAGCCATAAAATTACAAAAAGTAACTGAATATACCAAATTAGTTAGTGGACGAGGATACTAAACAGGTCATATCTATAAAATGTTGCTTATATTCACTAAAAATCGTCTAATGGTAGTTATATTACAATGGAAATTATGTTCTGGGTCTCAAGGGGTTAAGGCATTGAAGGGGAATGGATTAACAGTGAATTAGGGAAAGTGCATCGAAGGGAAGAGACAAAAGGAGGGAAGGGAAGTACGGTGTTTAAAGTGTGAATTAAAGGAAGAGAAAGAGTGTGTTGGGAATTAAAGGAAGAGAAAGAGGGTGTTGGGAATTAAAGGAAGAGAAAGAGTGTGTTGGGAATTAAAGGAAGATAAAGAGTGTGTTGGGAATTAAAAAAAAGAGTGTGTTGGGAATTAAAGGAAGAGAAAGAGGGTGTTGGGAATTAAAGGAAGAGAAAGAGTGTGTTGGGAATTAAAGGAAGAGAAAGAGTGTGTTGGGAATTAAAGGAAGAGAAAGAGGGTGTTGGGAATTAAAGGAAGAGAAAGAGTGTGTTGGGAATTAAAGGAAGAGAAAGAGGGTGTTGGGAATTAAAAAAAGAGGGTGTTGGGAATTAAAGGAAGAGAAAGAGTGTGTTGGGAATTAAAGGAAGAGTGTGTTGGGAATTAAAGGAAGAGAAAGAGGGTGTTGGGAATTAAAGGAAGAGAAAGAGTGTGTTGGGAATTAAAAAAGAGGGTGTTGGAATTAAAAAAGAGTGTGTTGGGAATTAAAAAAAGAGGGTGTTGGGAATTAAAAAAAGAGTGTGTTGGGAATTAAAAAAAAAAGAGGGTGTTGGGAATTTAAAAAAAAGAGTGTAAAAGAAAATGCATAGAAGGGAAGAGTACTAAAGGGTAGAGGAAGTGAAGGGGCACACGCAACATTAAAGTCTTTGTTTTAACTGTGAATGTGAATGGGATTAGGGAGGAGAGAGAGAGAGAGAGAGAGAGAGAGAGAGATAGAGAGAGAGAGAGAGAGAGAGAGAGAGAGGAGGGGAGAGAGAGAGAGAGAGAGGGGAGGTGGGGGGAGAAGGGAGGGGGAAGGGTAGCAGACAACACTGGTTTGTTTTATAGTCTGAGGAGAAAGA
>JACEEZ010020103.1:497784-517784 GCA_016584305.1 Chionoecetes opilio
AGAGAGAGAGGAGGAGAGAGAGAGAGAGAGAGAGAGAGAGAGAGAGAGAGAGAGAGAAGAGGAGAGGAGAGAGGGGGTGAGAGAGAGAAGAGAGAGAGAGAGAGAGAGTCGTGAAAACAAAGAGTATAGGTAGAGATATGAAAATCAGCTCTTACAGCCTCCCAAAGTGCCCTAAACCCTTGCATGTTTCCTTCAGATGCCTTGGTATGTTCATAAGAACATAAGAACATAAGAAAATAAGGAAGCTACAAGAGGCTGTGAGACCTACACGTGGTAGTCTCCCGTTTCTACTTTTTCTCAGTTTTTTCTTTTTCTACGTTAAGACATCGTAAATCAGTCTGCTTGGCGCTGTAGATAAAGGTGACAGGGTAGGTAAGAAGTTCAAATTCCTTGGTATAATCGTCTATTTCTACGTTAATGAGTCTACTTTAGTCGTAAATCAGTCAGTCTGTCTTCTTCGTAAATCAGCCGACATCGTAAATCAGTCTGCTTGGCGCTGCAGAGAAACGTGACAGGGTGATAAAGAGGGTTTTGTTTACTAAGGTAACTATTTACTTTTATTTACTAAGCTAATTTTTCCTAAAGTGCCCTAAACCCTTGCCTGTTTCCTTGGTTATACTCGTCTATTTAGTATTTACATAAAGAACATAAGAAAATAAGAAAGCTACAAGAGGCTGTGAGACCTACACGTGGTAGTTCCTTTTTCTACTTTTTCTACGTTAAGACATCGTAAATCAGTCTGCTTGGCGCTGCAGAGAAAGGTGACAGGGTAAAAAGAGGGTGTTGCTTCGTACTCTAATGTCTATACATATATATATACATCGCCATTCCCAGCTGTTGGCTTAGCGCAGCGACAGACGAAACAAAGAGCGGCGTTATTTTCACCGAGTGGGAGTGAGTAACCCCACGTAAAGGTCAGGGTGGATAATATAGCTTTACGACGTGTGGGTAGCTAGGGTTGTCCTTGTGTGTGTGTTAGGGGGACGAGTTATAGAAGAGTGCTGTTGTTTATTTCATGAGTTAATGTTGATTTGGGTGACGAGTGTTTGTGTGTTGTACTTTTTGTGTTACTTTGTGTTGTGTTGTTCATGTGTTAACCCCTTCACGCCCAGATCTTTCCTTTGCTATAAAAAAATGTGTGTTTTCGAGCCATATCATTACGAAAAGTAACTGAATACACAAAATTAGTTAGTCGACAAGGATACTAAACAGGTCATATCTATAAAATATTGCATATATTCACAAAAAATCGTCTAATGGTACCCAAATTACAATGGAAATTACGTTCTGGGTCTCAAGGGGTTACTGTTGATTTGAGTGCAGTGTTTGTATGTCTGTGTGTTGTATATTACCTTGTTTTGTGTTACGTTGTGTTTTATTTTGTCTTGTATTGCGTGCTGTGTTTTGACAATTGTGTTTCGCTGGAAAAGTGTTGAATGTGTTTGGCTAGATTTTTTTTGCACATATTTTGTCTACATTTTTTTGCAGCCACTGTAGTTTGACTGATTGATTGATTTAATGCCTAAAAAGGTGAATGTGCCAGACATCAGAGGTCATATGGCAGCTGCATATAATCACTGTCTGTTATTTGTGTTATTGCTGTGTTACTTCGTGTTGTGAGTGTTGCAGTTTCTCCATTACTTATATGTGTGGGATATGCATTTATTAATGTTTATATAGTAGTATGTAAGCTTATTTGATCAATTATATAAGCATACATACTAGTACATAAACATCAATACATAAATACATAGCCCACATATATTTAGCTTAGAATTTGCGTTGTTAGGGCTGAAGTAAATGGAAGCTCGGTTGAAGGAGTGGGGTGATAAATGACCCGCAGAGATTAATGAGTTACAAGATGACGATGCTCTTCACGTGGGCTCTAAATAGTCTCAGGCTTGTGACTTGGGTAGATAAACAAAGATCGGAAGAAGATACTGTTATGGATGTTTCAGAAGGCGATGGAAAGTTTCACGTTGTACATAATAGAAACGCAGTAAGGTATAATTATAATAAAGTATATAAGAGATATAACAAGGAGTTGCCACAGAAAAAGTGTATCTGATAATGTGTGTGTGTGTGTGTGTGTGTATGTGTGTGAGTGTGTGTGTGTGTGTGTGTGTGTGTGCGTGTGTGTGTGTGTGTGTGTGTATGTGTGTGAGTGTATGTGTGTGTGTGTGTGGTGTGTGTGTGTGTGTGTGTGTGTGTGTGTGTGTGTGTGTGTGTATGTGTGTGAGTGTATGTGTGTGTGTGTGTGTGTGTGTGTGTGTGTGTGTGTGGTATGTGTGTGAGTGTATGTGTGTGTGTGTGGTGTGTGTGTGTGTGTGTGTGTGTTGTGTGTGTGTGTGTGCGTCTGTGTGTGTGTGTGTGTGTGTGTGTCGTGTGTGTTTGTGTGTGTGTGTGTGCGTGTGTGTGTGTGTGTCTGTGTGTGTGTGTGTGTATGTGTGTGTGTTTTGTCTGCAGCTTCTTGCCGGGGTTTGTGCCGCTGGACACCCTCTGGGGAGAATGGGAGCCCGTGTGTGTGTGTGTGTGTGTGTGTGTCGGTTGGGCGGCCTGCCTGGAGAGGGTCTGCCCTAACTGCCATATTTCTCACAGGATTCCTAAAGTCTTATGTTATAGTGTATAGAAAGGCGGGCAACGGCGGCGGTGCAGCCAACCACGGGTGAGGCTGGAGTTAGTGGCGGGGAAGGTATAGCGAGGATCAGGTTGTGATTGTAGGAGATCAGGTTGGAGTTAGGATCAGGTTGTGATTGGTCGAGGAGAAGGTAGCGAGGCTGATATTGGAGTTAGGATCAGGTTGGAGTTAGGGCGACATGGGTGTAAAGGTGAGTTTTCTATCCCTTCACCATAGCTATTAGAGCCTTACGTGCCGCTAAATTACTTTTTAAGGAATACAAAAAAGATCCTTAATATTGCGAGGCCGGGTGTTTTCACGTTGGTGCTTGTGAGATAATAATTGTGTCTGCCATGACCCCCGTGAAGCATCAGCGCCGGGACTCAGGCCACGCCAGCCTGGCAGCCACTGTGAAGGCACACCAAGATCACAAGGGTGACATGGCAAGCAAGAGATCAGCAGCGTCACCGCGGCAAGTAACCGCCAAGCGACGGCGTCTGCAGGGCCCAACGCGCGCCAAGGCATCAGTGAAGCAAGCCGGCATGGACTACTGCGTCAGGGCCTGGCAGCCGCCGCCCTAGGCCCTGGAGGTGCAGGCCAAACAACAGCTGCTGCTGAGGGACGTGCGTCTCCTACAGGAGCACGAGGTGGCGCACATGAGCGGCGGCTGCACCCAGGAGCAGCTGCTCATCAAGACGTTCCCGGAGGCCGAGCTGAACAGCCTCGTGGAGGAGGCCGTCAGCCTCAGGCAGCTGCCGAACTCCGCCATGCAGCGTGTCGTCGGGGTGTGCGTGGAAACCCGACAGCTGGTCACGCGTTGTGCTTGCCAAGCCGCCGATCCAGAGTGGTCCGAGCAGCAGGAACCCCGAGGGCGCCAGGACGTTGGCGTGTGGCAGCCGCCGCGCTACGCCCTGCAGATGTACGCCAAACAGCGGCTGCTGCTGACTGGCGTGCGTCTCCTGCAGGAACAGGAGGTGGCGCAGATGGTTGGCGGCACAGCTACAGGCGTGGGCAACGGCGCGTACGGCTCGTGCCTCAAGACGGTGGATCCTCGCACTCGGAGCGAGCTGGTCATCAAGACGTTCAGGGAAGACGGCCTGGACAGTCTCGTGGAGGAGGCCATCAGCCTGGGCAAGCTGCAATTTCCCGGAGTTCAGCGCCTCGTCGGGGTTTGCGTTGAAACTCTGCAGTTAGTCAGTCATTTTGCTGGCGAGAGCGCCGACCACTACGTCGCAACTGCCCACTCCCTTGCAGACGTCATCAACGTTACTCTGCAAGTGGCAAAGACGCTGTAGCAAATGCATCAACGCGGATACACCCATAACGACATTAAATTACAAAACATTTGCATCTGCCAGCAGCGGGGCGGCTCCGTGGCCACACTCATTGACTTGGGTTTGGCCAAGCCGGTGGGAACAGTGGGTGTCCTGCCCACCGTGATTCCTAATGCCGCCGCGTTCCCCTGGATGGCTCCCGAGACCCTGCACCACAGCGCCCCTTGCTGTGCGGCTAGCGACGCCTATGGCCTGGCTGCCTTCATGGAGGATTTAGGCCTGCAGGCTTGGGGCAGGCCGTGGCAGGCTGGCCTGGTGAGCTGGGTGCAGGCTGCCCGCCGCCACGATCCCCAGGCTCGCCCCGCCCTGGCGCAGCTGATCCAGGGGCTGCAGGCGATGCACACACGCCCACACACTCACGCTGCCATGGACACACAGCACACAACGGTTCCTCCTCTTCAGGGCAAAGGAGACAATGCTCTTCAGGCCAAAGCAGACAATGCTCTTCTTGGCAGATGGGTCAACGCTTTCCATAACAGAGGAATCAGTATTCATCACTGAAGAGTCAAGCCTCTCACTCACTGAAGACCTTGTTCTCTGTATCACTATGACTTTTAATCCTATTAATATCTGAACAGTTAATCCTTTTGATAACATGATAGTTTTTACTCTTAATATACAATTATATCAATCCTTTTAAGCACTGTCTGTACGGCTGCCGGGCTGCATGGAGTTACCGCCCTGCCATTTATTGTCCAGAACGGTTTTAGTTTACCTTATTCTCCTCACCTACACACTCCCTTATTTATCATCTCATTATTCACCGAATGTCCGATTGTCTAGCTGTCCGTGTTTACGTCTGTATTATAGTCTCTGTACAAACAGCTAAGGGTCCGCCATTTCTGTCCCATTTCAACCAAACTTCCAGGAAAGGTTAAGGTCATTCCTGGGATGGTTTTAAACTATATTCGGCCATTTTTTTTTTTACATTTTACCATTAGTTTAGAAAAATTCCTTTTTTATATTGCAACCTGGTGAATGCCTACCTTTTTTTTTACATGATTTTTTATACATCAGAAAGGACTGGCCAAGGGCAAAAAATAAGGAGGCACAGGAGACATCTTTCTGGTTATCACCTAACACCCCCCCCACTCTCTCACATACTAATACACTGACCTAAGGACTGGCATCTGCACTCCACGTCTATACCAGCGTCGCGGACAATCATAGCGTTGTGTGTGTGCGTCTGGCTGGTCTCCACGTCGCCGCCACCAGGAACCGCTCGCCCCGGGTTATCGGGCGCGCCACGCTATTTTTGCGACGCTTGATTGGCGCTCAATACGGCTTAACAGGTCCAGGAGCCGCCAGAGTGGTTTAGATTGAGGGTGTAGAGTGGCGCCTGGGCAAGGATAAGAAGGGCGACGCATACACAAGAGAGGGGATGAGTGGGGAGTGGCTGGAGTGGCTGGAGTGGGGAGTGGTTGGGGAGGTGCGAGATAGTAGGTAAAGGCGAGTTTGGAGTAGGATTGGTTGTGGTGGTGGTGAGATGGTGGTGGTGGGGTGAGTGGGAGGTGGTGGGTGTGGTGGGGTGGTGGGGTGAGTTGGAGGTGGTGGTGGTGGTAGTGGAGGGGTGAATGGGAGGTGGTGGTTGTGGTGGTGGAAGGGTGAGTGGGAGGTGGTGGTGGTGGTGGAGGGGTGAATGGGAGGTGGTTGTGGTGGTGGAAGGATGAATGGGATGGCGACAGATTAAAGCCGCCTTGTTTTGAGGTGACGTCACGCCCACCGCAGGACAGAACAATGCCGCCTCATTCCTTACACCCTTCCCCATCCCTTCCTTCTGCACGTCCCGCCCTCCCCTCCCTCCCTATTGCATGCCCTTCCTCGCCTCTCCCTCCCGCCCCTACGCAAACCTCAACGCAGTGGTCTCTGGTTCACGAGGCTTCATGACTGGACTAAACTGAAGCCATGAGTGAACCGGTTCCCGACTCCTCATGCCTCGGAACAGATATTAAACGTGTTCTCTGCAGGTTCAGTACTGTAACACTTGATCAAAATAGGTCTGTCACACTTAAGTCGTAGTTGTGGCAAGAAAGGAAGATTATTTTGTGATCTGCAGGGCTGTTTTCTGTTTCTGATATCTTTATTGATTGTATTAGAAACATAAACATAATAAATAAAGGGCGTAGGAATCAGCTTCTCAATGGTTGGTGGTCAGCAGGAGTCGAGGGAGAAAAGAACACAAAGAAGACAAGAAATTTAGATCCCGAGTGAAATAGCCAAGGGAAGAGTGGACCAGATTGTTAACTAAGGAGACGAAGTTTAAGCGGACCTATATGAAGCGATACTAAGCGTCAAAGGCCACAAGAAGAAGAAGAGTCGTGTCTCAGGCCTTGCTCAGCCTCACTTATGATGCCGTGCGCTGGTTTGCCTCAAGTGATACGAATGGGTGTGGCAGAGGCTGAGGAAAGACCCTTATAATAGTGTATGTAAATGCAAGGAATTAATTTAACCCACAAAGACATAAGGGTAGAAATGCTACAAGAGCTCAGGACACACACATTCCCAGAAGCCATGTCTCAGCGGGTCCTCATTTATGTGAGAATCTAATTGCAGTGTTGTTTTTAGTATAGTTGAAGGAATTTACTGGATTGTAAGGCTGTCGAGAGGGACTGTGCTGAGTTGTGAGGGTTTGTAGAGAGACTGTGCTGAGTTGTGAGGCTTTGGAGAGGGACTGTGCTGAGTTGTGAGGCTTTGGAGAGGGACTGTGCTGAGTTGTGAGGCCTTGGAGAGGGACTGTGCTGAGTTGTGAGGCTTTGGAGAGGGACTGTGCTGAGTTGTGAGGCCTTGGAGAGGGACTGTGCTGAGTTGTGAGGGTTTGGAGAGAGACTGTGCTGAGTTGTGAGGCCTTGGAAAGGGACTGTGCTGAGTTGTGAGGCTTTGGAGAGGGACTATGCTGAGTTGTGAGGGTTTGGAGAGGGACTGTGCTGAGTTGTGAGGCCTTGGAGAGGGACTGTGCTGAGTTGTGAGGCTTTGGAGAGGGACTATGCTGAGTTGTGAGGGTTTGAAGAGGGACTGTGCTGCGTTGTGAGGGTTTGGAGAGGGACTGTGCTGCGTTGTGAGGCCTTGGAGAGGAACTGTGCTGAGTTGTGAGGGTTTGGAGAGGGACTGTGCTGAGTTGTGAGGCTTTGGAGAGGGACTGTGCTGCGTTGTGAGGCCTTGGAGAGGAACTGTGCTGAGTTGTGAGGCCTTGGAGAGGAACTGTGCTGAGTTGTGAGGCCTTGGAGAGGAACTGTGCTGAGTTGTGAGGCCTTGGAGAGGAACTGTGCTGAGTTGTGAGGCCTTGGAGAGGAACTGTGCTGAGTTGTGAGGCCTTGGAGAGGTCCTGTGGCGGGGCAAAGTTGGTCCTGACACCCTCTGTATACCGGGGGACTTCGTAGCTTAACACCCGCTCTGTCCCCCGGTAGATTAGGGAGTTATGGCGACGAGCTACATGCGGCCGCTGTGATGTGATCTACAGCAGAGGCCATAAAGAAGCGGGGCAGCCAGAGAAGGTGGTGTCCTGTGTCAACCACTCAGCCAGACACACTCTCGAGTCTCGCCTACCCTATGGCGTACCCCGGCCAGTGCGTTGCTATATTTAACCCCTTGTGTCCCAGAACGTAATTTCCATTGTAATTTAGATACCATTAGACGACTTTTAGTGAATATAAGCAATATTTCATAGATATGACCTGTTTAGTACCCTTGTCCATTAGCTAATTTGGTATATTAAGCCACTTTTCGTAATTTTATGGCTGACAACAGACGATTTTATATAGCAAAGGAAAGATCTGATTCTCAAGGGGTTAAGAGGTAGGAAACAAAGGCTCACACCGGTCCCTGTACACTCTTCACGTGACCCACTGTTACTCGGAAGTTAGAAAAAAGAAAAAAAATCCCCAAAGCTTACAGTACCAAATGTCAGAAAATCCCACAAATGTCAGAAAATCTCAAAAGCTTACAGTACCAAATGTCAGAAAATCCCACAAATGTCAGAAAATCTCAAAAGCTTACAGTACCAAATGTCATAAAATCCCACAAATGTCATAAAATCCCACAAATGTAAGAAAATCTCAAAAGCTTACAGTACCAAATGTCATAAAATCCCACAAATGTCAGAAAATCTCGAAAGCTTACAGTACCAAATGTCAGAAAATCCCACAAATGTCAGAAAATCTCAAAAGCTTACAGTACCAAATGTCAGAAAATCCCACAAATGTCAGAAAATCTCAAAAGCTTACAGTACCAAATGTCAGAAAATCCCACAAATGTCAGAAAATCTCAAAAGCTTACAGTACCAAATGTCAGAAAATCCCACAAATGTCAGAAAATCTCAAAAGCTTACAGTACCAAATGTCAGAAGCGCTTTTTAAGGATTGCGTATCTGTTATTTATTTAGCTAATTACTGTTATTTATCGAAGCAGTATATTACTTTAGCTCATTTATCTATCTATTTATTCGTAATACTTAGAGATGTATGCATGTATGTATGTATGTATGTATGTATGTATGTATGTATGTATGTATGTATGTATGTAAGCCAGGCACATGTGTAGGCTATGCAAGGACAAGAACATGAGGACACACGTAATAGAAGGCGGTGCGGCTGCTACACACACACACACACACACACACACACCCACACCCACACACACACACACACACACACACACACACTCATTGTTGTATTTGTGTTACCAATCCTTGAAGCACTCTGAGCTTGTTCTCCAAATAAAGAGTTTCAGCGAAGTGTTACATCCATCATGAAGCTTTACGAGACAGATTCCATTTATGTCTCTTTAAAATATATATTTCTTTCCTATTTTCTTTTTCCTTCGCTTCAAGCTGGTTTTGGGGTTCGCACTTGATACATTTAAGGATCCTGCGATGTTTCTGACGTCACCGCCCTCTTGTACCAGTAAATAGGGGTGAATAACCTATGTATTGTTGAGTGTATGGAAGATTCGTGATGTCAGGAAGATTATTAACCCTTTCAAGCCCAGATCTTTCCTTTGCTATATAAAATCGTCTGTTGTTAGCCAAAAAATTACGATAAGTAGCGTTATATGTATCAAATTAGCTAGTGGACAAGGATACTAGACAGGTCATATCTATAAATTATTGCTTATATAAATTAAAATCGTCTAAATTTTGATGGAAATTACGTTTTGGGCCTCAAGGGGTTAACCTCCTTCCATCACTCTCAGATTCGTCCTTGCATATGCTGTGACAAAAAACTACGCATGCAAGAGACAGTCACATATAGGATTACGTTCATAGTATTAGGTATTACATATTTACAGTGCACAGACCAAGACCTTACAGTAACTCACGCAGATGCTCGGTTATAGCCAAGGATACTATACTATGTCTTGTATTATCCATGGTTCCTTGGTTCCTCCTGGTCCTCCTCCCCCTCCTCCCCCCCCCTCCTCCTCTCCATGCCTCACACCCCCTTGTTAGGCTCATGATAATTGATCCTTTAAGGTATAAGCTCCTCCCTGTCTCGCCTTAAACAGTGTGTGATTGGGTATTCATTTTGAAGGAGATCTTGGTTATTTACCTTGAAGACCTGACCTGACCTTGATTTAAGAAGGATTTAGTTATTTATCTTGTAGGAATCTATTTCATTAACCAGTTTTTACCTTTGCATGCAACTGTTATTTCTCATTATTTTTCGTTTTACTTTTCTTCCGCCTCTTTTTTTTTTCTTTTTTTCTTATCTTCTTTTTTTCAGTTTTTTCTTCTATTCTTTTTTCTTTTCAACTTTTCATCCGTCTCCTTTTTTTCATCTTTTTTTTATTATTATTTTTTTATTATTATTGTTTCGTTTCGGTTTAGTGTGAATTCGAAACGACCTGAATACTTTTTATTATTACTTTTCTTTATAACTTTCTTTATTTCTTATACTTCCTTTCATTTTCTTCTTTCTTTCTTTCTTTCTTTCTTTCTTTCTTTCTTTCTTTCTTTCCTCCATTAGACGATAAGGAACCTTGCTATTTCGCTCGTTCTTACTCTCTTTCATTTTTTTCTTTCTTTCTCTTACTTTCTTTCAATTCTTTCTTTCATAATTTTCTTTCTTTCTTTCTTTTTTTCTTTCCCTCTCTTATTTTCTTGCCTTCGCTAGTCGATAAGGACCTTGCCATTTTTTCTTGAGTCAAGTTGCTGATGAGGAAGAAGTCGCCTCTCAATATTGCACTCGATTTTCCTTCTTTTCTTAACAAGTTGCTATTAAGGAGATCATCTTTCATTCTTTTCAACTAATTTTGCTGAGATATTGCTGATGTAGCCTCTCTCTTCTCTCTCTCTCTCTCTTCTTTCTCTCTCTCTCTCTCTCTCTCTCTCTCTCTCTCTCCTCTCTCTCTCTCCCCTCTCTCCTCTCTCTCTCTCTCTCTCTCTCTTCTCTCTCTCTCTCTTCTCTCTTCTTCTCCTCTCTCTGTTTTTCTCTTTCTCTTTCTCTCTGTCTGTCTCTGTCTCTCTCTCTCTCTCTCTCTCTCTCTCTCTTCTCTCTCTCTCCTCTCTCTCTCTCTCTCTCTCTCTCTCTCTCTCTCTCTCTCTCTCTCCTCTCTCTCTCTCTCTCTCTCTCATACACACACACACACACACACACGCACACACACATTCTTTTCGCTTTCATACATTTTTTTTTATCTCTTTTTCTCTTAACTTGCTAACGAGGCTAAAACTCGACCACACTTCTCACTCACCCTTGAAAGTGCAGCTGTTCTCCTCGCCACTCGTCCACCCAATCAAGCGAGTCCCCGAGGAATAACTCAAGCGTGACGAAACACCCATTTTAGCACATTGAGTCACCTGTCACCATGGGGAATGTTAACTGTGTCATCCAGTTAACCTTGGTCCCCTCACGTATACACCAATCTTTATCACTCTCTCTTGGTCGCGTAATACGTATAGAGGGGATAAGAAACTGATCTTTTGAGTGTATTTCTATTGGTTTTCTTTTGTATTTATTCACGCGATGGTGGTATAGTGGTGAGCATAGCTGCCTTCCAAGCAGTTGACCCGGGTTCGATTCCCGGCCATCGCAAGTGATGTGAAAACGTAACTTTTAATAGGGTGGTAAATGATTGGAATGGACGTCAGGTGGTCAGTGCGGAGTCAATAGGGAGCTTTAAAGGGAGCTCTCTCTTGATGACTCTCTTGAGGGGAACGACCTGAGAGACACCCTCTCAGGACTCTCTTGGGAGAGTTTTAATCCATTTATGACGCAATGACAGCCCAGCGTGGCGAGTAAGGCATTAATAACGTCATATTGGACATAGTTTAAAGGTTTATACCTCCTCGTGGTCTCCTGCTGGGCAACGTGGCTCTGTTGTTGGTCCCTGCTTACGATACCTAACGCTCAAAAACATCCACGGCTAAGTTAAACCTTCCCCTGCACACGGGGGGTTTCCCTGTGTGTAGGAATCCCGCAGTGTGCGTACTATGTATTTGGAGTGAACCTGGGGCCATTGCGATGGCGTAACTAACTTGTCTAAATTAGACCTCTCCTCGCTGTAGTTACTGCTAGTGGTTTGAGCTCCCAAGCACCGAACCAACGGGGTGGGTTGGCAGTTGTTGAGTGCTGGGGGTGCTATGTGCCACCATGCGCCCTTCTTTGGGTCGCTTCGGACCTGAGAATTCTGGAGTAAGTGAAAGCCCTTGGCTAGGGTGGGGATTTGATGGTAACCCCCATAGGGTCTGTTAGCCCTGGTCGCCTTTGATTGCGATGCGATGTTTTAAGCGGCGTAGTCATTGTCCCCAGAAGCGGCAGACCGGGCCTTTGGCCGAGGCAACTTGCCTTAAAGACATCTGTGGGAGAGATGTGCCAGCTTGACGGAGGGCGTGGTGAGGTGTAGTCTTTGTGGCAGAGAGCTGCAGCCTCAAGGTGAATGGGAGTGCAAGCCATTGGCGGTGGCACACTTGAGGTTGACTGAGCCTAGATCCTGAAAGGCCTCAAGCTAAGCCATGCTAGCTGAGAATACTAAGACTAAGGCATAAGGGGAATGAAAGTTCGCTAATGTAGACTGTGATCCCAAATTACGGCCTACGCTAGCTTAGTAGTAAAACCCGTTATCGATGGGTGTAGGCAACTTCAGGTGGCCAAAATGCGTAGCGCAGCATTATGCGCAAATGAGAGTTACTCAATAGTTTCCTCACGTCCGTATGGACCCAGTTTCGGGTTCTGTAGGACCCTCCTAGCCGGGAAGTTCCGGTCTTTGAAGCTTATGTGCGCGTCCCTCTCTTCAGGGTACTAAAGTCGCTGCGAGCAAAATTAGCCGTGTGCGTAGGTGTCTTGATGCTGATGCAGTACCTCTATAAGTGGATCTGTCGCTGTAACACCCCGGTTTAGGCTGGATTGTTGTGATTGCCAAAGAAATTGATCTTTTGAGTGTATTTCTATTGGTTTTCTTTTATATTTATTCACGCGATGGTGGTATAGTGGTGAGCATAGCTGCCTTCCAAGCAGTTGACCCGGGTTCGATTCCCGGCCATCGCAAGTGTTGTGAAAACTTAACTTTTAATAGGGTGGTAAATGATTGGAATGGACGTCAGGTGGTCAGTGCAGAGTCAGTAGGGAGCTTTAAAGGGAGGCTGGATAAATTCATGGCTGGGGATGAAAGGTGGATGTAGGTAGAGTTAAGTAACAGGAACTACCACGTGTAGGTCTCCCAGCCTCTTGTAGCTTCCTTATTTTCTTATGTTCTTATGTTCTTGTTCTGGTGTGACTACATTTCTTTGTTTTAGGTATACTAGTGGATGAATTTAAGGTTTTGTTTTTGGATTTCTAGGTGAATAGAAATGTAATTAATATGTTTTGTTGAGACTTAGGAAGAAACGTTCATACTACAGATTATTCTTGTCATCGTTATTATTACTACCATTAACATTATTATTTCTTGATATACTATTATCATTTTCATCATCGTGGCCATCATTATAACACAGAATTCAGCTCGAGAGAGAGAGAGAGAGAGAGAGAGAGAGAGAGAGAGAGAGAGAGAGAGAGAGAGAGAGAGAGAGAGAGAGAGAGAGAGATTGCCGAAAGCCCTGCATAAATATAATGAGTTATTGGAATTAGCTTCACGATACACTGATATTGTTGACCTTATTAATAAAAAAAAAAAAAAAAAAAATCATTATAACACGTCAGATGATGGATGTTTTGGGAGTTCATGAGAGTTAATAATGTGTGGCGGGGTGACCAATAAGCCTTTTGCCGCACTCAAGAAAGAAACACAAATATTCCCGGGCAATTTCTCCATTCATCAAGCTAGTTAACAACCCCTTGAGGCCCAGAACGTAATTTTCATTGTAATTTGGCTACCATCAGACGATTTTGATGAATATAAGCAACATTTTATATGACCTGTTTAGTATTCTTGTCCACTTGCTAATTTGGTATATTGAGTTACTCTTCGCAGTTTCATGGCTAACAACAGACGATTTTATATAGCAAAGGAAAGATCTGGACATGAAGGGGTTAAGGCATCGCGCACTACCTAAATTATTGTCTTCTAGTGTTCTTTGAAGGAGAAGATTCAAAAAGTGTACTGACAAATATCCTTTTCCTCTTCCAGTGTGGTATCTCCAGCACACCACGACCCATCACCCATCACCCATCACAGCCTCGATCCGGAGCAGTACCTCTTCGCCATGCTCCCCAGCGAGCTGAGGTGGTGTGCGGCCGTGGTGTTGGTGGTGGCGAGTGTGGCGGCGGCTCAGGAGAATCTAGCAGCGCGGCCCAGGCCTGTTGTTGATACCCAGAGTGTGGCGCGTAAGAACGGTGCCAGTGGTGTTGTGCCCCCCTATGGCAAACGGTAAGGAGAGTGTCTCGTCAAAAGAACGTCGTCGTCGTCATCTCTCTCTCTCTCTCTCTCTCTCTCTCTCTCTCTCTCTCTCTCTCTCTCTCTCTCTCTCTCTCTCTCTCTCTCTAGTTTAACATAAGAAACATAAGAAAATAAGGAACTACAAGAGGCAGTGAGACCTACACGTGGTAGTTCCTGAACATAACTAGCTTAAATTTCTGTTTTTCTTTTAGTTATTAATCTACATTGACATTCTCCCTACTATTTGGACTTCCCAATGAAGTGTAAAACTAGCTTAAATGCAAAACTAGCTTAAATTTCTGTCTTTATTTTAGTTATTGATCTATACTGACATTCTCCCCACTTCTTAGACTTCCCAAATAGGTATAAAACATAAAATCCAGTTGTTTATATACATAACAGACTGCTATAAGTGCCTTCGTACTCATATAGTCGCAAAATATACGTCTATCTATAATAATATAAGCGAAAGTGTGTGTGTGTGTGTGTGTGTGTGTGTGTGTGTGTCCGCTCCAGGTGCCGCCCCCAGTTGCGGAATGCCCTCATATGGCACAGTTTTGGAACCGGCTCGAGCAGGGGAAGGTTTTAAGCCCATTTATGAGATGATCCAATCATTTTTTTTTTTTTTTTAGCAGCCTATTAACGAGAATTGTGAAAAAAAAGTGGGTTGCGAGAATTGAGGAAACCTTGATGTAGGGTGATGGGTAATGGGTGAGTGAATGGGTGGGGTGATGGGTAATGGGTGTGGGGTGATGGGTGAGTGAATGTGGGGTGATGGGTGATGGGTGAGGGAATAGATGGGGGGTGATGGGTAATGGGTGAGTGAATGGGTGTGTGGTGATGGATAATGGGTGAGTGAATGGGTAGGGGGTGGTGGGTAATGGGTGAGTGAATGGGTGGGGGGTGATGGGTAATGGGTGAGTGAATGGGTTGGGGGTGATGTGAATAGGTTGGCGTTAATACATACATTTCTACATCCATGATTTCAGGAAAGCTAAAAGGGGCTATCTGGAGAGTCTGTGTTTGGTGGGCCTTCGGCCCACCAAACACAGGTGGTGGGCCGAAGGCCCACCAATAGCCCTCCGCAGGAGCTAGCCAAAAAGTCCGCCCGGAGGGCGGCTTTGCGGCTAGTAGAACATAAAATTGATAAAAACGGATGTAAAATAAAAAATAAAACCCTTTGCATTCGTGTTTTCCCGGTAAAAAAAGAAGAGAGAAAAAGTAAGCCCTCAGCAGTCGTGTTTTCCCGGTAAAAAAAAAAAAAAAAAAAAAAAAAAAAATTAAGCCCTCAGCACTCGTTTGTCTCGGTAAAAAATAGAAGAGAGAAAAAAATAGCCCTCAGCATTCGTGTTTTTCCACAGGTACGGCAGCTCAGCACGAAATGACGTCACGAGGCGGTACGGCGGCGCGTCACCCACCACCAACGGACAGACCAACGGCCGCACCAACGGTATTACCGGTCATAACGGTCATAACGTGAACGACGGCCACCGCATGATTACCCGGGCCCTGTGGAGGATCTTCGACGCCCTGATGCAGAAGAAGGACCACTCGCAGCTCTACGGACGCATGGGCTTCATCGAGGAGGCGCTTAAGAAGATGATCAGCGTGGACTCTCAGCTGGAAGGCGAGATCGACAAGCTGAAGGTGAGGCTACTGTTAAGAAGAGAGGGATTGTTTATAGTGTGACTGTATACTCGCCGCACGTTCAGTTGGCGAAAATGGGGGCCCCTCACTACCCCTTTCCGAACGCACAGGATTGGCTGAGGTGTTGGGTGTGGCTGAGGTGTTGGGTGTGGCTGAGGTGTTGGGTGTGGCTGAGGTGTTGGGTGTTGGGGGTTAGGGAGGAAATTGGAGTAAGGCATTCTTATGCTCTTAGGTAACACCTCAGCCAATCCCGTGTATTCGGAAGGGGGAAGTGAGAGGGCCTCATTTTCGCCAACTTAACGTGCGGCGAGTATAGTTATAGAAAGGAGGGGTAAAATAAGGAGGAAAAGAAGGTTAATAGAACAAAAGAGACTAGAATGTAAGTTACGAGAGAGAGAAGTTTTACGAAGGCGAGATCGACAAGCTGAAGGTGAGGTTCCTTTTTTGTCATTTCCATTTGTTGTTCACCCAAGTCAAATTTAGCCTTTACCTTTACCTGACCTTTAACACATGAGATTAAAAAGAGAGGGATTGTGTGACTGTTGCTATAGAGGAGGGGTAAAAGAGGGAAAGAATGAACTAATATAATGAAAAAAGACTAGATTGATGTACGTACGTTACGAGGGAAGAAAAACATTATTCACCTCCATTTTCACTATGTAGGAGACTTAATCTGCGTTTTTTTATGTAGCTCTTAAAAATAACTCAAAAGACTACCTAAAGGAGATGATGAAAGAAGGGAGAAGAAGGACGCGAATAGAAAAAAAAGAGACTAGAATACAGGGTCATATATCTTTGACCCTGCTAGAATGTAAGTTGTGAGAGAGACAGAAGCGTTATTTAGTTTCATTTTCACTCGTTTTTATCATGTAGCTCTTAAAAAAACTCTTAAAAGACAAAAAATGTACCTCTTCTTTATTCTTTTCGGACGAACTGAAAAAATTTAACGCTTGCCAATATTCTGTTCTTCTCGTCGCCTTGGTAACTATTTTTTATTTGCATCACGAAGGACTGGCCAAGGGCAAAAAAAAGAAGTAACAAAAAGGCCGCGTAGTTGCCAGTCCCTATAAAGAAGACAGTAATAACATACAGAAAGGGGGATGGCTCAATTTATTTCGGGAGGTATCTTGTCACTCTTCTCTTGAAAAAAATTTAAGTCGTAGGAAGGTGGAAAAATAGAAACAACTGAATTTAACCCCTTGAGACCCATAACGTAATTTTCATTGTAATTTGGATACCATGAGCCAATTTTAATGAATATAAGCAATATTATAATAGATATGACCTGTTTTGCATCTGTGTCCACTAGCTAATTTGGTATTAAGTTACTTTTCGTAATTTTATGGCTAACGACAGACGATTTCATTTAACAAAGGAAAGATCTAGGCGTGTAGGGGTTCAACCGAAAAATGTAACGACCAAACACAGGTATAGGGACTCAAGAATGTTAATGTTTTTGTGTGTTGAAAAGATCGAGTGAGTTATTGTTACCGTGCTCCAAATTTATTCACCTGTATTTTCACTATTCAAGAAATTTAATTCGCTTTTTCAAACTCGTAATCTTTAACCCCTTGAGACCCAGAACGTAATTTCCATTGTAATGTGGCTACCATTAGACAATTTTTAGGGCAATATTTTATAGATATGACCTGTTTAGTATCTTTCCCGACTAACTACTTTGGTTTATTTAGATACTGTTCGTAATTTTATGGCTAACAACACGATTTTTTTATATAGCAAAGGAAAGATCTGGGCGTGAAGGGGTTAAAATAACTCACCAGACTAAATTTTTACCTCTTTTTTTTCATTACTCTATTTGGACGAACTGAAAATTTAACGCTTGACAATATTCTGTTTTTCTCATCTCCTTGGTGATTAGTAAGACCCTTGAGCTAACGCAGGTAGTATAGGGACTTCAAGAATGTTAATGTTATGTGTGCTAAATTAAGACCCGCGAACTAAGGCAGGTATAGAAGAATGTTAATGTTTTTGTGTGTTGAAAAGAACGAGTGAGTTATTGTTCCCGTGTGGGGTGACAGCGCTGTGGGAAATGACCGCACAGGGGGAGGTAGGTGTGTGGGTGTGTGGAGAGGGGAGGGGTAGGGTAGGGTAGGGTAGGGAGGGGAATGAAAGGGTAGGGAGGGGAATGAAAGGGTAGGGAGGGGAATGAAAGGTAGGAGGGGAATGAAAGGGTAGGGAAGGGTAGGGGAGGGGAAGTGTAGGGGAGGGGAGGGGAGGGGAAGAGTAGGGGAGGGGAGGGTAGGAAGGGAAAAGTAGGGGTAGGGTAGGGAGGAGGGTAGGGGAGGGGAGGGGAGGAGGGTAGGGGAAGGAGGGGAGGGGAAGGGTTGGGCATGTGAACACAGCTGGGATGAGTAATAAACATTGAGACAAATGAGGTTTGTTTATCGCCAAGATGGATGAATAAGTCGGCCCCGAGTGAGAGGGTGGCAGATGCAGCTGAGAAGGTGGTGGTGGTGGAGTGGTGGTGGTGGAGGTGGTGGTGGTGGTGGTGGTGGTGGTAGTGGAGATGACGGTGGTGGTGTGGTGGTGTTGCTATATAGCCTCATATTACTTTGTTCTTTTTTGCGGTCATGTTTTATCAAGGGAGAGTGTGAAGATGATGGAGACATGAGGAGAGAGAGAGAGAGAGAGAGAGAGAGAGAGAGAGAGAGAGAGAGAGAGAGAGAGAGAGAGAGAGAGAGAGAGAGAGAGAGAGAGAGAGAGAGAGAGAGAGAGAGAGAGAGAGAGAGAGAGAGAGAGAGGAACGTAGGTAAGGAGGGATATAAGTAGGGGAGAGAGAGAGAGGAGAGAGAGAGAGAGAGAGAGAGAGAGAGAGAGAGAGAGAGAGAGAGAGAGAGAGAGAGAGAGAGAGAGAGAGAGAGAGAGCATATACACAATAATAATTCCTCCACCTAATAATGATAATAATGCAACTGTTTTATCAACATACAAGCTCTTCGTGGAATATCATATAACTTTATAACCTTACAACAATATAGACCCAAGCTTGTTTATTTATACCGCACTGTTAAGCAAACCACCGGACTAATGTATTCATCGCGGCGGTGTGTGTGTGTGTGTGTGTGTGTGTGTGTGTGTGTTGGTAAGCCGCGACGCAGAGAAGAAGGAGAAAGAGGCACATCAAAGGCCCTGACAGCTGAGGAGCTACCCGCGTGTAGCCTTAGTAAACTTAACATGAGGTTCCTCTCGTCTTTTAACACGATAACGATGCTGTAATCAGGGTCAGAGGGCCATAAAACACCCTTCGGCCCACTTCCTCTCCCCTCGCTTACTCATTGGGGCTTTCGGGTATCGATTTACTCTAATTTTCTCGGCCAGTATACTTTGGTGCCGCAAGCTCTTCATATTGCCCTGCGCTCTCTTTCCCTCTTATCCTTACCGTGCATACCCTACATGTGCCGTGCCTTGCCCTCTACTACACACATACACACACACACACACTCTCTCTCTCTCTCTCTCTCTCTCTCTCTCTCTCTCTCTCTCTCTCTCTCTCTCTCTCTCTCTCTCTCTCTCTCTCTCTTTCTTGAGGAAGGGAGGTTAATGACTGCTAACTTTTTTTTTTTTCTATCTGTGTTATTGTATGTTAGGCTTTCTGTCTGTATGTCTATATCTGTCTTTTGTTGCCTACCTACTATCCATTTCAGACCCCATGAGGCATCGTTTTTCGCAAATATCTTCTAAACAAAAAATCGGATCAAAATGACAGTTTGGCACAGCTTGTCTGACATCGTCCCCTAATTTATGGCAGTAGGGGGCATTGCCAAGTGTGTTTAATGAAGGAGTTTACTCATGGCTTTGACGGCGAAGCTGGCAAGAGCCGAATAGACATTCGGACAGGGGAAGGTTTGAGGTGACGTACTTGTGACGTGTAGCAAGCCACGCCCTCATCTTCCCCTCCCTCCGTCCTTGCCTTCCTCCCCCCCGTACCCCCACCGTCCCCCTCACTCTCCCATTTACCTATCCTCTCTTCTCTCTCTCTCTCTCTTCTTCTCTCTCTCTCTCTCTCCTCTCTCTCTCTCCTCTCTCTTCTCTCTCTCTCTCTCTCTCTCTCCTCTCTCTCTCTCTCTCTCTCTCTCTCTCTCTCTCTCTCTCTCTCTCTCTCTCTCTCTCCCTATCTCTATCTCCGTTCTCTCTCGTCCTGTCTCACCCCAAAAAACAGCGTCGCACAGCCATAATCGTTGTTGTGTCTGTGCAGAGAGAGAGGACACCGACACACGAGCGTTGCCACCCGCCTCCCCTCGCCACCGCCTCACACACAACTGACTCAGACCCACGTGTAATATGACCAAGATATACCGCCTGTCCTAGTGTTTTTGTTTGTAGTGGACGGTAATAATGCTTACTTCTAATAAATATGGACGGTAATAATGAGTTTGTGTAGAATAATTGCTACGTATCCAGGTATTGGTGTTAGGTCAAGATACGATATAGAGGGATCCTTGGCAGTCCGGTTATGTCAGGTCATGTCATTAGGGTCACGAAGGTCATAATAACAGAAGCACTTTACCTTCGTGGTCAATATTCTTCGATAATAATGCTTTACTTTGCGTCTCATAATTGCTACGTATACA
>JACEEZ010020103.1:525284-572784 GCA_016584305.1 Chionoecetes opilio
AGTCAGTGGGTGATATATTGAAGCAGTTTTAAGTTACTATTTGAAGTAAGATGTGCTTGATCTGCGTTTTACTTAGGCAATGTTCAGCTGATTATCTCTCTCTCTCTCTCTCTCTCTCTCTCTCTCTCTCTCTTCTTCTCTCTACTGCTATTTGCTGATTCTCTCTCCTTTCTCTTCCTTCTCGCTCTCGTCTCTCTCTCTCTCTCTCTCTCTCTCTCTCTCTCTCTCCTTCTCTCTGTAGTCTGATCTTCTTTACTTCCCTTCGCTCTCTCTCTCTCTCTCTCTCTCTCTCTCTCTCTCTCTCTCTCTCTCTCTCTCTCTCTCTCTCTCTCTCTCTCTCTCTTCTTCTCTGATAGATTTCTTGCTCTTCTTTCTTTGGCACTATTCAGCTGATTCCTCTTCTCTCTCTTCTCTCTCTTCTCTCTCTCTTCTCTTCTCTCTCTCTCATCTTCTCTCTCTCTCTCTCTCTCTCTCTCTCTCTCTCTCTCTCTCTCTCTCTCTCTCTCTCTCTCTCTCTCTCTCTCTCTCTCTCTCTCTCTTCTTTATCTCTCTCTCCTTGTCTCTCAATTTAGTGATTCTTTCGCTTCGTGGATGGATAAGGCGATCCTCTGCTATACTTTGTGTTATGTTTCTCAAAGTCTCGAAAGTCTGAACCATTGTCCTCACAAACCACAGCAATGACAAGAGGCTGATTGTGAGCTATATACACAGATCATTTGCTTAGCTGAAGACGTAAGCTGAGGATGTGTAGGTTATTTTTCTTCTTTGATAGCTATATATAGTCAACTTGTTCGTAGGAGGAAAAGTGAAGGTGTTCCAGAGTTTGCTGAATTCGCTATATTTTTTACTTTGTTTCAGTTTACGAGAAATATTACGACTTTACAATGTTTACTTCGTGGTCAGATCAGTTCGATGTAACAGTGGAGATATGACGAGGAGGTGTTGGTAATTTTAACATATATAAGACTCTTGGAGGACTATGGATTGCGTCAGTATCTATTCTTAGCTATAGACAGGGAGTCGTCTCTCAACTCTGCTACCATGCTGTCGCGTCGCCTTATTTTCAACACTGACTCAAACTATTACCTGATTGACTCGTTGAAATAAAATACACATTGTTACGTGACTCGAAGCACTGACTCCATCCAGGCCTTGAACCGACCTGAATGCACGGCCTCTTGTAGCTTCCTTATTTTCTTATGTTCTTATGTTAATTAATTTGTAGGTTTTGTTCCTTGCACATAGCCACATAGCACACACCACTTTTCCCATAGCCACACATCATATGAAAAAAACAATAAAGATTAAGAAGTTTAAACACATATAAACATAATATTGTATAGTTGGAAAAAACCCCCACCATCCTTCAATTATTTTAGTTACGCATAGAAGACTCAGACGAAAAGACAATATTAAGAAGTTACATAAAAACATACATAACATACATAAAGCATAAACACCTGTTGTATAGTTTATAATAATCACAGGCGTCACTATGAGAATCCTGCCTGCGCCATCACGGGCGAGGACCAACCATCAGAGCCCTCAAGTGAACCACCAGAGCCTACCATCCGAACCCTGGGTCACCACTGCCTACAGGCGCTATAGGCCCAAATGTAAAAAATTAGGATTAAAACATCGTCTTTAATATTTTGTGTTTACTGTTTCAGGACGACATGGGGATTTGCATGACCCAGCTCTCGACGGTGATGGAGGAACTGGGTCGCCTGAAGACATTGAGCTCCCGGCTGGAATCTCTGGAGCAAGCACGCCCTGAGCTGCGGGACCAGGCTGACCAGGAGCAAAATGGTGAGGCGGGGAGGGTTGGGTAGGAGCAGGAAGGATAGGGTGCATATTACCGTTCTCTGGAATAGCATGTGGTATAGGGATGTCGAGCCAATCACCGATGTTCAAGCTCGTGACGTCACATTGGGGTGGAGCTTAAGTGATCGCTGGGTTATAATCTGTTATATTTAACGTAATTTATTTAGTCTAGGTTAGGTTACGTTGGGTTCGGTTCGGTTAGTTTAGGTTAGGTTAAATTAAACAATATAATAAGTCTAATATTAAACGAAACATACATATTATAGCCCAGCGATCACGTAGGCTCCACCCCCAATATGACGTCACGAGCTTGGACAACGGTGATTGGCTCGCCATCCCCACACCACACACTATTCCAGAGAACTAACTGGAATATGCGAGCAGGATAGGGCTTGAACACAGGGGTTTCTGTGGGGCTAAGGCTCTCACGGCTATTATACACGTACTCTTGGAATTGTAATAACGGGGAACCATGAACACTCCAAGGGAATAAGAGGTTTGAGGGAATAATGATTAGAACTTAGGACAGACACACACTCTCAGGGTTACAACTTACATCACTCTCCCCTTATAGCTGTGTGGGATTCCGCCGCCGCCGCCTACTCGTCCTGCCCGTCTCCCTTCTCCCGCGTGGGCTCCGAGTGTTACTACCTGTCCAAGGGGGAGATGCTGGGGTGGGAGGATGCGCGTCGGGAGTGCGGCAGGCATGGGGGGGACCTCGCCTCTCCTCGCAACCTGACAGTGCTGCGGCAGTTTCTATCTGACGTGCAGGGTGAGTGTGTTGACTTGGGACTGTTTACTTCTTGTTATTGTATGTTTTTGAAGCCTTTTTATCTCTTCGTACGATTTTTTCTGAGTTTTTCTTACGTTTTTTCCTCTTTTTTCTTAATTTTGTCTTTTCATCCGATTTTTCTTCGTCTATCTTATGTCTTTTCCTCTTTTTTTCTTCTGTGTTACTTCTTCTCCGTCTCCTACTCTTCATTTTCTTCCTCCTCCACCTCCTTTTCTGCCCCTTTCTGTTACTACTACTACTACTACTACTACTACTACTACTACTACTACTACTACTACTACTACTACTACTACTACTACTACTACTACTACTACTATATACTACAACAACTACTCCTATTATTGCAGATCCTCCGGAGTACCTATGGGTGGGCGGCTCCAAGCAGGATGACGGCGCGTGGAAGTGGACATCAGGCCCCCAGGTAAGCGTCGAGGCCCTTTATGCATGTCCTCATTACCTGCCGGGGGGATAGGGCAGGAAAGCTATGAGTGCCTTAAGGGGTGGAGACACAGGCGCGGTCATTTAACTTATCGCGAGTTGATCTTCTATTGTTTTCACTTGTTACTGCGACGCTTGAGGGTTTAATGCATGAGAGTTTAAGGGAAGAGATGCATGCAGTGTTATGGCAATGAGGATTACATGGGTCTATAGCGCCGGTGGAACACGTAAGAGGACACATACTGAACAAATGAGGTGAAATGGAGGAGGAGTTGAAAATAATATAACCAATCAATAAATATAAATGGAGGAGGAACATAAGAGTGCTAATAAGAGAAGGAAGGTGATGAGAGAAGTGGGTGGAGTTAACATACGCGGCGCCACACATGACATTTATTAATCATGACGCGGGAAGCAACAATTGGTGACGAGGCAGGACATAGGTGCTCGTGTATACGTGTTCCTGCTTCAGAACAATATACAACAGCATAACCCTCCCCTTGGGGCGAGGCGGGCGGGACAGTATATGCTAAGGATCTGCGAACTACTTACTACTCTTTGTGTTTATCAATGAGTTACCACTACTAGTATAGCATCGTAAACGTCACTGCTGCACACTTCTCGAGAAAAAAATTCTAGTTTTGATGGTTATGACCCTAAGAACGAGAGCTCACGCATGGGGCAATGATACAAAACTGGATGCCTTTGGATCTTTGGATGTCGTTAATGCGCTCCTGTACTTGCCACGTACACATCGTCTGTCTGGGTATACGCAAGATTAATAGACATACTATAACTATAACATACTTTAAAAGTCTATATATCTTGGGTATATGCTCGCTCGTGTTGGCTGCGCAATGGAGCGTGCGGGAAGCGAGGATCAAGGATGTGTGTTGCTGTTGTCACTAATATATATGCATGTAAAAGGACCATTAGTTATAAAGGAAGCATGGTGTTTTTCCTATCTATGTTGACGCACGGGTTTTCCTGGTGTTTCTCAGGCTGGCGTGCCCATCGACATGAGCAAGAGCACCTGGAACGAGGAGGTTCCCAGCGGCTACGGCAAGTGCATGGGGCTGTTTGGCCACCGCTCCTACCGCGCCTACAACTACGACTGCAAGGAGAAGGACTTCTTCGTGTGCCAGTACTCGTTCTAAGGCGTCCCGGCACCACCACGCGGACCTCATCCCTGCGGCCCATGGGACTTCAAGCCTCGGAAAACTTTGCTGGTTTCCCTGTTGTTTGTTAAATCCATGGAAACTTTCTCGTGGTTATCCAAATAAGGTGCATGCTAGCAGGCATATCGCCACAATATTCATGCATGGGTTTGTAACAAAATATTCAGAAAGTTCTGAATCACAATGGGCCCGCGGCGTCAGCACCCAAGCAGCCGCGGCGGCAGCACCGCCTCGGGCCTCGCCGGAACGGGCTCGCGGTGACCTACGGATGAGAGGAAAAAATCTGGTCTTACAGTAGTATTCCATGAGTTGTCTTCCAATTTCCAAAAGTCTCTATCTTGAAGCATATCTCACTGCCCCCGTTGTCAGCGGGTTGGGGGGCATCGCCCCTCCGACGGGCGTGGGGGTCAGAAAGGCCCGGAGGGGGCTTTTGATGTTACAAGAAAGTAGAAGTGTGTTTCACAAAAAGAAGGAGAAACCTTTAAGAGTGGTTAAGGTTAAGAGCACAGCTTGCAGCCCTATAGAGCAGGTAGTTGTAGTGTCTGTATCACTCCTTTGTCGGGCATCCTGTTAAGGCGTCCTCATTATTTATGATGATTTGTATTTATTTCAAAAGTAACGAACATTATAATGGTTACGAAATTATACCGATGATTAATGTTATGTAATAAGTAATTATAAGGGGAGAGGAAGAGAAGTGCTCTGGGGCGGCGCGTGCCTCCAGGGTGGTGGGGCGAGGAGGGAGACACCTCAAGGCGGAGGGAACCAGGTGACAAAGCCTGCCCTCCGAGTCCCTCTGCCGCGCCTCCCTGCAGGTCCTGTTGTCACAAGCAGCGGTGACGCGCCGCCCCACTCCCGTGTTTGTGTACCTGGTCTGTTTGTGTAGCGAATCATGAGGCTTATCTACATCTTCTTGTTGTTCTGTCTAAATTCAATAATATATTATGCTTTACTTTTATACAATTAGTCATAGTTTTATAAAAATTATTAGGGACTATGAATCTTTTTTTTATTACATTCCTAAAGTATCAAGTCATCCACACACACACACACACACACACACAACACACACACACACACACACACACACACATCCCCGAGTCTTCATCCCAGCCACAGCCTCATCACGCAGTCCTCGATACCACTCAACCATTCCTTACAGGTGGAGCGCGCGGGTATACATTTAATAAGTACTCAGAATCAAGACCTATATATTCTAAGAAGATAAAGGTCATAGAATATATAGGTCTTGCCCAGAATCACATCCAAACGAGGTTATAACGAGTGACTTTGGCGGTGTATTGACCTGACCTCCCAACATTCAATGGGAGTCGGTAAATACCAGGCTAGAGGCTCTAAAGGTCGTGACACTACTGTAAACATTGCGACTTTCCACCCTAATTGTCCTTTACATATATTAATGACATGGATCAGAAGCGTAACAATGGGCTTTCACATCCGCTGAGCCGCTCTCATTCTGCCGTAGCGCGCTACTCTCGACCATTGTTCTAGTTATTGTAATGTATGTGGCACGGGAGAAGGAAAGAGGGTGGCTACAAGGGGTGTGGGTCGACATAGAACTGACCCATTGTGTGAATGAACGTCAGTCAGAACGAGGCAGTGACGGCGACGCAATGTTTCCAACAGTCTTCTGGTTAGTAGCCGATACCCAGCAATATGCACATGTGTCGTATTAACCCCTTCACACCCAGATTTTTTTTTTGCTATAGAAAATCGTCTGTTTTTAGCCATATAATTACGAAAAGTAACTTATATACCAAATAAGATAGTCGACAAGGATACTAAACAGGTCATATCTATTAAATGTTGCTTATATTCACTAAAAATTGTCTAATGGGATCCAAATTACGATGGAAATTACGATCTGGGTCTCAAGGGGTTAAGTGTTTCTGCTGTTCTTTTCCACCTTAGATGATGAAAAAACCGCTTCCAAGATATACAATTAACTTAAATGCATCAAACTCTACATTAAACATGACCCCATTGTGCCATCTCTCAGGTTAATCGCATGTTTGGTTACTTTGACTTCGGGGGCGAGGTTGCCTGGTGCCGAGGAGCCTCAACAACAGCCAGGGGTGGATCTACCAGGAGACCAGCGACGTCACCTGAATACTCGCAGCTCTGGGCCAGAGCATGAAGATCCGGGGATGACTGAGGCGGGTGACGTGAAGACCAGAGGCAAAAATACTGGTGATGGCGAAGTGAAAGCTAACATACGCCGTGACTCCAGTGATAAAATTGGTGATCACGATTATAAGAGAGAGCAGGACAGTCATTCAGGCTACATTATTGGCAGTGGTGGCGGCCAGGAAGAACAGAATCAAATAGGAGATTCAAACCCTCCTCAAGACTACTCCTACGACCTCACAGGCTACAGGGACGACAGGCACGACTATAAGGATAACGATACATTCATTCGCATAGACGACGAGGATGATAGTGAGGAGGAGTTATTATATTGGTCTGGTTATGAAGCCCTTAAGAACTGCAGTGAAATTGACGGCGGGTTTTATGAATGCTTCCAAGATTATGATGGAGACGCAGAGGAAAGTGTGAAGGACCTTGATGACGATGATGATGGTGACAGCAAGGATAGTTATAACAATGAAGATGATGATGATGATGTCTACTTCTTCCTACCCAGCACCGACAAGCGCCTCCTCACCCACTTCAACATAACTTTAGATCCAGATGAAAGTCAGAGCACATCCCTAGACCCTGAAAATAACCACGGAAACTGGACTGACGAGGATGAAACTCTAACAACAAATCCAGACAGTGAAATGGAGCGAGATATAGATACGATAAGCCCAGTGTCTTTAGTTGACAGTGAAAATCTAGTTGACAGTGAAAATCTAGTTGACAGTGAGAATCTAGTTGACAGTGAAAATCTAGTTGACAGTGAAAATCTAGTTGACATTGAGAATCTAGTTGACAGTAAAAATCTAGTTGACAGTGAAAATCTAGTTGACAGTGAAAATCTGGTTGACATTGAGAATCTAGTTGACAGTAAAAATCTAGTTGACAGTGAAAATCTAGTTGACAGTGAAAATCTTAATCTTCCCAGAGGCGAGATGATTGTCTTTAGCGATACACAAGTTAAGAGTCTCAATGCAATAACCTGTAGTGGAGGTGGAAGATGTTTTGGCGGTACAAACGATGATAGACAAGCTGAGGGGGATAAAAACGATGCTTCTCATAATATAGATGCTTCCCCCGTGCTTCTATCGGCTGATATCGCGCACCCATACCTGTACTTCGATGATAAGACGCCAACCATTGCAAGAAAGGATGAAATAAATGTTGAATATATCAGCCACAATGAATTAAATGACATTTTAAGGGAATTAGAAAGATCAATTATCAAGGAGAGTGAAGAATGGGAACCAGTTATTAATACGGCAGAGCTAACAAGTGGTTGGGTAATTGGCAATACCACTGACGTCACAGAGACACCGAGCACGAACACGACATTGAAGACAGAAGCTACTGCAGCATATGCTAAGGACTCTCATTTCTTAATTTCAAAACACAGAGGAGGTCCATTTGAAGAAGTGTACAACGTAATGATGAACTCTGGCTATGTTAGTGACGAGGATAAAGATTCTATTGCTTCACTTGAGCAGCTACGGCGACTCATCAACAGCTTCGGAGGGTTTGAAGCTCTCCTCGCGAAGCCTGAAGCCCACCACATCGTCAAGCGGCAGGCGAGTGGCAACGAGGCTTGTATCCTGCTGAGGCGGCGACGTAGGCGATCTGCTGACGAAGGTAGTTGGGACAGGGCAACGCGGGTTAGACGAGGCGTGGCAAGCATTGGTAGGAACCTTGAACAGGGCAACCCACGCTACCGGCAGCTCTTCAGTCAGTACAGAACCATGTGTGACTTCCTTTCTTGGCTGTCTTTGTGAAGTAACTACCACGTACGTGTATGTCTCATGGCCTCTTAATTGTAGCTTCCTTATTTTTTTATGTGAAGTAAAAGATATGTTTGGAAGGTGAATGAGTGTAGGCTATTTTTCAAGGATTTCTCAACGATTTACAGTACATGTTAGTATCAGTTAGTGCGGAGTCAGTAGGAAGTTTTAAAAGGAGGCTGGACAATTTCATGGATGGGGATGAAAGGTGGATGTAGGTAGTGTTAAGTAACAGGAACTACCACGTGTAGGTCTCGTGGCCTTTTGTAGCTTCTTTATTTTCTTATATTCTTATTGATATTCACACAGTGCAATGTTAAGTGATAACAGAATGTAAGTGGAAAGTGGTTGGTACACACACGCGTAAGCTTATGTAGACAAGTAAGTGGTTAGGAATTTGAGCTTAAGGGTTAACCAGGGAATAGGTGCTTTACACTACCTAATAACTTTCTGAGAGCCGCGTTATGCCGGATAATTATCAGTTTTGCATGTTAATTGTCAATACATTACAGTGTGTGTCCGTGTGTGTCTTATGCAATATGAATCCAGTTTTCCACACGTCCTTGTTATATAAGACATTCTATTCCGTACTTAATAAACTAATTATATTATTTGATTCCTTCAAACTTTGTTTTCATACATTTGAGCCTTCAGTGCAGTGTTTCTTAATCTTTTCACCACCACGCCCCTTCAGTAGTGGGTCCTTGCCTCCATGCCCCCCTTCACTTCTTCAACCAAGATATTTCAAAATAATCCTGAATCAGAAAGAAAAACAGAAATGCGTGTTTTTTGCACTTTGTGCATATAATTATTCATTAACACCTTGCATATACCCAGCAGCAGATTTAGTTAGATAGTATTTGAAGGCTGCCGCACCACACCAGAAGCTACGCCTATAATAATAATGATAAAAATTACAATAATTAAAGCAATAATAAAAAAAAATAATGTTGCATAAAAGTCTGCAGAGTAAGTTAAATGCGGCAAGGCGTCACCGCAGAGTTTTCGGCAACACTTGCTTCTCTGTAGCGTCGCTCACCTTCGTGCGCGAGCTTCATGTTAATAAAAGCGAAGGCCGAGCTTCATGTTTAAAACTTGAAAGTTCATCTTTTTTCTCTCTTCACTCACGGCCCCCTAGGTAATTTCCCAGGTTAAGAAGCGCTGATTTAGTGTCTGTAAACCTATATTTCTTAGGCTTTCCGATAGTGGGCCCTGTGGTTTCTTCTTTGAAATGTTCAACTTCTTTCTAATGTTGAAACTTTTTCTAATGTTCAGGCGTCCGTACGTGGTGGCGCAGGCAAGATTTTTTAGTGACATCTGTGATGATTAGAGGCTCATGCCGCCCCTGTGTCCTCCGATGCTCTCACCCTCAAAGGCAGGTTGATGGGCAGCATGTGGGTTGTCTTGGCCACACAACCATTGCAAAATAATACATGCATCCGCTGAGACTCGAACTCAGGACTCCGAGGTCACTTCCATGTGCTGCCCTGTATATGTACACGTAAATAGCCAACTATATATGAATGTATATATCTCAATGTGTTTATCTATGCAGTAAACCCATGTGATGAGTCAGGTCTGGGTGTGCGTGTAGCCCCTTGTCGCGACCTGATTGTGGTGTCAAAGCGACCCAAACAATGGCGACAGACTGACGGCAGGCGAGACACACGGACACACACTGACTGCACAACCTCACACACACACTCACACACACAGAGTGATCGCGGCACCTGTCACCCCGCCACGGCACCTCCAGGACACAGTGCCAATTCTACCTAAACGAGTGAACTGTATAAGAGACACACCCCTCTAGCTCGCCCTCGTCAGCCATGGGCCACCCTAGTCCTAGCAGTGCCGTCAAGAGCTACCAGAGGATCCGCTACGGCATGATGGCGGTGTCCTGTGTGGGCGTGATGCTGTCCACCTACGCCCTGCATGTGGAGGTATCCAAGGAGGCGAACACCACGTACCGCGCCCTGTGTGACATCAGCGCCGCGGTCTCCTGCTCCAAGGTCTTCACGTCAAGGTGAGCTCAGCCACGCCCCCCCGCCTGGCCTCACGGTGCAGTCAGTGGTAATAATGGACGAGGATTTCGCGGTCGTTTTCAGAGACTTAATTTTTCCTGGCCTACAATAGGTTTTTCTAATGGAGATAGTCTTATTTTTCAGGGGACCCCTGGATGGGGAGGGTGTGTCTGTATGCGCTATTAGACAACTATAATTTCTTCAATATGTATATAAGTATTAAAGGCTACGCGGAAGTGGATTAATACTGCACAGTATACTGAGCAAAACATTTAGAAAACGTAAGTGGTAACGGCGAGTACTTAGCGAACGCGCAGTTCTCGTCCATTATAACCCGTTCTTTGACTAAGCCATTTTTAGTTTGATATAAAAGGGACACTACCGGGTAAATATGCAGTTTCAACCAATACTCCCTATTGACCAATATTCTCCTGACATAATTGGGGGGGGGGGGGGCTGCGCCCTCTCAGACCCTCTTGCTAGTAAACTAACCTAACTTAGGCAGTGATTACATAACTTAACCTCGATATTTTAATCCACCGATCGTGTATTGGTTTAAATTGCACATATACACCTACTACCGTCCTGGTCTAAGTTTGGTTTTGGGCACTAAAAAATTAACAAATTTAACTTACACCTTCGTGTAGATCTTTTCACCCTGTGTTCTTTGAACCCATTTCCCATGGCGCAATTGAATAAAAATAGCGATACATATGCTACTGAAAATGTACTGCTATTTCAACTAGAAACGGTTAACTTAACGGTTAAATAAGATTAGGTTAGGTTAGAGGTGGGGTTTGCTTTAGTAACCGATGATATTGATGACCTATTGAAATATTCTCTTTACTGTCTGATGCCCTACAATGATTAACACTTGGAACGACCGTGCAGGTTCGGCAAGGGATTCGGCCTCGTAGGGCAGCTGCTCGGTGAAGATCACGTCCTCAACCAACCCAACAGTATATTTGGCATCATCTTCTATGCCATCATCATCATTCTAGGTAAGGAACAGCCCAGGGATGCCTTGATTGGGGTAGTGTAAGGGAATTAGTTGTACTGTAGTGTAAGGAATTATAGTCTATTTTTTTAACGAGGTGAAAAATCCTGCCTTCTTGCTGCTTACTGACTGATATATTTGATGCCAGGAGAAGGGAATAATACGGTTCATCTAAATTTCAGCTATATTTTATCATAGTTAACCATATTATCAGGTGAACATGGGCATGATTTTAAGCACGAGACTTTAAGATAGAATGGAAATTTTGCCTCATTAAAAAAAATTGATGAATGTTTGTACTGTAGTGTAATTCCAGACAACCAAACACTTAGCAGGTTGTAGTATTAATCTTTAGAAACCTGGCAAATTTAATAGAGAATACTTATGATTTATTCTATGGCTTTCATATCATCCAGTGACCTCAATAGTGTTAGCCTGTCAGTGGAAAACATTTTAAACATTGCTTTATTGAACTGAATGACTAATGCAACCTCGCTTTACAAAAAAAAGTGAGACAAAAATAAAAAAATCGCTCAATGCACAAAAATTCGGTTGCACACAAAATTGTTGCGAACTTTTAAGAAATCAATGAAAATATATGATTCATTTAATACTTTTTTTTTACTTGACGCACGATTTTTCAGGAACGTAATTCGTGCGTTAAATGATATATAGGTGTACTAGAAAGACACTAAAACTAAATAATTGAGGTAGATAGAGATAGACAACTAAGACAAGCATGGAAATTCTAAGACAAATACTAATAAGAATACTAAGACAAGCCTAGAAGTTAGGTGACTATGATTTAATGACGGATTTAATTTTTTTATCTTATTTTTTTATTTAGTTTTTTTTTTTTTTTAGCTTTAGATAGAAATAGAAAGCATCGAAATTAGGGACTATATAATGACACTTTTTTTATTTTTATTTCAGGTGAAGCCAAAACGCTAAAACTGGCAAAAATTCAGCTAGGTTTAGTCGCTTCATCCAACTTCATGAGTCTGTACTTGGCCTACCTCCTCTATTTTGTACTCAGGGACTTTTGTGTTGTCTGTATCAGTACGTACATTGTTAATGTGATCCTGACTGTCCTGGCCTTTAAACGCCTTCCAGCTCTGCACCGGATCTCGAAAGTCAAGTCAAAATAATGTACACAAGTATCGGAAGAGGCATGACTTCAAGAATGTTATAGTGATATAGATTATAGGAGAGTATATCATAGTGATGTATTAAAGGAACTATATGTGCATATAGTCGATGTGACAGGAGAAGTAGGATGCATCTAACGGAACATAGAGTAAGTGTAGTGACCTAGTATTTGATGGCTCTGTTAAGGTAGTGATAGTTGTATTAAGGGCTTTAAGGCATGTGTTCAAGAGGAGTTAGTTAATCCTTGTGGAGAGCCAGGGTAGGTTAGGTGATTTCAGTACACAATTGGTTACAGTAAAACCTCTCTTCATTGGACTAACTTGAGAAATTCTTATAGAAAAAGATGACTTTCTAAGAATTGTAACTTTTCCTCTTACCAACTTGGACTTCTAAAACTTCCTAAACCTCTTTTTCATATCATTGTCTTGATTGCTTTTAGCTCAATGATACCTTATTTTTGCAAAGGTATTAGTTTATCACATGAAGTATTATACAGATCACACTTTAGAAGGTCCAAGCACCTCCCTGTAATTATCTTTGTGAATACCATGGGACCTTGAGAGGCTATGGGAATTAATTTTGTGTGATCCGTTATAATCTGCTTTATAATGTGATGTGATCAGAACCAGAAAATGTCCTTTACGTGCAGGTGATTCCATAGCCTCAGGATTTCTGATGCTTCCCTTATATCCGTACCTTATATCCATGACAGATTGATATATTTTGAGGTTTATGGAATTGTCACCGATGGGAATTCTCGCCGAAACATCAATCTAGAACTCTCGCCGACGTGGAAATTTTAACCTAACCTGGACATTGACACCTAACTTAACCTAAATGATCAAGCTATTGCTGGTATTTCATCCCTGAATGCAGAAATATGGGTAAAACTTGATTAAATGTAAATATTGGGTCCTGTAATATCAATAATTGGAACACTCGACGGCGGCGGTGGCGAGAGTTCCGATCGGCGACAGTTCCAGGTACCTATTTTGATGTGTGAAGACACTTTGTAAGGAAGCTCTTGGAACACTGCAGCTGTTCAGGTGAAGTCTTGAGAATGTTGAGGAGTGACTTGCTGCCTTCACATATCCAGTGTGTCTTGTTCTTCCATGTATCTTTAGGTTATTTTGTACGTGGTTTGCCAGTTTCACCGACAGTTTATTCCACTGTTAGTACAATTTATGATTAAAATGAAGGCAGGTCAACATTCCAGACACTGCAAGCTTAGTAATGCAGTGTAGGATCAAGGAGAAGAGGGAAGTGAAAAAGAAAGCATAGGTAAGAAGTTTACAGAACGAAAATAAGGAAGCTACAAGAGGCCGTGAGACGTACACATGGCAGTATCTGTGTCAATCGTACAGAATGAAAAAGTCTGGAATACAGTCGGATACACATTTGACCCTCGTAATATCAAACTAAAAGAGGGAAAAGGTTGTCTGGAAATGATAGAATCCGAATTAACTTGACGTATGAAAGCACAAATACTTGATTTAGTTTACTTTGCCAAGTTTCGTCCAAAACCGATGCAGCTAAGTTAGACGTCCTATTTATTGACGAGGCAGAGTGGCTGGTGCGATGGCATTCCACTGCTGGACATGTGTAGCGAGTCCTCTGATACAATCTTCACATAGCATGGCATTTAGGCCATTTCATCTTCCCTGCCACACAACACAGGGAATGTCATTGTTTACACCACAGACATTGCCATTTTTTCACTTTTTTCATCCTTTACTTGTATGATGGATGTATTGCCATATTGTTGAATGGGCTGATGCAGATATGATTAATAGGAGCATGCTCAGAAATACTTGCCGGAGGTCTGGTTGTGTCGCACTAAGAATAACAATACATGTATGATGTAATAACACAGCAAAACCTAATTGTGACATGTAAGTGAAGTAAAATAACTCAATAACACAAGAAAATAAGGAAGCTACGAGAGGCCGCGAGACCTACACGTGGTAGTTCCTGTGTCTAATAAAAATAAAAATAAACTTAATAAAAGCATTACAGAACTGCAGGATTACACACACAATGCTGTAGAGCCAATACCATAGCACTGAAGGGTTAGCATACTGATAGTTAATTGTTTCATATTAGTACTTTATGGATTATCATGAGCTTGCTAAGTTCTTACAAGCGTACCTTTGGTTGTACCGGCTGTGTTGTCAATTTTAGTACGTGGGTTTTCCTGTATTTATGTGTATTAACGCAGGTTTTAAGGATTTTGTGTAGCCAAACGTATGTACAGTTGTATGTATCATGGTGTATTTATCTTTCTTAAGGCACTTCCAGACTTGTGGGGTTAACTAAAATAGAGAGAAACCAGAAAAAAATGCATCCATGTTTGAATGTCTTCCGGATTTGTTAGACATGTTTTCTAAAGGCTATATAACTTAAAACTTAATAACTAACTATATAACTTTTATGGAGATATCAGAAAAGGCATTTATGTTTGACTGTCACTTCAGGATCTGTTATTACAGGAAGTTATTGCATTTAGACATGTTTTCTAAAGGCTCACAAAAGTACAGTATAGCCATTGAAAGGAATGATTGATGTTTGACTGTTGCTTCAGGATCCGTTATTACAGGAAATGACATGTTTTCTTCAAAGACTTGGAAGACATGTTATCTAAAGGCTCACAAAATATAGCCATTGAGAGACTGAGATTGAAATGAGATTAATGAAGGACATTTGACTGAGCTTACTGCCGTGATGAAGGTGGATGCCATGCTAGATATGGAGGGTCGGGATCTTCAGTCAGGATGCAGAGTTGTCCTCGCAGCTTGTTTGTGGTGGCACATATCAATACTGAGTACTGCAAAGTTTGATTATCTACTTCACAGCACCAGTTGTTGTGTAGGGTTAAGCGAGTCATGTCAGTTTTTCTTACGTTCAAATCCATGAGGACAGTAACCATTTTAATCTACCGTCAATAACACTATAGTCGCCACTGCATTAATATTGCCAGGCGCCATATATTACAAATTTTAGCATCACTACAGACTTGTATGTGCCACTGTAGAGGCATACACAATAGTTTATATTATGTACCTGTCTTCAGTGGCACATAAAAGTCTGTAGTGATACTAAAATTGGTAACATATGGCGCCTGGTGACATTGGTGCAGTGGCAACTATAGTGTTATTAACGGTAGGTTGTACATATCAAGGTTGCGAGACCTGCCTTTATGTGCTGCACAGGCACTTGGGTGTATCAATATGCACACACACTGCACACACAGACAGTACTTGGGATCGCACATACATGTACCGTGTTTTAATTATAGTTGTTTCGGGATTAGGTTTGGATTAGGACAGTTTCATGACCAAGACTGATTTATTTTACCGTAATCAGCAATCACATGCATAGGTTGTACCTGAACCTATGCCTCGTAATCTCAGATACTTGTCACAGAATAGCCAAGTATCTGTATGCATTCACTATATAAATGTGCTCAGTAAAGGGAGGTTTTACTGTGCCTGTAGACTCATTGCCAAGAGACTCCCCCTAGACTATTGATGTTCAAACACTACTATTGTATCAACCAGTGTACCTGTAGTTGCTTGGGTGATGTTGGAGTCGCCCGGGATGTCCGTAGCCAGCCAGTCAGTGTGTGTGAACCGTCCGTGTGTGTGGCAGCAGGTCAGGTCAGGTCAGGTCATGACAGTGGTGGTGTTGGTATAGTCTATTTTTTTTAATGAGGTGAAAATTCCATTCTATCGTAAGGTCTCATGCTTAACCCCTTCACACCCAGATCTTGCCTTTGCTATAAAAAAATTGTATGTTGTCGAGCCATAAAATTAAGAAAAGTCACTTAATATACCAAATTAGTTAGTGGACAAGGATACTAAACAGGTCATGTCTATAAAATATTGCTTGTATTCACTAAAAATCATCTAATGACCTACCCAAATTACAATGGAATATGTTCTGGGCCTCAAGGGGTTAAAATGATGCCTATGTTTACCTGATAATATGGTTAACTATGATAAAATACAGCTGTAATTTAAAGGAGCATAGTATTCCCTTCTCCTGGCATCAAATATCAGTCAGTAAGCAGCAAGGGAGCAGGATTTTTCGCCTCGTTAAAAAAGAAGTAGTATAGGGATCGGAGGGTTTGCGTTGCCGCCACGAGTCTTCCCCCACCATGATACAAGCCAAGGATGCAGAATGTGGTGCACTTATTTGTATAGACAGTCTTTCTTATGTAGTTTATTTGGGTAGAAATGTAGCCCGTTTCTTACGTATATTATAGGGCAATATATTTTCTTATATATTGATGCTTATGTGGTTTTTTTTTATAGTTTGACCCACCCACTTGGTTTTTTATGGGCAATGGTGTCATGGGTCTTGGTGGACAGGTCGGTTACCAATCTATGCCAAAACATACATGTATAATTATTCAAGATGCATAGCAAGGTATTGCTTTGTTACTCAACACTTGATGCTTCTTGGAGACGCAGGGTTTAATGATATAGAGAATTTATTAAATATTTCTGTGCCAATGTTACATTTCACACGACAGTGAGGTTTGCAATACACCCGACACTCTATTTAACAGACTAAATGGGGAATTGAAGTGTCCGTGGCTTGGTATTCGCGGGCCGGACGCAGTCACAATAATAATATGAAATATGACTATGAATAAGCGTTTATGGGTATTAAAAAACTTATTGGTATGTATAATCTAGATTCTACATATCATTACAAAACTAAACCAAGCAAATAATTATAGTTTTTGCTTTACTTACCGTAAACTGTATGTAGAACTGTATACAGGACTATGTACAGGACTCGGAAGGCTTCTATTCTGAATGCGAGGTTGTGTACCAGCGGACACTATTTTTCAAGCAGCAGACATATTGAATAGTTTGGTCCACTTGCCCGGTAGCAGATGGAATCCGTTAAATCCAAAGTCCGCTAAATTGAGGTACGCTCAATCGAGGTACGCTAAAGCGAGGTCCGCTAAATCGAGATCCGCTAAATCGAGATCCGCTAAATCGAGGTCCGTTAAATAGAGGGTCGAGTGTATTATGAAATGTGTAAGAAATATTTTGAAAAGTATAAGAAATATGTTACCCGTGACTAAATGTTTTGAGTCCTGATGGAGGCCGTTAAACCCTGGGGCGTCTGTTAGTCCTTTCCCGTTACTTGTTATGCTAGCTGTGTATTTTGTGTTTACAGTGTTCAGTATGCACATGGTGATAACATTGTCTTGTGATAGTACAACACTTGTATGAAGAATAACAAGGATTGTCATCTGCACACTGTGGCTTGAGAACGAGTACTTCAATGTGTGATATTCCCTCGTATAGATGTACGTACGTGTGTTACTTTGGTAGCCGTTCTTTGATCTGTGATAATCAGAAACCGTTCCTTTAGCTATACATATCAGTTCATCCATCTAGGTCATGCATGTGGCTTTTGTTACAGCCCATCAGTCCCTTCAGGTTCATTTTGCTGCCGCTGCCGAATTGTTCTGTGTCATGTCTTTCTGAAACAAGGAGTACAGGGTTTCATATTTAATTTATGGAAACTCATTAAACTTCTACCAATGTTTCAGGAGGTAAATAAGAAGAGAGGCTGTGTAATGTTATGTCCAGCCACTGTACGACTCTTTAAGTACATACCATTGATATTCTATTGATGCAACGGCCGTTGTGATATCAGACTGTGGGAGATTCTTCTGTCATGACTACGGAATGTCAAGAATCCGGTGTGAGAATGAATAGATCGTTTGAGAGATCAATAGACAGATGAAAGTGTGTTACTGAGACTAGATTATTATGGTGTTTGATGCAAAAAGGAAATTTATCTGCTGTACGCCAAGACCTAATTTGCAAAAGAAGAGAACTGTCTGCAATGCCATGAAAGCAAACTTAGGAATAGTTTTTAATGGGATCTGTTTGGCTACCGAGGGGCTTTGATACCGTTTCTTGAAGACTGATTACATAGGAAGATGAAAAAAAGACAGTAGAGCAGAATATTCCAGAGCTAATCTAAAGAGACCAAAGAGTGAAGCTATTTGTTGACTCATATAAGCAGTGGTAAAATAGGCAGAATAGTCATTTAACTAGAAAGTAAATTTATTTAATCTGAGCACAGGAGTGGTTAGGCCTACATTAAGAAGTTCAGAAGAGCAATAAGTATGAAAACATCTTGGACTCCATTGGTCTTGAATAGCATCAAATTGAGGCTTTTTTCTGTATGAGGGCCAGACAAGAGTACAGCTGTCCTTTGGTGTTGTTAAGGGATAGGTATTGGCATGAAAGGTATGGGTGTGGCACATTATTAACAAGTTTCATTCCGTACAGTCATGGAGAAGTAAGGTCAGTGGTCAGAGAGGACACTTGGAGGGTTGTTGATGACCTTGTAGCATAAGTTGACCCCTCACACCCTTGGAGAAGTACCTTTAGTGGGGAGTTATGCCATTGTAGTAACACAGGATTGTCATTAGCTCGTAAGTCAGTGTATTGAATTAGCCGTTGATTTCTATACGTGGAATGTTAATAGAGCGTTTTATAGTTGTGTGTCGAGTTTCAGGAGACGTTCACTGCAACAGCTTGTTTGTCATTCGTGTAGCGCGTAAGATTATGCGTAAATTATGTAATACTAGAAATATTTTAGCGTTTCAAACCTAATTTTCCGACTAGCGCGTAAGATTATGAGTCAATCGTGTCATACTAGAAATATTTTAGCGTTTCAGGCTTAATTTTCTGACGTGGTTTGATTGATGTGATGTGTTTTGAGGGAGGAGTGGCGGAGATTGTGCCGCCAAGTTTCCGTGTGCATGCGAGGTGTCCTGTAATAGTCAGGAATAGTAGAATAAATACCAAGAACCCATTGTTTTTATTTTGCTTCTGTGCCTCTATGCAAGATGAAAACCTGTTAACTTAAGCTTGAGTTTAACATCCATTCCATGCATAATACTAACACATTTATACCTTTTAGTAACCTCGCACACTCCTATCTCATGTCGCGCTCTTCCCCGACCCTCTGCCCACCCGTCCTACTGTCCTGCCCCCATCTTACTACTGCCCGTTCCAGTTATTTTCCTCATTTGTCCTCTCTTTCCCGACCTTCATGTATTGCGGACATTCTCCCGGAATCCCCCTCCTTCTTCCTGAGTAATTTAATCTCCTTCCTCCAACAATTACACATCCTTCATCTGATCTAACCATCCTGCTGTAATAATTAGTTCCTTCCCTCACCTTTTCACTCTTTCTCTCTAACCCCTCCCTTCTTTTAGGCTTTGCCATAGTGTTATATGACCTCTGATGGCTGGCACATTTCCCCTTTTTTTGCATAACAATCAATCAATCTGTTTTGCTTCTGTGCCGCAATGCAAGATGAAAACCTATTAACTTTAGGTAGAGTTTAACATCCAATCCAAGCATAAAACTCATATATTTGTACCTTTTGCCTTGTACTGGAAAAAAAAGAAGTATTGAAGAGTGGTTTGCTCATCACTTTTTGCAGTTATTTGCTTATAATGTGAGCTTTATTCCATGTTGTCATATTTATACCACCTGAACGGCTCAGTTGGTTAGGGCGTCCGGCACCATTCTGTGGTCCGGTGCTCGATCCCTGGCCCCGCTCATACCCGGGGATTTTTCCATGAGAAATTCTGGCGGTTACTGACCCCCTTGAGCAAGGGGATATGGGGTGTGGTGTGTGAGGTTCCAGCATTACCCAAAGATTGGTAATATTGAGCTCCTAGCTTCTCAGGGAGGGTGAAACTGGCGATCGCGAGTCTGACTCGCGTGGACAAGACCATGGGTGAATAACGTAACGCAAATTAAATTAATAGCACTTCACTTCACTAAATATTATTTTATGATGAGATTTATTTAGTGAAGTATTTTGATTGACTAAGTAGTAAAATATAAATTATCAGTCAATTTTCATGATTTGCTTTTAATTTCTCGTGTAAATCATTTCATTTATAACATTCAACGTTAGCAAGTACCTTATTCTGCCTTCTGAAAAATCATTCCTGTACTTCCTGTAATACTCAACAGTGCTACTAGTCTCCAGGTAACAATTTGATATTTCCAAACTCACTCTTTTGGTGGGGCTTAATCTTTCTAAACTTTATTCAAAGTAGTTTTATATTGAAGTAGTTTTAGCTATTACAGGTGAAGGCCGGGCATTTTAGTTTGCATTAATAAAGATTTTTCCAAATTTTTATAAATTAGTTTTCTATATTTGGGTATTTAATTTTGCAGTGTATTAAGTTTCAGAGATTCATAGTATGTTTAAAGTTTTAAAATCTTGTCAGCTATTTTGAAATTCAGCTAAGTATAATATCAATAAATGGGAAAAGTTTGTCAGCAACATTACAGTCAGAAATTGTAATGTACCTGCATAGTACATACATGAACTTTGATATATATATATAATTACCATCCCAGACCATTAATGTACCTTCGTATATATATTTTGTACACTACACTAGTAATTATTGTCGTCTTCAAAGCACTGCTATCTCCTGGCAAATGTGAGTAGTTAGCACTGTAAAAGCATCACTCATAGAACTGTTAATATTCAAGCACTAATTGAAAATATATCTGAGTAAGGCTCATGATATGTATTTGATATTGTGTCTTTACCTTCCTGACAGACATCTTTGCCTCCTGATGACTGAGCTTGTCATCCCATTATGTTGCATCACACATCTTGCCCCGACCAGGAACACAACAGCAGCAGTGTCCCGTCAAACCAAGGTAACAGGCAAGGTGGTAAGGTCAGGTAAGATGTAAGGTAAGTTCTTATGTTATGTCTCTGTCCATCACGCAACATTTCTCTCGTCTTTTCCGAAACCGTTAATCAGACAGGAAAATTTATTCAGCAAATCTATTTACAAATAAGATCCACAAATTTTGATGCTAATAATTTTCACTTCTCTGTGACGGAAATATTTTTCAATTTACAGCCGAGAAAAATTGCCAGGGATTGTTGACTACAGTAGCACTTTTTTGCCAATTTACTGTGTAACTATCAGTCCCAGGGGAAATATGTATAGAAGCAAAGTTGTCAGGCTTGATGAGTTCTATCCGATGTGGCATAAAGTATGCTAATAACTATTGTACTTTTACAAAGAGAAGAGGAAAAGATTTAGTTTTATGAAAAATAGAAAAATGCCATTTTTTTTATTATTTACAATCTAAATATAATTTATTATAGCTCAAAAGGAAGGTCTTTGCTTGCTCAATCTTTACTATTCTATAGTTATTACGTAAATATCATAGTTTTTGAGTGATTCAAGAAAATTTGAATTTCACCAAAATTCTTAAAGTCCATGTAATGGTCCAGACCATTTCATCATTCCTGATTTAATGCAGTCAAAATATAGCCATGATCGAGTATATCAACAATATGTTGTCACTTTTTGCATCCAGTCACCCGTTTTTAAATGATCCGCATTCAAAATCTGTAAATTCCCCGAGCTCTCAAAACAAAACTGACGACCAGCCGACGACGCACCACGGCTCGGCGACGTCAAGTTCGGAAGCTTCCCAGCCCTGCCCTGATACAAATACACAGAGAATCAGAAATAAATATAGTACTTGAAGAATTTTGGGTGTTTCTGATATTTTTTTTTTGCGATATGGCATATACTTGCATCCTTCATGGATACAGCAAGAAAGCTGTGCCTTTGCAGAGACCTTAGCACCCATTTCTGACCTATTTAGCCATGATATGTGTGTGCAGCGCCTGGCAGTGGCAGGTGAGAGGAGCGCGACAAGACAGTGTGGTTCACACCACGCTCCTCTCATCCGCCACTGCCAGGCGCTGCACACACACATCATGGTCAAATAGGTCGAAAATGGGTACTAAGCTCTCTGCAAAGGCACAGCTTTCTTGCTGTATCCATGAAGGATGCAAGTATATGCCATATCGCAAAAAAAAAATATCAGAAACACCCAAAATTCTTCAAGTACTATATTTATTTCTGATTCTCTGTGTATTTGTATCAGGCAGGGCTGGGAAGCTTCCGAACTTGACGTCACCAGCAAGTTTCGCGCCACGGCTGGAATGAAGCTGCTGTTTTTCCTGCGCTTTTTACAAAAGTCATGTTTTTCGGGAAATAAGGCGTGGAAATGAATTATTTTTTGTGGATTAGGTATTTTGAATGAACATTCAACATAATTATGCAAAGAAAAAATGGTCTGGACGATTACTTTAAGGGAATCAATCCCCCATAGATTTGGGTGAAAATTTTGACATCTTAGAATCTCATGAAATTTTGTTCACAGAAAGTTTGTGGCAAGCTGAGCACGACTGTAGAGTTAGAGAACTGTATGATTACAATTCTAAATCCTATTTCAGCCTATGGTTCCCTATTAAGTCCATGGGAATAACTGTGATACCCGTTACTGGGTGAGGCTGGTCTCCTGCCTCAAAAATACATAGAAATGACCCACACCATTGGGGCAAAATGGGGCATTGGTCACGCCATGACCAGATACATTATTGGTGTGTGGTTTCTGTTTACCATAATGAATCCTAAGAAGCTTTCTTTTTCTGAGTTTCCGTCGCAAATCACTACTTTCGGATATATATTTTTTGTAGGAGGGAAGGAAGGTAATGATGTTTACATATGCTGCACTCTTCTCGTGACTTGCATCACTTTTGTTATTGCACTAGCCATGATAACTTTAAGAGTGGTTGGGTTAGGTTAGGTTAGGAAGTTACAACCTCCTAACATTAGCAGTAATGTCATGTTAGAGCTGAGTGTAGGGAAGGCAATGGTGTTTGGTGAAGGAATCATACATTTCCTCTGTTCTTTATCAGAGTGGTGGTGGTGGACAGACCCAGGTAGCAGCAGCAGCAGCAGCATAAGGAGTATGAGGGCCAAGGCACATACCACATAAACCATTATTACTATCTATCTGCAAGTAAGTTGGATTTAATGTTATTGTATTGTGTTTTGTGTGTAAGTTAAAAGAATCCTGGACACACACACACACACAACACAATTCAATTCAGTATATTTTTCAGGTCTCGTCTACTCAGTGCTATTACTTCTCATTCTTGTCTTAACTTTTCTACCAACTCGTCTTCCTGTTTAACGTCAGATTTTCCCATTACGTCCTATGAGTTAGACGGTCAATGATACGCTTTGAATTCTATTGTCGGCGTTTATCATTTAAATTTGTGGCACGAGTTTTACGCCCCGGATGCTCTTGCTGACAGGCAACCCCAGTTTTCAGCTGAGGGTTTAGGTGGATAACTCCTTCATCTAAACCTGCCCAAACCACCTTTCACTTTCACTCCTTGGCCAAACTGATGAATCTCACTTTATCCAAGCAATCTCATCCATTCCTCCCCTCATACTACTGCCAATCATAATGTTCCTCCTATTCTAGCGTGAATTCAACTTTATTATGATAATTTTCCCTTAAAGAAGCAGAAGAAGCGTATTAGCGGCCGTCTAACCTCATTACAATTTTGGGAAAAACTTACGTTAAACAGAAAGAAAAATAAGAATTTTCCCTCAAGGCATAATAAAACTATAGCTGGACCTTCATTCAATGTTCTATTTCATCCATGATATTAACAATGTGGTATTAAAATACACATCTCATAACAGTAACAGTTAATGGCTATCCTCAGATTTAGATAAGCTATAATGTTAACCCCTAGACCCAGAATGTAATTTCCATTGTAATTTGGCTACCATTAGACAATTTCTAGTGAATAGAAGCAATATTTTATAGATATTGACCTGTTCTGACCTGTTTAGTATCCTTGTCGACGAACTCATTTGGTATAATCAGTTACTTTTTGTAACTTTATGGCTCGTCAACATACAATTTTTTATAGCAAAGGAAAGATCTGGGTGTGAAGGGGTTAATACTCTACTGCATTACTGTTCCCAGAGTATTCCTGTTTGTACATGTATTGTCTTTACATAGAGGTTCTTTATGCTCAATACATCTCGTGCCCTAATCAGATGACGTCCCCGGCAGCACTCCATCGTCCTGGAGGCCCACCACTGCCTTCTGTCGGGCCGAGACGTGCGGGACTTCTCCTGGTGTCGAGTGCTTCCGTCGGTTGGCCTCTCTGTAAGGATAGAGTAAAGTTTAGACATTTGGAAACTGAAAGAACCTTATACCTCAACCACTTTTTCCTTGGTTACGGTCTTACGTAAGTCTTACGGCGGATTGGCATAGCATTATTAGCCCATGGTGTTCTCGCTCAGCAGGAGTATTTGGCATTGTCGGTACCTGTACAGAAGGACAAAAATCCGGATCTTCAAGTCGCTGGTGATCCCTGTCTTACTCTATGGTTGTGAGACATGGACACTAAATAGCGACTTGAAGAGGCGAATCGATGCCTTTGGTAATATGTAAGTGTCTTCGCAGAATCATCAGTGATTGCACCGTGAGACTGAATCGAGGCCTATTACCTGCATAGTCCGTCAGCGCCAACTTCGGCAATATGAGCATGTGGCATGCTACCCTGAAACCGATCCTTCCCATCGGGTTGTATCTGTAAGAGGCAATCTGGCATGGAGGAGGCCAAGGGGGCGAACACAAGGCTCGTGGCTGGGGCAAGTTGATGCTTCCTGCCGAGAGTTGCTTGGTATGGGAAGGGAGCCTTACCCAGGACTGGCGTCGTAGGGTGGGCGAGGCAATGTGCCCCCCGGCGTATGTCCCCAATGATTGATATATATAGGCTGTAAAGCTGGAAGCTGTGGTGTGATATCTATATATCTCTCTCTCTCTCACAGAATGTTTTACATACCACAGCCTTCAATGGAATATGACCCACAATATACCTGTTAAGGCCTATGTATGGGTATGCTAGGTATGGGCGTAGTGAGATTGGTTCAATGCCACAGGACGAGATAGCATGAGGTGCCTGGAGACATTGGTTGGGAATGAGAGGACAGAGGACATATAAGAGCATGGTCAGTACTGCAGATACAAGAGGACCAGAAAAAAATGGAGGGCCTAGTGTTATATTATTTGAAAATGGAGGTAGTACAATGGGAGGAAAGTAGCAGGTAGGGACAGGTACAATGGTAACGCCTGCTGAGGCAAACCACTTAAGGGAGTCAAATGAAAGGTGTTTGTACATGTACCTAATGTATAGTGCCTGCTGTATTACACATTCGGTATGATATCACCCGTAATGAGAAACTCTAAACTAATTCCTTTGTATAGCATAGCAAAAAGAAATAGTACGTACTTTCTAGCTCAGCTCTCTTTCATAACATTGAGCTTATCACTTGTAATGAAAAAACTTAATACTAATTCCTCTATATAGCATGAAATAAAAGAATAACACGTACTTTCTAGCTCGGCTCTCCTTCATAACACAGAGCTTATCACCCAAAATGAAAAACGTATAACTACAACTATACTACTAATAACTTAACTATACTAACTATATAACCTTTCGTACAGCATAAAAAGAAAAGAAACTCTACGTACTTCCTGGATCTGCTCTCCTTCATAGCCCGGAGTTCGTTCTTGGCATTGTAGATGTGCTGGGGCAGGTGGCGGTGGCGAGCTATCCTCTTCACCTGGGGGAAGTGTCCGTACTTCCTCTTGAGCTCCTCAGCGTAATTGATGGCATAGCGCTCCCGGGCACGCATCTGTAAGGGGGCGAGAGTATCTGTATCTGTTGACTTCCATGTATCTGTTAACTAATTCCTTTGTATAGCATAAACAGAAGACTATTTGTATCTGTTAACTAATTCCTTTGTATAGCATAAACAGAAGACTATTTGTATCTGTTGACTTCCATGTATCTGTTAACTAATTCCTTTGTATAGCATAAACAGAAAACTATTTGTATCTTGACTTCCATGTATCTGTTAACTAATTCCTTTGTATAGCATAAACAGAAAACTATTTGTATCTGTTGACTTCCATGTATCTTAACTAATTCCTTTGTATAGCATAAACAGAAGACTATTTGTATCTGTTGACTTCCATGTATCTGTTAACTAATTCCTTTTTAATAAACAGAAGACTATTTGTATCTGTTGACTCCCCGTAATCCTGCTCATCACAATACAATATACATCAGCTTACACATCAATCTATCAGGCAAAAGAGCGGCAAATTCCTCTAAAATCAACAGGTCACATCACTTTAATTAAATAAACCTATTGTCTAACACAGAACAAGCTTCACCCCTTGCATTACACAGACCTATTTTCTTGGTTAAAAAATAAGACAAATAAGTTTTCTAGCAATAAAAAATTAATAAAATAAATGGTAACGTTGATTTTTCCTGCAAATATATGAGGTAAGAATTGGTGTTATGTAACAAATATACTCAAGGTCACCAGAGTTGAATAAGTGAATAAGTACCGTACATAACACTATAGTCACCAGTCACTCGCCACTGCACTTATGTCGCCAGGCACAATATATTACAAATTTTAGCATCACTACAGACTTGTATGTGCCACTGAAAAGGCATGGACAGTAGTTTATATTATGTACATCACACTACATGTCTTCAGTGGCACATAAAAGTCTGTAGTGATGCAAAAATTCGTAATATATTGTGCTTGGCGACATTAGTGCAGTGGCGAGTGACTGGCGACTATAGTGTTATCTACGGTAAAGTAAAGTAAGAAATAAGTAAAAGATAAGTCAAGTAAATAAGTATGTCAATATATAACAATAATTTTGGCCTGTTACTTACAATACCCAACTTCTCATTTGACTTTGCCTTCCATAACCTGACGTTGTGGTCGGAGGAACCCGAGAGGATGAACTTGTTGTCGCCGGACCAGAGGACGCAGCTGACCTTGAACATCCTCTTGGTGTGGTACACGTCTCTGCTGTGACCCTGAGGCGAGAATAGATAGGGTCAATGGATAGATAGAATATAACAAATGAATAGATAGTCTACTAGTGAGAATGGATAGTCAACTATAGTAAAAAAAAAATTCTTTTTTTCTACGAGGTGAAAAATCGTGCCCCCTTGCTGCTTACTGACTGATATTTGATGCCAGGAGAAGGGAATACTACGCTTCTTCTAAATTTCAGCTGTATTTTATCATAGTTAACCATATTATCAGATAAACATGGGCATAATTTTAGGCAAGAGACCTTAAGATAGAATGGAATTTTTGTCTCGTTAAAAAAAATACGCAGACTATAGTGAGAGTGAAAATGGATAGTCAACTAGTGAAAAAGAGTGAAAATGGATAGTCAACTAGTGAAAAAGAGTGAAAATGGATAGTCAACTAGTGAAAAAGAGTGAAAATGGATAGTCAACTAGTGAAAAAGAGTGAAAATGGATAGTCAACTAGTGAAAAAGAGTGAAAATGGATAGTCAACTAGTGAAAAAGAGTGAAAATGGATAGAAAATGAACCAAGCCAGGGAGAGGCCAAGAAATGTGATCCAAATAAAAACACAATAATAGCATTTAGTCACTGAACATAAATTCTACAATACAACATGTAAGAAAAACAATCCTATTACTTAGGTATGTTCTACAGAAGGTTTTTAGGGTCACAGCTCTTGAGGCTCAAACATGGTGGGTGTAGAAATACAGATCATGTCATTTAATTCCATGTATGGTATTTTTTCAGTTAATTTTTATAATTTCCTAAAATTATACCACTTTGTCTATAATTTAGGGGTACAGCCAAATTCCCAACATCTGACCTCCAAACATCCGACTTGTCCAAACAACCTACTTTTTTCACCACCACATTGTGTCTTGTTTTGGCCATTTATTTTACTTTCTACAGTGAATAATAACATCTACAAGTGCTAAACGTAAGCGTGTTGTGTTGAACATTGAACAGAAAGTGAATATTATAAGGAAAGTAGAACAAGGTGTTCCTAGACAAGAGATATGTCGGGAATTTAACATCGGCAAGACGACGGTGGTGGACATTTTAGGTACATCCGACTATTCCAATTATCCGACCTACCTTCGGTCCCCCCAAGGTCGGATAATTAATACTTAGCTGTAGTCATAAGATGCTAACTAATAGCCTATATATCATTTGTGCAAAGGTACATATAAATATATACTATAATATCTTTCATTGTCGCAAATCAAATCAATATTGCACATTAATAGGAACTCTGTTAAAAGCACTACAACTATGGCTTTTTAGCATGAGATCATAATAATATATCTTCTTTTATACTATTTAATCAAATAAAACTTTAAATGCAGCTCTTCGCTAATTTTTTTACCTTTTTGCATTGAGAAACAAATATCCCAGACTTCTTATTTATCATCTATTCTGATACCTGTTGAAATGTCCTCATGGAATCATCACTTTAGAGGAGCCAAAATTTAGTCCCGTCCAGACATTGCACTATTAACCCCTTGAGACCCTGACCGTAATTTTCATTGTAATTTGGGTACAGTTAGACAATTTTTAGTGAATATAAGCAATATTTTATAGATATGACCTGTTTAGTATCCTTGTACAGTAACTAATTTGGTATATATGTGATGTGCGTAACTTAGATAACCCCTATTTAGACCAGCACTTTTTACCCTGCGGTATTGTAAATTATTTGAAAGTCGCGCAGTTAGCCAAATCAGGAAGTAGATGGCGCGCACAGCGGGAGACGGAGCTCACCTCGCCTCATTTTTGATGCACGGCGGCCACTCTGATTCCAGCATGCAGTGGCAGTAGACATCCCCCTCTTTGTGAGGTGAGTGCAAGGTGTTACTCTTTAGTGTAGATTAGGGATTCATGCTCTAGATAAACTGTGTGGGTATATGTGTAAATATAGGGATATATATTAAGAGTTTTGTGAGTCACCATGTAACAGTGAGGACCATGTGTTTCTTTCAGGGACACACCCTGGGGACCGAAGCCAGCCTTGTACCCACGTGCCTTTTGTTAGACATTACGTAGGAGATATTGTTAGGGAGTAGGATGTGGTAGGACAGTGTGATAACTTTTAATTTCCCGTGGTGTCCTGTGTTAGTTTCTTTGGGTTTATTAAATATATTTGTACCATACGACGTCCGATTTGCTTCCCCCTCTAATAACCAGTGCCTTGTTTAACGTAACCAGTAACTACCTCTCGCCGGCCTACAAGTAGCACGCTGCCATAACACCTTCTAAAACACCATACGCTACTTAATAACATTACATTTGGTGCCTTCAAGGTAAGATTTTATTTGACACATTACACATAAGTTACTTTTTGTTATTTTATGGCTAACAACAGACAATTTTAAATAGCAAAGGAAAGATCTGGGCGTGAAGGGGTTAAACAGAAAGGAGAAAATTTAGAGGTAAAAAGTTTAGCTAGAGAGACAATTTAGTGGTTAAAAAGTTTAGCTAGAGAACAATTTAGTGGTTAAAAGTTTAGCTAGAGAGACAATTTAGTGGTTAAAAGTTTAGCTAGAGAAAATTTAGTGGTAAAAAGTTAATACACTCACCTCCTCTGTCCTGAATATCCTGATGGACTTGTCGTAGCTAGCAGTGCAGAATTCCAGACCAGTTGGGGCGTAATCCACATCCAGGACCGCCGCCGTGTGACCCATATGGATGTTGACCACTTGCTGGGACTTGCTGAACTTTCTGATGTCATATGTATACACACTGCAAGACGAATGGAGTATCAATCATTAACCCTTGAGACCCAGAACGTAATTTCCATTGTAATTTGACCACCATTAGATGATTTTTAATGAATATAAGCAATGTTTTTATAGATATGACCTGTTTAGTATCCTTGTCCACTAGCTAATTTTGTTGATTTAGTTACTTTTCGTAATTTTATGGCTGGACAACAGACAATATTTCATAGCAAAGGAAAGATCTGGGCGTGAAGGGGTTAAGGGCCCACCCTGAATATATCGAAAATTCATAAAAATTATCGAAAATCCTTTTAAGTCATATAATGGTAGCTGTGGCCTTGGGCAACACACTGATATATAGTTTGTCCCTTAAAAGTATATTTAAAGGAGTTTCAACCTCTCCCCCCCCCCCCCCCTGCACCACACGAGCCTCGTTCTGTTTTGAGGATAAAATATCAATTATAATGCTTTTTTAGCCTCGAAAGTAAAATGGAACCAATAGACAAAAGCCTTATAGGGTTTACTGACGTAACACTTAGTCAAACAAAAAAAAATTTTTTAGGGCTCGTTTCTGAAATATGAAAGTTATTCTTATATAATTTGCTTCTCCTTCATCAGTTTTTATCCCATCTTTACATTTGAGGCATCAATGGATAGCTGGATAACAAACAAAGAAAAGTATGGTGGAGTTTTTTTGTTTATGTCAATTAGGAACATGGCACTAGTGTTTCAAACTGATTTTTGGGGGAAAGTTTTCAAAATTTTCGAAAATTTTATTTCTCGGTGATAAAAAAAGATAAAGAAAAACCACAGCACATAATCTTTGGTCATAAGTAGAAGAGTTAATGGTTATAAAATAAAAGAAATCCACCAATAATCCTACGAGTTGAAAGCAATTCAAATCAGCCTAATTTTCCTCTTTTTAATTTTTTTATATTTTGCAAAAAACTATTGGCCAGATCTAAATTAAACTTATGTTTTGAAGTCCTTACTTAGCCCTAAATAGCTCATCAAATTTACAGCAAGATCCATCAGTAAACAAGATTTAGGGTGGGCGGTCCCCTTAAGCTTACTCTTATCTATGAAAGACGAATGGAGTGATCAATCATTAAGCTTCCTCTATGAACTCAGACAGACTATAGTTTATTTTCTTTAACGAGGCAAAAATTCCATTCTATCTTAAGGTCTCATGTTTAAAATGATGCCTATATTTACCTGATAATATGGTTAACTATGATAAAATACAACTGAAATTAAGAAGCATAGTATTCCCTTCCTCTGGCATCAAATATCAGTCAGTAAGCAGCAAGGGGGCACGATTTTTCGCCTCGTTAAAAAGCAACAAAAAATGACTGAATAACACACTACTAAATTTTAGGTAACCAAATATGAAAAAGTACTGTCAGTTTTTTTGTTTTGCTACTCACGGCTGTCAACAATCTGCCTCAGACACATGCTCTCTCTCTCTCTCTCTCTTTTACACCCAAATTCAAGAGAAAATGAAGAAAGAGGGAAGGAAGAAAATGAGGGATATCAGTAAAGAGGAAAGAGAGGAAGAGGAGAGAAACAAAGAGGAGGGAGAGAAACAGTAAAACAAGGAGCAAAATAATCGAGACAGGAAAGACTGAAACACTCCTACGAGACACAACACTTCGGGGAACACATGGCTTTACGCTCCCAGTGGTTGTCTGTCCACGTAGCGATCTGACTAGCTTCATCCGCCCGGTTAGCTTCCCTGCCTCTTACTTAACCTACATAATGGTTAAAACTCTAAATAACTATACAAAACTTAACCCAAACCTATCCTAAACTTAACCAAAATATAGGTAACCACTTCTTTATATATGATAATAGCTAGGTTAGGTTACGTTTAGGTTAAATTTAGGTTAAGTTAAGGCTTGGTTTAATTTGATTTAGGTTAGGTTTGGGTTAAGTTTTGTATAGTTATTTAGGTTAAATAAGCAGCAGGGAAGCTAATTGGGTGGGTGAAGCTAGTCGGAGCGCTAATCAACCGGAGGAAAATCAACCGTTCTGACCCGACTCACTTGTAATCCTCGCTGGCAGCCGTCAGAATGAAAGCTTCCATGGGGTTCCAGGCTAAGGCATTGATACGCATGTTCATCTTCAGCTTCTTCACTTCCTTTCCTCTCGTGTCGTACAGAACAAGGTTGTTGGCGTAGTCGCTGGATGCTGGAAAAGGCAGATCAATAATTATACAGGAGAACCTCATTTATCCGGCACCCACGGGGGGGAGCGCATGCCGGATAACTCATTTTGCCGTTGTTTTGAGAGTTACTCTTATGGAATCGCCCAAAATCCTTTTTTTTTTTTTTTTTTTTTTTTTTTCCTTTCTTCTTTTTTTTCCCCATCACAAGGAACCGGCCAAGGGCACAACAAAAATGGGTAACACAAAGCCCGCTTAGTTGCCAGTCCCTATAAAGAAGACAGTAAGAGAATAAAATAAAAAAGAGGGGTGAGCCAATTTAGTTCGGGAGGTGTCTTGTTACTCTTATTTTGAAAAGATGTAAGTCATAGGAAAGTGGAAAAATAGAAACAGGAAGAGAGTTCCAGAGTTTATCAGTGGAAAAAAAAAAAAAAAAAAAAAAAAAAAAAAAAAAAAAAAAAAAAAAAAAAGCCTGGGTCGATTAGTGCCGTTGTTTTGAGGCTGCCGTTGTTTTGAATGCCGGTTAAACGAGGTTCTCCTGTACTGATCAAGGTTTTTGGTATGTTTTGGTATTTTTGGTTTCTGTTTTGCTATGGTGTCCAGCATACAATAATGAAAGAAAGAAAAGTGTGAGGCTCCAACAACCTTACCTAGAGGAGGAAGAGGTAATTGTGGGGGAGTATTTGTTTGGAGACGGGAATGTGGAAGAAGCGAAAAGAACAAGCAACAGTTTTTGGATGATCCGAGAAAATAAAAGGAAAGAAAGAGAAAGAAATTAAGACAGAATAAGAGAAGACAAGTAACTAAAGACCCAGACAGCAAGTAGAAACACGTCAGGAAGTGCCGATAGAAAAGGCCAGACTCCCGACCAACAACTGAACTGAACAAGGTAGTAAAATAATTATACTGGTCACGGCAGGAAAATAATTATACTGGTCACGGCAGGAAAATAACTATACTGGTCACAGCAGGAAAATAATCATACTGGTCACGGCAGGAAAATAACTATACTGGTCACGGCAGGAAAATAATCATACTGGTCACGGCAGGAAAATAACTATACTGGTCACGGCAGGAAAATAATCATACTGGTCACGGCAGGAAAATAACTATACTGGTCACGGCAGGAAAATAACTATACTGGTCACGGCAGGAAAATAATTATACTGGTCACGGCAGGAAAATAATTATACTGGTCACGGCAGGAAAATAATTATACTGGTCAAGGCAGGAAAATAATCATACTGGTCACGGCAGGAAAATAATCATACTGGTCACGGCAGGAAAATAACTATACTGGTCACGGCAGGAAAATAACTATACTGGTCACGGCAGGAAAATAATTATACTGGTCAAGGCAGGAAAATAATTATACTGGTCACGGCAGGAAAATAATTATACTGGTCACGGCAGAAAAATAATTATACTGGTCAGTGGTCACGGCAGGAAAATAATCATACTGGTCACGGCAGGAAAATAATTATACTGGTCACGGCAGGAAAATAATTATACTGGTCACGGCAGGAAAATAATCATACTTGTCATGGCAGGAAAATAATTATACTGGTCACGGCAGGAAAATAACTATACTGGTCACGGCAGGAAAATAATTATACTGGTCACGGCAGGAAAATAATTATACTGGTCACGGCAGGAAAATAATTATACTGGTCACGGCAGGAAAATAACTATACTGGTCACGGCAGGAAAATAATTATACTGGTCACGGCAGGAAAATAATTATACTGGTCAAGGCAGGAAAATAACTATACTGGTCACGGCAGGAAAATAATTATACTGGTCACGGCAGGAAAATAATTATACTGGTCACGGCAGGAAAATAATTATACTGGTCACGGCAGGAAAATAACTATACTGGTCACGGCAGGAAAATAACTATACTGGTCACGGCAGGAAAATAATTATACTGGTCACGGCAGGAAAATAATTATACTGGTCACGGCAGGAAAATAATTATACTGGTCAAGGCAGGAAAATAACTATACTGGTCACGGCAGGAAAATAATTATACTGGTCACGGCAGGAAAATAACTATACTGGTCACGGCAGGAAAATAATTATACTGGTCACCGCAGGAAAATAACTATACTGGTCAAGGCAGGAAAATAATTATACTGGTCAAGGCAGGAAAATAATTATACTGGTCACGGCAGGAAAATAACTATACTGGTCAAGGCAGGAAAATAATTATACTGGTCAAGGCAGGAAAATAATCATACTGGTCACGGCAGGAAAATAATTATACTGGTCAAGGCAGGAAAATAATTATACTGGTCACGGCAGGAAAATAATTATACTGGTCACGGCAGGAAAATAATTATACTGGTCACGGCAGGAAAATAACTATACTGGTCAAGGCAGGAAAATAACTATACTGGTCACGGCAGGAAAATAATTATACTGGTCACGGCAGGAAAATAATTATACTGGTCACGGCAGGAAAATAATTATACTGGTCAAGGCAGGAAAATAATTATACTGGTCTCGGCAGGAAAATAATCATACTGGTCACGGCAGGAAAATAATTATACTGGTCACGGCAGGAAAATAATTATACTGGTCACGGCAGGAAAATAATTATACTGGTCACGGCAGGAAAATAATTATACTGGTCTCGGCAGGAAAATAATTATACTGGTCACGGCAGGAAAATAATTATACTGGTCTCGGCAGGAAAATAATTATACTGGTCTCGGCAGGAAAATAATCATACTGGTCACGGCAGGAAAATAATTATACTGGTCACGGCAGGAAAATAATTATACTGGTCACGGCAGGAAAATAATTATACTGGTCACGGCAGGAAAATAATTATACTGGTCACGGCAGGAAAATAATTATACTGGTCAAGGCAGGAAAATAATTATACTGGTCACGGCAGGAAAATAACTATACTGGTCACGGCAGGAAAATAACTATACTGGTCAAGGCAGGAAAATAATTATACTGGTCAAGGCAGGAAAATAATTATACTGGTCACGGCAGGAAAATAATTATACTGGTCACGGCAGGAAAATAACTATACTGGTCACGGCAGGAAAATAATTATACTGGTCAAGGCAGGAAAATAATTATACTGGTCACGGCAGGAAAATAACTATACTGGTCACGGCAGGAAAATAATTATACTGGTCAAGGCAGGAAAATAACTATACTGGTCACGGCAGGAAAATAATTATACTGGTCATGGCAGGAAAATAATTATACTGGTCACGGCAGGAAAATAATTATACTGGTCATGGCAGGAAAATAATTATACTGGTCACGGCAGGAAAATAACTATACTGGTCACGGCAGGAAAATAATTATACTGGTCACGGCAGGAAAATAATTATACTGGTCACGGCAGGAAAATAATTATACTGGTCAAGGCAGGAAAATAATTATACTGGTCACGGCAGGAAAATAATTATACTGGTCATGGCAGGAAAATAATTATACTGGTCATGGCAGGAAAATAATTATACTGGTCATGGCAGGAAAATAATTATACTGGTCATGGCAGGAAAATAATTATACTGGTCATGGCAGGAAAATAATTATACTGGTCACGGCAGGAAAATAATTATACTGGTCAAGGCAGGAAAATAATTATACTGGTCATGGCAGGAAAATAATTATACTGGTCACGGCAGGAAAATAATTATACTGGTCACGGCAGGAAAATAATTATACTGGTCACGGCAGGAAAATAATTATACTGGTCACGGCAGGAAAATAATTATACTGGTCACGGCAGGAAAATAATTATACTGGTCACGGCAGGAAAATAATTATACTGGTCACGGCAGGAAAATAATTATACTGGTCACGGCAGGAAAATAATTAAACTCTCAAATTCTATCTCAAATTCTACAACTAAAATTTCTATTAGACTTTTGCTGCACATGTATAATGAATGACCTCTTAGAAAAAATTTAAATAAATGGAAACCAAAATGATGCTTAGATCTCTATAAGCCAATGCTAACTGATCAACATTTCTTCGCTGCTTTCTTGGTCTATCTCTCCACCTTTCATAACCTAGCCCGTCAGGGTGGCAAGGTTGGTAGAGATGTGAGCCCGCAATGTGCAGCGTCCCTGTGCATTCGGTCAGCGGTTCGAGTCTGCCTAGTTCGTGCTGACGTAGCGGCGCTTTGTATAGTCAATAACCTTGTAGTTGGTACTTGCAAAGTGTCTAGATAGGATGAAAATCTTATCTTTCATAGCCTATCTTGTACCTATAAACTGATCATTCTCTCCTTCCCCATCCTGTTCCTATAACAAAACCACTGTAGTGCTTCATGACTTATCCTTTCAGCTCATAAGTCTCTGAATTTGCTATTTCTCGCTCCTTTAGTAAACCTCACGTAACACTTATCTTGAGGCTCGCAAGTAAAGCGCATGTCTCACATCAACACATCCATAAAACAGCCATTTCCACTAACGTCACTATCTTCACCTCCAGAAACAAGGCTTTTTCTCTTCAAAATCATGCATAGAACAGCCATTCCCTCCAATATTCCAATCTTTACCTCCAGAAACAAGGCTTTTTCTCTTCAAAATCATGCATAGAACAGCCATTCCCTCCAATATTCCAATCTTTACCTCCAGAAACAAGGCTTTTTCTACTTAAAATCATGCATAGAACAGCCATTCCCTCCAATATTCCAATCTTTACCTCCAGAAACAAGGCTTTTTCTACTTAAAATCATGCATAGAACAGCCATTCCCTCCAATATTCCAATCTTTACCTCCAGAAACAAGGCTTTTTCTACTTAAAATCATGCATAGAACAGCCATTCCCTCCAATATTCCAATCTTTACCTCCAGAAACAAGGCTTTTTCTCTTCAAAATCATGCATAGAACAGCCATTCCCTCCAATATTCCAATCTTTACCTCCAGAAACAAGGCTTTTTCTACTTAAAATCATGCATAGAACAGCCATTCCCTCCAATATTCCAATCTTTACCTCCAGAAACAAGGCTTTTTCTACTTAAAATCATGCATAGAACAGCCATTCCCTCCAATATTCCAATCTTTACCTCCAGAAACAAGGCTTTTTCTACTTAAAATCATGCATAGAACAGCCATTCCCTCCAATATTCCAATCTTTACCTCCAGAAACAAGGCTTTTTCTACTTAAAATCATGCATAGAACAGCCATTCCCTCCAATATTCCAATCTTTACCTCCAGAACAAGGCTTTTTCTTTTCAAAATCTGCATAGAACAGCCATTCCCTCCAATATTCCAATCTTTACCTCCAGAAACAAGGCTTTTTCTCTTCAAAATCATGCATAGAACAGCCATTCCCTCCAATATTCCAATCTTTACCTCCAGAAACAAGGCTTTTTCTACTTAAAATCATGCATAGAACAGCCATTCCCTCCAATATTCCAATCTTTACCTTCAGAAACAAGGCTTTTTCTTTTCAAAATCATGCATAGAACAGCCATTCCCTCCAATATTCCAATCTTTACCTCCAGAAACAAGGCTTTTTCTTTTCAAAATCATGCATAGAACAGCCATTCCCTCCAATATTCCAATCTTTACCTCCAGAAACAAGGCTTTTTCTTTTCAAAATCATGCATAGAACAGCCATTCCCTCCAATATTCCAATCTTTACCTCCAGAAACAAAGCTTTTTCTTTTCAAAATAATGCATAGAACAGCCATTCCCTCCAATATTCCAATCTTTACCTCCAGAAACAAGGCTTTTTCTTTTCAAAATCATGCATAGAACAGCCATTCCCTCCAATATTCCAATCTTTACCTCCAGAAACAAGGCTTTTTCTTTTCAAAATCATGCATAGAACAGCCATTCCCTCCAATATTCCAATCTTTACCTTCAGAAACAAAGCTTTTTCTTTTCAAAATAATGCAAGCAAATTTAAGTCACCAAAACAAAACAAGTCACCAAAGAGATATAAAATTAAAGTAATCGTCCAGACCATTTCATCATTCCTGATTTAATGCAATCAAATCATAGCCATTAACGAGTATATCAACAATACGTCGTCACTTTTTGTATCCAGTCAGCCGTTTTTAAATAATCCGCAATCAAAATCTGCAAATTCCCCGAGGTTTCAAAACACACTCAAGGTTTGCAGACGCTCATGCTCAGTGACGTAGCATCAGGGAGGCTCCTCTTCCCGCGCTTGATCAGAGAAGCACGTAAACACAGATAAATATAGTACTTGAAGATATTTGGGTGTTTCTGATAGATTTTTTTTGCTATATGCCACATGCATGCATCCTTTATGGGTGCAGCAAGACAGCTGTGCCTTTTGAGAAAAGTTTGCACACGGAAAGGAGTGACGTGTGTAGGGTGATACACGCCTATAGTGTGTTGGGGCGAGCAGTTGTGTTGAGAAACGGTGTGTAGTGTACACAGCGGGTGAGAGTGTGCAGCGCGACTAGTCGCCTACCCAGTGTGTGGGCTGAGACGACGAATGTGAGGTGAGCCTGTGTACACGGGTGTGCTGGACAAGGGCGGCGCCCCCCCCCGTAAGACAGTGACTCAGTCCAACACCATACCAGACCAGGTGGCCCTGTTAGACAGGGACGCCAGGACTGGCAGCAGCGGTGGACCACCACGACTGTGAGGCTTTGCCTCTTAACAAGACCAAGTAAACCAGTTGTGGAGTGGGCGTGCCCTGTGGTGAGAGACCCTGTGGTGGTGTGGCTGTCACACTTTCTGCCTTCCCACCCGCATATTTTCCAACTCTATGCTGTAGTTAATGCTAGTATGTGGTTTCCGAGTAATGACGTTTGACTGTAGCTCCAAAACTAACCATAGGATTTTCTCGAAAGTACCTTCATTGTGATTCCCACACACACATGGTTTAACCTTATTTACCAATCCATGTTTTGGAGAAGTGCCAGGTCCGCCTGCTGAACCTCAGGCTCTGCTAACACCTGTTCATCCACCTCGTACTCGGGCTCAAACATATAGGATCCCATGACAATCTGAGGTTCGTTTTCCTCATAGTATACGCGACCAGCGTCATTTCTTTTGGTGTCAGATTGAGCATCGTACTCTAGATCTGTCACAGCGACAGATTCACTGTCTGACACCGAAGTACAATCGCTCATCATAACATTTGCCGACAGGTGTCAGCCAGAGTGTCTGCGGGCGTCCCTGTTCTGACGTCATCAATAACAGTCGTAGCCCTGTTGGAGGGAAGATTTTTTTTTCCGCGCGCTTTTTACAAAAGTCGTGTTTTTACGGAAATAAGGCCTGGAAATCAATTATTTTTGGTGGATTAGGTGTTTTGAATTTAACATAATTCGGCAAAAAAAAATTGGGTCTGGACGATTACTTAAATAAGCAAACAAGATAGTCACCAAAGAGATCTAAAATAAATCAAAGAAGATAGTCACCAAAGGGATCTAAAAATAAGATAGTCACCAAAAAGACTTGTCTCCACTTGGTTGAATTTGACGCACGCCACACTGGCATCGTTTTTGTCGCCACTGGTGCTCCAGTCGTAGGAGAACTTTGGCGCCTTGTTGGAGGCGTCCCAGAGCAACACTCTCTCCCCACAGGTGATGAACTCCTTGCGGCTGCGGTGGTGGGTGATGCCCGTCACTATGGTCTGGGGGGAGGCGGGATCAATGAAGACAGATAAATAAACATAGAAATAATACATAAATTAGAAAATAGAATAGGATGGTCTGGGGGGACACGGACAATCAGGTAATACAGATAAATAAAGAAATACAGTAAAACCTCTCGTATTCGGACTTTGACATTATTCGGACTGCCTCCTCCTCCTCCTCTTTTTTTTTTTTTTTTTTTTTTTTTTTTTTTTTTTTTTTTTTTTTTTTTTTTTTTTTTTTAGGGGTCGAAATTTCCTAGCTATAATCCCTTGCTATAATCAGGCTCGGTGACGTAGCATCAGGGAGGCTACTCTTCCCGCGCTTGATCAGAGAAGCACGTAACACTTGTAACTACACCTAGATTTTTTTTTTTTTTTTTTTTTTTTTTTTTATATATATCCCCCCATATATATTCCCCCCATTATTCGGATCCTTGCATTACTCGGACCACTCCTTGGCCCAATTAGTCCGGATATGAGAGGTTTTACTGTACAGTGATACCTTAGAACTTGAATACCCCTTATCTTAAACAATATGGAATTATGACATTATTTTTGGCGAATATTTTGCTCCAGAATTCAAATGTTTTCTTGGAATTTAAACAAAAAATAAAGGTTGCGAACAAGTAATATCTAAAATGTATAAATATAGAAATAATACATCATTTTAATCTTTTTGTTTTTCCTTTCCTTATTCAAGACCTTTTTCCAAACACATGGGGTGCAACTGAACACAAGCAGACTTTTGATAAACAATAAAAACAGTTTCTACATACAAAACAATGCTACAATACAGTGATACCTTGGAATTGGAACACCCCTTCTCTCGAACAACTTGGAATTTGGAATTTTTTTTGGGAGAATATTTCGCTCCAGAATTGGAACAAACGCCACGTGCCATTTGGTGTTTTTCATTATCAAATTTAGAGTAAATTTGGAATTTGAACTTTTTGGAATTTGAACTGCCTCCTAGAACTAATTATGTTCAAGTCCAAGGTATCACTTGCATTACAATTAAACTTAAGACATTACAAAACTTATATAAATTTACAAATCCTCTACAATATTTTTCACAACACACTCATTTTCTGAAAGTGAATGTGGGGAAAATTAAAGTGATAGTATCTGAAAGAGTAGAAAAAAGGGAAATAGATAGATGTGTTACCTTGTCAAAGAGGGAAACAGAGAAATGCAGAAAGAAAAAAAGTAGTGATAGTATCTGACAGAAAGGGAGAAAAAAAAAGGAAAACAGATTTGTGCTGGGTTGTCAGAGGGAAAAACTTACATCACTGAGCCAAGTGTCGACAGGAAGATCTTGGTTCCCTTTCTTAGCCTTGTCAAGATTCCATTTCTTAATAGTTTTGTCATTGCCGACGGTAAAGAATGAGTTGCCGTCGGGAGCGGCTACGATAGATGTAATCTGTCCATTGTGTGCTTGTACCATCCACTCACACTTCTTTTTAGACAAATCCCACAACCTGAGCTGTAAAATAGTGATGGAATGAGATATAATAATGGAAAAGTGTAGATTAAAAAAACAAATAGGGAAAAACTGGTTCACAAATAGGGTGGTAAATGATTGGAATGGGCTCAGTCGTCAGGTAGTTAGTGCGGAGTTATTAGGGAGCTTTAAAAGGAGGCTGGATAAATTTATGGATGGGGATGAAAGGTGGATGTAGGTAGTGTTAAGTAGCAGGAACTACCATGTGTAGGTCTCGCGGCCTCTTGTAGCTTCCTTATTTTCTTATGTTCTTATGTAATGAAGTTATAGTCTTAATTAAATCTACAACAAATCTAATGTATGATACAAATAGGACAAATTTTCTTTTTAAGATATTTAGTTTCACCTAAAAAGATGACTGGTTAATGGCTTTAAACAAATCAGGAAAATGCAAACTAAACAAATGTTGCTTGTCCTCAAAAAATATATGGAAAACATTTAAGATAGAAGTGAAGTGATTTTGCTTCCAATAAGTTACATAAGAACATAAGAAACATAAGAAAAAAAGGAAGCTACAAGAGGCCGCGAGACCTACACGTGGTAGTTCTTGTGTAAGTTCCAGTCATAGCAGGAATGAGAAACCAAATACTGTGGGTAAGGTTTTGAATGTTCACAATTAGCTGATTTAAAGTAATCGTCCAGACCCATTTTTTCTTTGCATAATTATGTTGAATGTTCATTCAAAATACCTAATCCACAAAAAATTATTCATTTTCACGCCTTATTTCCCTAAAACATGGCTTTTGTAAAAAGCGCGGGAAAAACAACAGCCACATTCCAGCCGTGGCGCGAAACTTGCTGGCGACGTCACACGAGTGAGCCTCCCAGCCCCGCCCGACACAGACACACGGAGACTCTGAGAAAAATGTAGTACTTGGGGAATTTTGGGTGCTTCTGGTATATCTTTTGTGCGACACGGCACATACTTGCATCCTGCATGGGCACGGCAAGAAAGCCGTGCCATTCCCGAGAGCTTAGCACCCATTCACAACCCACACGGCGACGATATATGTGTGCAGACCTTTGGAGCGACGGGGAGCGGCTGGTAATAGCCAGGGTACTGCAGCCCTCTCATCTCGGTGGCCTTGCACCTACCCGCCGCTGCACACATCTGCACACATATATCGTCGCCCCACAGCTTGCAAATGGGTGCTAAGCTCTCGGTAAAGGCACAGCCCCCACGCTGCACCCACACAGGATGCAAGTACATGCCACATCGCACAAAAAAAATATCAGAAACACCCAAAATTCCCCAAAGTACTACATTTTTCTCAGTCTCCGTGCATATGTATCAGGCGGTTCTGGGAGGCTCCCTGTTGTGACGTCGCCGACCCATGGTGCGTCGTCTGCTGATAAACAGTTGTGTTTTGAGAGCACGGGGAATTTACAGATTTTGAATGCGGATCATTTAAAAACGGGTGACTGGATGCAAAAAGTGACAACATATTGTTGATATACTCGATCATGGCTTTATTTTGACTGCATTAAATCAGGAATGATGAAATGGTCTGGACGATTACTTTAACCCCTTCACGCCCAGATCTTTCCTTTGCTATATAAAATTGTCTGTTGTTAGCCATAAAATTACGAAAAGTGACTTAATATACCAAATTAGTTAGTGGACAAGGATACTAAACAGGTCATATCTATAAATTATTGCTTATATTAATTAAAAATCGTCTAATGGTACACAAATAACAATGAAAATTACGTTCTGGCACTCAAGGGGTTAAGGGATGATGAAGTGGAATTAATGGTCACATGAACAGCATGACGGTGACACTGAGTAGGGAGTGTAATGCAGGGAGTGTAATGCAGGGAGTGTAATGCAGGGAGTGTAATGCAGGGAGTGTAATGCAGGGAGTGTAATGCAGGGAGTGTAATGCAGGGAGTGTAATGCAGGGAGTGTAATGCAGGGAGTGTAATGCAGGGAGTGTAATGCAGGGAGGGTAATGCAGGGAGTGTAATGCAGGGAGTGTAATGCAGGGAGTGTAATGCAGGGAGTGTAATGCAGGGAGTGTAATGCAGGGAGTGGGAGATGTGAGGGAAACACAAAGTGAGTTCAGGCTTAGCTACAAATATGGTACTGAAATACAGAGGAAAAATAAAATCAGTATTACAGCATCAGATTGTTGAAGACTGAATAGGAATAGTTATTTAGAAAAGTTATCTACTAGACATAAGATAAAATGTATAACTAATGGAGGTGGATTTAGCATTAAGAAACATGGAATTCCTAGTAAATGATTTCAATTAAGGACATCCCAGAAATATTAAAATTAAAAGTAAATGTGGAGGAGTGAGTTTACCTGGCTAAGTAGTAAAATATAATAATAAAAGTAACAAAAGAGCTTATAAGAGTGCTGCATTGGTAAATCAGTTAAAAATTAGAGGAACCCAGTTTTTAAAGCAACAAAGACCGCTAGTATCTCTCTACCTCACTCGCTAAACCAGTTCCCTGTATTCTAAAGCACTGTACTTATCAGCTAAAATTCCCTGTACTTATTAACACCACTATTACTACCAAGCACACTCACCTCACCCTCCACAGAACCCGTAAAGGCACAGGAGTACCTAGTAGATCTAAATAATAAGATAATATAACTTAATAAGATAATAAGAATATATCTAAAAAAGAGACAGCTACATGGATGACAGCTTCACATCTGATGAATATTGAAGGAAGACAAGTTTTAAAAGCAATAAAGACCATTAGGATCTCTATCTATCAGCACCACTACTACTACACTAAGTCTACTACATCTACATCTACTATATAGGCAACTCACCTCACCCTCCACCGTAGTAAAAAAATTGAGGAAGACATTTTTAGAAGCAATAAAAACCATCAGGACTTCTACCTCACTCTCTTAACAACTTACCTGCCTTTATTAGCACCACTACTAGAACATAAACACAAGAACATAAAGAAAGCCACAGGAGGCCGCGAGACCTACACGAGGTAGTTCCTGTTACTTAATACTACCTACATCCACCTTTCATCCCCATCCATGAATTTATCCAGCCTCCCTTTAAATCTCTCTAATGACTCCGCACTAACTACAGGTTGCCCATCACTAATCCGGCAACCACGGGACCTTAGGACTGCCGGATTTTAGAAATTTCTGGATTATTGATGTTTTGTCCCCTGACTCTATATATGCTGTATACAGGGCCCCATACACAGGCCCCGTCTTTCTGCTCTAGTCTCCTGTCCCACTCCTCTCTGCCTAGGACTGTTACTATTGATGCTATAAGCCTTTCCCTCTGACTCCTATACTTGTTGCATTCCACAATGACATGTTCTACAGTTTCTTTCTCCCCTACCCTGCAGCTACAATTCTGGTTCTCCAGTTCCCTGTTCCTTCCGTTGACTTCCAAGGTACCTGTTCTTGCTTTATAGAGTAACCTACTCCCCCAGTCTCCTACATGCCAGGTCACCCCCTCTGGTTTCTGTTTCCACCTGTACCACTGCAACGTTGATTTCCTATCGGAAGGTGAGCATACAGCTGATTCTGGGTACAGCGCCATCAAAACAAACGGCGCCAGGGAACAGGCGCCTTCCATTGGCAGGGAAAGAAATGCTACAGAGTGGCAAAGGAAGATATGCGTCAAGCTGCGATACTAAGCAGAAAAGGTCACAAGAAGAAGAAGAAGCCTCCCGAAAACAGTGGCGCGCCAACCCGGGAAATTTGAAACTGCGCTCCGAAATTAATGCCGGAAAACTGATGGAACCGGATATTGATTGCCGGATTAGTGCTGGTGAACCTGTACCATTCCAATCATTATATTACTACTATATAGTCAACTCACCTCACCCTCGACAGTCCCCGTGAAGGCACAGGAGAGGCGGTGTGGGTGGCGGCACAAGGAGGACACCGCCTCTGTGTGGTCGAGGCTGCCCACGAAGGGCTTGGCAAACACCCTCTCCAGCTTGACAGAATTCATGGCCAGTTTGTATTCTCTGGCTGCCTCGAAGGGATGCAGCGCTGGGTCGTAATTTCTCTGCACTGTAAAATAAATAAATAAATTAAAACACAGAATAAGAGAAGACAGAGCGCTGGGTCGTAATTTCTCTGCACTGTAAAATAAAAAGAAAGAAAGAAATTAAAAGACAGAATAAGAAAATACAGAGCGCTGGGTCGTAATTTCTCTGCACTGTAAAAGACAGAAAGAAAGGAATTAAAAGACAGAATAAGAGAAGACAACTAACTAAAGACCCAGGCAGCAAGAAGAAACATAACATCAGGGAGTGCCGATAAAAAAGGCCCGACTCCCGACCCACAACTGAACTGAGAGTAGAAGAGTTTGTAGAGCATAAACAAAATAATCATTAAAAAAATCCACACCTTAACAAAACAAATGAAACCAAAACTATGACTACAGGAATATAAATAATCGGCATTCAGTTTTTCAGGAGATATGACAAAAAAAAAAAAAAAAAAAAAAAAAAAAGTTGTTCATAGGGAGGCGAGAGACAAGTGTTTACGGCAATGGTGTCTGGACCATTCGAGCGAATACCTTTGCATACTACAGATATACTCAGGGTCAATATCAATGGTATTCGGGAAAACCCATAGGACCAGGGATTGCGGCAAAGAGTAGCAACAACAAGACCCGCTCGCAAGTACAAAACTAACATCAGGGTTTTGCCGGTAGGCTGATGACCTCACTAACTGAGGTAAGGTTTGTAATCTAAATCAATTCATTAAAAAGTCCTCTTATTTAAACAAATGATACCCCCAAAACTTGACTCAGGTTTCCTTGTTTTTGGGTATGCGGAAAGATAATAAAAAAAAAAATGTTGGAGTGTTGGTGTGCAGTTTTACTGATGGCCTACCTAATCCAGCGAATATTTATACCAATATACTCATCAATACTCAATTATTGCGGACCCATATCGTGACAGTTTTTTGTTTGTTTTAATTCATTTCAAAGTTCTCTGCATTTTCCTGTATATATTTCTGTGTTTCTTTGGCTGTTTTGATAGCTTATTGAGTTTTTTTTTTTTTTTTTTTTTTAGTTAGTAATGCCACCTATTTGTCCTTTACATATCATTAATTTTATTTCTACATCAATTTTAGGAAGATTTTTGTTTGTTTCAATATATTTCGATCTTTCCGCATCGTTTTAGGTATTAACCATGGGCCAAATGAGTTGATTTCTATTTTTCAGATCAATCTTGGACTTGTATTTTTGGACTTAATATTTTGTATCGGTCATATTCTTCCTTGTATTTGATGTGTATGGGTTTGTCTGTATTTCCCAAGTTATTCACACACTCTTTGTGTTTGTGTGCGTTCTGCTACCGTGTATTTCATGTGTTTAGGGGAGAAAAACGGCTGACTTAGTACTTAAAAATGTTACGTTACCGTAACAAAAACACAAAACCGACTTTTTTACTGCTACTCCAAACTAAACAGGGGAAGAGTTAACAAGTTTTGTTAACGAAGGAGTCGAAGTGGAAGAGGACCTATGAAGCGATACTAAGCGACTAAGGTCACAAGAAGAAGAAGGATCTGTTACTGTTTTAAAGCTACATCATTCACGTAGTGAGTAATTCATATGATTCCTTATTTTTTAAACCCTTCGTAAAAAAGAGCATTTTGTTGATCGAAAATTGCGCAGTGATCGCGTCACTTTTTCACCTTGAATTTCCTTATTTCTATGTTATTTTATGGGGTTTTGAGGGTGTACTGCTGTATTTATGATAATTTTACATTCTCCGTGCAAATTCCTTCATTATTTAGTGTGTATAATGCATAATGAAGGATACAGATACAGACTGTGTTTGGCGCTGTGTGACGTCACGGGGACAGACAGGCAGTGGGGCGCCTGGCCGCAGTGTTGACATCTGCTGGAGAAGCCGATATGTTGCTGATTTTATCAGTGTTTTGTCCATTATTAACCTTAAATTACGGGATTATCGATCATATGTAAGGCCGGTATTATTTTACACTAGGACCGAAATTCCCTACATTATTGGGAGTATGGTTTCTGTTTACCTTATTGGATTCTAGGAAACATTCTCTCTATGAGCTTTCGTCACAAATCATTACTTTTGGAGATAATGACATGTTGTTCATAGGGAGGAGAGAGACAAGTGTTTACGTGCGGCGTGCCTCTCCCTCTTCTTCCTCTTGTGACCTGCATCGCCTCTGTTCTTCCCTTGCCGCGGACATTTTTAAGAACATAAGAAAATAAGGAAGCTACAAGAGGCCGCGAGGCCTACACGTGGTAGTTCCTGTCACCTAACACTACCTACATCCACCTTTCGTCCCCATCCATGAACCTATCCAGCCCCTCTTTAAAGCTCCCTAATGACTCCGCACTAACTACCTGTCTACT
>JACEEZ010020103.1:577784-587784 GCA_016584305.1 Chionoecetes opilio
TGTCTATGTGGCACCTGTATTGCGGGGGATGAGAGAGGGAGATAGGGAGAGAGAGAGAGAGGGGAGAGAGAGGGAGGGAAGGAGAAGGGGGTGAGGGGTGTGTGTGGGGGGTGAGACAGGTAAGCTAGTCGCCATCCACGGTTAGTCAGTGCAGGTACAGACGTGAGACGGGATGGGTTTCAGCATGTGCATTTATTGACTACCACCACTCGTCAAGCCAAAGCCCTTCGTCGGGAGTGTTTCAGAGTCCGTGTTACCGAGGCTTATGTGACCACCACGCCACACACGAACGCCCACACACGCCCATACCATGCCCTCACCGCCCATCGCTCCTCGAGTTCACGTCTGCTGTTGAGATTTTTCAACCTTGCATTCGTCCAGAGTTGAGGGTGGACAGCGGATCCTTGTGGGCTATCGAGACTTTCTTCTAAGGTGAGCCACAAATAACTTTTCTATAACTTTCTTTTCTTTACTACTTTGTGCTCTATATTGTAAAGGTTCAGTAGCAACGAGTATATGTATATAATGTACTGTTCTTTAATCTTCTATTCATATTTTTTTCTTCTTATGCTGTTGTCAGGTGAAATTCAGAGGCGAGGATTTCTTTTGCTTGGTGTATCCGCAATGTTTTTCTTTATTATAGTGTATTTCACGATGGGTTTTCCTGTCGTAGGTATGAAGACGTTAGAATACTGAGGGAAAACACGGTACAACATTACTATCAATTTAAATATACATACATTCAAGGGTATCTGCTACAACTTTTACCAAGGTGGGAGGGGGGGGGGTGGCAAGGGGGTATATATTTACTATCATAACAATGTCTTCGAATTTCGGTACTCCTGAGTTTATGTAAATTAGATGGTCTGATCCAGTGAGGGGAGGGAAAATGACCTGTTTGCCCTCCCCTCCACACACACACACACACCACACACACACACACACACACACACACACACACACACACACACACACACACACACCACGCACGCACACGCACCACGCACGCACGCACGCACGCACGCACCACGCACGCACCACCACCACACGCACCACCACGCACGCCACGCACGCCCACCACGCACGCAACCCACGCACCACCACACACACACCACACACACACACACACACACACACACACACACACACACACACACACACACACCACACACACACACACACACACACACACACACACACACACACACACACACACACACACACACACACACACACAACACCACACACACACACTACTCACACACACACACACACTCATCCACACACAGCACATTACTACACAACTACACACATCACTACACAACACACATCACCACAACACACCACACACACCTACACACACCACACACACACTACCACCCACACCCACACACACACCACACACACACACACCACACACACACACACCACCCACACATCACACATCACCACACACACACACACCACCACACCCACACACACCACCACACCACCACCACACCCACACACACACACCACCACACACACACACCACACACACCCACAACACACAACGAACACACACAACACACCAACACAACACACACACACAACATACACACACACACCAACACACACACACACCACCACACTATATTAAGCAAACGCCCATGTATCATGTATGTGCTTAATTATGTTTCAGTCCACAGTCACATCATTACTGTTTGTCATATTTTAATGGGTCTATTTTAATATTATGAGTGACTTAATCGTTTTCATTTGTTGGAACGAGGTATACCTATTAATATATTCTCTCTCTCGTCGTCTCTCTAATCTCAGTTTGGTCAATTCGTACCGCTCCTCCTCTCACAGTCTACGCTCTATCAGAATCTCCTCCTTCTCCTCCCTTCTCTCTCTCTCTCTCTCTTTTCTCTGCTATCTCTCTCTCTCTCTCTCTCTCTCTCTCTCTCTCTCTCTCTGTCTCTCTCTCTCTTGCTCTACCATCTTAACATCCGCATGACAACGAAAGGGATGATCAGGAAATTGATTGATTGATAGTCGATACCAAAACATCATAAACAATTTTTGACACACAAGAGGCAAGGAACATCAGGTATAGAGCACCATATATACATTAATATAAGCTGTATTGCATGAGTCTAATTCAACACACATTACGCACCTACAGGCTGTGAAATAACAATACAGAGAACTTAAGCCAATCAACTGAAGAACAATACCGATATACTGTACCGTGAACCTAGTGGCTTTAATCTCTTATTTCTCTATTATTTCAAGAGGCTGACTATTGTATATGATCGACGGGAGGTCAAGTGAATGTCAGTGCAGTGTTTGGAAATTACGTAAACCCGCTCGCTCGCTTCAAGAAAAAGGCGAAGGGAGGCTGAACAAGGAAATCTCACTCCTTACCCTCCCTTCCCTTCGCTACTTGTTTATGTTCTTGTGGAAATACTACGCCGTACCCTTTCCTCTATGTCTGACATTCCTATACTTCTTTATACATGACTCATATCCAGCCCTTCGATTTCCATTTCCTTCGCCTCTCCTCTCGTCTACCGTTACTTATCTGCCTCTGACTAGCGATCTCAACAGGTAATGATCAAAGCACACACACACTCTCTCTCTCTCTCTCTCGCCTCTCTCTCTCTCTCTCTCTCTCTCTCTCCTCTCTCTCTCTCTCTCTCTCTCTCTCTCTCTCTCTCTCTCTCTCTCTCTCTCTCTCTCTCTCTCTCTCACATCTCTCTCTCTCTCTCTCTTTCTCTCATTCTCCCTCTGTCTCTGTGTCTGTCTCTCTCACTCTCTCTCTGTGTGTATGTGTGTCTGTCTGTCACTCTCTCTCTCTCTCTCTCTCTCTCTCTCTCTCTCTCTCTCTCTCTCTCTCTCTCTCTCTCTCTCTCTCTCTCTCCCCAAAAGTGGCAGTAATATTCAAAAGTTTCTTGCAACAGCTTCTCAAAAAGTCTCAAACATCAACACTTTAACAAACTGCCCGGTCATCACATCTTGCAAGACGAACAGAAGGCAGATTGAGACACATGCCGAAACTTTACAACAATAATAAGACGTAGTGTTTCTCGGTGAATCTAAGACTTATAACGGGATGCCTATACATAACCGGGCTTTTTAAAGAGACAGAATTATACTAATACTTATACCAGGACACTCACTACAGTAGGACACAAATACGTCGCCTTGTTTATCACTTTACCTCGTCTAGTTCCGCTCCGCTGTGTCAAGGTTAATCAAGGGAGTTACTAAACCTTTCTATACGGGATATCAGTGGTAGAAAATAGTGTAATAGGAGCGTGTTTACCTTAATTCTTCGCCTTTATTACAAGTTAATAATTTATATATTTATATATTTATACTTTTATTATATAACGAATTACTGGATATAAAAGGCCGATCCAGGTGTCATTTTTTGAGAGAGAGAGAGCGAGAGCGAGAGCGAGAGCGAGAGCGAGAGCGAGAGGGGGAGGGGGAGAGGGATATCAGAGGTCATAGGTGAGGCAGGGCCAGGGGGAGGCGTGAGGTAGGTGTGCCGGGGTCGCCGCTGGCCCTGACCCGCCCCAGCACCGCCGTGAATCCGCATCTTGGCACTACCTGTACTGTACACGACACTCACGAACACCTGTACTGCGAGGGGAGGCTTGGGTACGATATTGAACGTGTATTTAATAGTATTTATGGCTAATATATGATAGATAACGTGCATTTAGTGTGTGAATGGCCAATATATGATACAAGACGTGTATTTAGTGTGCATTTATGGCCAATATAATGATAGATAACGTGTATTAGTGCATTTATGGCCAATATAATGATAGATAACGTGTATTTAGTGTGCATTTATGGCCAATATATGATAGATAACGTGTATTAGTGCATTTATGGCCAATATAATGATAGATAACGTGTATTAGTGCATTTATGGCCAATATAATGATAGATAACGTGTATTAGTGCATTTATGGCCAATATAATGATAGATAACGTGTATTAGTGCATTTATGGCCAATATAATGATAGATAACGTGTATTTAGTGTGCATTTATGGCCAATATATGATAGATAACGTGTATTTAGTGCATTTATGGCCAATATATGATAGATAACGTGTATTAGTGCATTTATGGCCAATATATGATAGATAACGTATATTAGTGCATTTATGGCCAATATATGATAGATAACGTGTATTAGTGCATTTATGGCCACTATATGATAGATAACGTGTATTTAGTGCATTTATGGCCAATATATGATAGATAACGTGTATTAGTGCATTTATGGCCAATATATGATAGATAACGTGAAAGAAAAGAAGATAGAAAACGTGATAGATAACGTGATAGAAAAGGAGATTGGAAGGGATAGAACAATAGTAGTATTTAATGTATCAACGATCATATATCGCTATTACGACTATGTATGTAGCCCTATGTATTATGTTATGTGACTATGGGAAAAGAGGTAAGGAAACATTTGACAAGTCTCTAAATTAGTGAAATGTCGATAAAAAGTCGTATCATGCATATTAAATGGTGAATATTGTTACCATTTTGGCTTGGGTACGATAGATAACGTTTATTTATTATATTAATGATGAATAGTCGATATATAAAGTCGATAAATAGTCGTATAATGGATATAAAATGATAGATATTGATACCTTTTACCTTATTTTTACCAGTCTCATAATTACGTCTATTGATTCTTAAAGCTGCGAGGTAAAAAAGTATTTGACATAACACTAAATCAGTAAAATATCATTCAAACATTGCATCATACATATAAAATGGTAAGAATTAATACCATTGTATCTTACCATCTTATCTGTACCATTCTCATATTTACGTCTTTTGGTTCTTAAAGCCGCGAGGCAAGAACAAATATTTGACAACACTGTATTAATCAAATGTCTAAAAAGTCGTATATTGGATAGAAAATAAAATTATGAAATTGATACCTTTTTACCTTGTCTGTACCATTCCCATAATCTGTATTCTCATTACATATAATTATTTACGTGTATTGATTAAGATCTTGAAGTCGCAAGAACATCCTTTTTGCCCCGGAGCCACTCACTATTTTGCTTTGTCGAGAAGTCAAGGCAGACAGCATCATAATCCTTGCCATTGTCTGCCACCACGTACAAGCAGCTCTGTGAATCATGGAAATAACATGTGATAGCGAGGGTACAAGTGACTCAACAGAGGTAGAAAGTTAGTATGTCGGGGTGTTAGATTTCCTTCTGCACGAAACTATGATGAAACTTGAATGGTTGTGTTGTGTGCATGGAGGAGACAAGAGTGGAGTCGTGTGGAGGGTTTGTGTGCATGAGAAAGACAAGAGTGGTTCGTGATAGTGGCAGGAATGACTGGTTATGGATAAGGAACTGAACTCTGTCATTCTCACGTTCCTATGCTAATACGGATAATATGTACTTAGAAATACTTAAACAGTGGTTGCGTTAGGTTTGTGCAAGGGGGAGACAAGAGTGGAATCGTGATGGTAGCAGGAATGACTGGTTATGGAGAAGGAACTGAACTCTGTCTTTCTCATGTTACTTATGTTAATACCGAGGATAGACTACGTGACCTCGCTATGTTAATTAACCCAAGTGGCGGGACCTGTTCAGTACATGATTTATAGAAGGTCGGGAGATGCTTACCCTACACGCTAGCCCTTTACCTCGTCTTCCCCTTCCCACGCTGCTATTGAACCCTCTAACCTCCTCCTATAACCTCCTATTGAACCCTATAACCTCCTCCTATAACCTCCTATTGAACCCTATAACCTCCTCCTATAACCTCCTATTGAACCCTATAACCTCCTCCTATAACCTCCTATTGAACCCTCTAACCTCCTCCTATAACCTCCTATTGAACCCTCTAACCTCCTCCTATAACCTCCTATTGAACCCTATAACCTCCTATTGAACCCTATAACCTCCTCCTATAACCTCCTATTGAACCCTATAACCTCCTCCTATAACCTCCTATTGAACCCTCTAACCTCCTCCTATAACCTCCTATTGAACCCTATAACCTCTTCCTATAACCTCCTCCTATAACCTCCTATAAACTCCTCCCATACCCTCCCTACTATAGTATATACATCTCTCTATGGACGTTACACAGGTATGGAGTCGCATCTCATCACGTATTCAACCACTGTCATCACTAGTCACCTTAATCTCACATCCGCCTTCTCTCTCTCTCTCTCTCCCTCTCTCTCTCTCTCTCTCTCTCTCTCTCTCTCTCTCTCTCTCTCTCTCTCTCTCTCTCTCTCTCTCTCTCTCTCTCTTTCTCTCTCTCTCTCCCTCCATATTCACACGTCTATTCTGTCTCATACTTTCCATATCCCTCTATATTAAATCTCTTCTTTTTCTGATCTTCCTCGTTGTTTCTCTCTTCTAGCTTTGTAATTTTCGATTTTTGTTGTTCTCTTAATTCCTTTGTTAGTAAATGTGTTTATCTCTCATTTCCATCTCAATCCATAACTTTCCTACTTCCCTCCCTCATTCTTTTTTCATCTTCCTTCGTATATTTCCTTCTTTCCCTCCACCTCCTCTCTCTTCTCTCTCTCTCTTCTCTCTCTCTCTCTCTCCTCTCTCTCTCTCTCTCTCTCTCTCTCCTCTCTCTCTCTCTCTCTCTCTCTCTCTCTCTCTCTCTCTCTCTCTCTCTCTCTCTCTCTCTCTCTCTCTCTCTCTCTCCTCTCTCTCTCTCTCTCTCTCTCTCTCTCTCTCTCTCTCTCTCCTCTCTCTCTCTCTCTCTCTCTCTCTCTCTCTCTCTTCCCTCACCCACCACCCAGCTTCCTGCAACCCATACTCCTTCACCCTTCAACCCAGTAATTCCCCTCCTACCACACGTACCCTATCCTCCCTTTATACCCTCCAAGAACACATGACCCCGTATATAGAGAGCCTCACTTTCTCCCGCCCTCACCTCACCCCAACCTTATTTTTTTGTCACTAGTCCCCAGATCGCCTTTGTCTCTGATTTATCTCACTCGAGTAGAAAAAAAATACAAAGGAACATGACATCACAGTATAAGTTGATTAGGACGGAAATTAATGTGGTCATACTACTTTTTCTTATGTAGTTTGGCATGTAAGTTCATAGTCAATTATTATTATTAGTAAGAAATGATCTAAATGCAAATTATTACTATTACTCAATGTTTCGAAAGTAACAGGTTGTGAAGCAGTAATTGTTGTGCTGTTATGTAAGTGTGGGAAGCTGAATAAGTGATTGCTTTTTTATAGTTATTATAAAACCAGTTAGTTAATATCTCATACATAAATAAAAGCCCTCGATGACTCTAAGAGGGCGTTTTATGAAAGCTTAAAACTGGTTAGATGGATTGATATTAGTCACTAGAAGTAGCTTATAGCCTGTGTGTGTCTCTATATCTATCTGTATCTATGTCTCGTCTCTATATCTCTCTATATGTCTCTATATCTCTGTCTCTATCTCTATGTCTATCTATGTCTCGTCTCTACATCTCTCTATATGTCTCTATATCTCTGTGTCTCTATATCTATGTCTATCTATGTCTCGTCTCTACATCTCTCTATATGTCTCTATGTCTCTATATCTATGTTTCTATGTATCTCTATATGTCTCTATGTCTCTATGTCTCTATGTCTCTATCTCTATGTTTCTATGTATCTCTATGTCTCGTCTCTATATCTCTCTATATCTCTAAGTCTCGTCTCTATATCTCTCTATATCTCTATGTCTCGTGTGTGTGTCCTCTATAGCTGACAGTCCGTACCTATAAGTGTCTCGTTTAGTTCCTTATAGTGCCTTGTGACTTTGGAAGACGTTTTATGAAATTGATTGCTGTTAGTCACTATAGAAGCAGCTTAAGGCCTGTGTGTGTGACTGTATACATGTCGTCTATAGCTGACAGTCTTCACCTATAATAGTGTCTTGTCTATAAGTGTCTGTCTGTCTTATAGTTCTATCCTATTATCTGTCTATAGTGTCTGTCTTATAGTTCTATCCTATTATCTGTCTATAGTGTCTGTCTTATAGTTCTATCCTATTATCTGTCTATAGTGTCTGTCTTATAGTTCTATCCTATTATCTGTCTATAGTGTCTGTCTTATAGTTTCATCCTATTATCTGTCTATAGTGTCTGTCTTATAGTTCTATCCTATTATCTGTCTATAGTGTCTGTCTTATAGTTCTATCCTATTATCTGTCTATAGTGCCTGTCTTATAGTTCTATCCTATTATCTGTCTATAGTGTCTGTCTTATAGTTCTATCCTATTATCTGTCTATAGTGCCTGTCTTATAGTTCTATCCTATTATATGTCTATAGTGCCTGTCTTATAGTTCTATCCTATTATCTGTCTATAGTGCCTGTCTTATAGTTCTATCCTATTATCTGTCTATAGTGTCTGTCTTATAGTTCTATCCTATTATATGTCTATAGTGCCTGTCTTATAGTTCTATCCTATTATCTGTCTATAGTGTCTGTCTTATAGTTCTATCCTATTATCTGTCTATAGTGTCTGTCTTATAGTTCTATCCTATTATATGTCTATAGTGCCTGTCTTATAGTTCTATCCTATTATCTGTCTATAGTGCCTGTCTTATAGTTCTATCCTATTATATGTCTATAGTGCCTGTCTTATAGTTCTATCCTATTATCTGTCTATAGTGTCTGTCTTATAGTTCTATCCTATTATCTGTCTATAGTGTCTGTCTTATAGTTCTATCCTATTATATGTCTATAGTGCCTGTCTTATAGTTCTATTCTATTATCTGTCTATAGTGCCTGTCTTATAGTTCTATCCTATTATCTGTCTATAGTGTCTGTCTTATAGTTCTATCCTATTATCTGTCTATAGTGTCTGTCTTATAGTTCTATCCTATTATATGTCTATAGTGCCTGTCTTATAGTTCTATCCTATTATATGTCTATAGTGCCTGTCTTATAGTTCTATCCTATTATCTGTCTATAGTGTCTGTCTTATAGTTCTATCCTATTATATGTCTATAGTGTCTGTCTTATAGTTCTATCCTATTATATGTCTATAGTGTCTGTCTTATAGTTCTATTCTATTAGAACATAAGAACATAAGAAAATAAGGAAGCTACAAGAGGCCGCGAGGCCTACACGTGGTAGTTCCTGTCACCTAACACTACCTACATCCACCTTTCATCCCCATCCATGAACTTATCCAGCTCCCCTTTAAAGCTCCCTAATGACTCCGCACTAACTACCTGTCTACTGAGACCATTCCACTCATTCACCACCCTATTTGTGAACCAGTTTTTCCCTATTTCCTTTCTAAATCTACGCTTTTCCAGCTTGAATCCGTTACTTCTTGTTCTACCCTGGTTAAAAGCCGTAAGCACTTTTCCTACCTCTCCTTTATTAAATCCCTTTATCCACTTAAAACTTCTATCAGATCGCCCCTTACTCTGCGTCTCTCGAGTGAGTGTAATTTTAATAACTTCAATCTCCTCTCATAACTAAAGTTACGCATCCCTTGTATCATTTTGGTCATCCTTCTCTGCACTTTTTCTAACAACACTATATCCATCCTGTAATATGGAGACCAAAACTGAACTGCATAGTCTAGGTGAGGCCTGACTAGAGCCAGATAAAGCTTTAGAATAACTTCCGCACTTCTACTTTTAACACTTCTGGTAATGAATCCTAATACTCTATTAGCTCTATTTCTGGCCTCAATACATTGTTTCCTAGGTCGGAGGTCTGGGCTCACCCTCACTCCAAGATCTTTTTCACCTTCTGATCTTTTCAGCGATACATTGCTTATGGTGTATCTATTACCAGGGTTTTTTTACCAACATTCATAACGCTACATTTATCAATATTAAATTCCATCTGCCATCTGACTGCCCACTCGTTAAGTTTATCTAAGTCTCCCTGCAATATGTTTACGTCAGACTGTGATCCAATAATCCTACCTAACTTAGTATCATCAGCAAACTTGCTGATATCACTGCTAATCCCACT
>JACEEZ010020103.1:592784-597784 GCA_016584305.1 Chionoecetes opilio
TCTTTATGCACAGTGTCCTCCTCCTCCTCCTCTTCCTCCTCTTTACGTAGTGTCTTCCTCTTCTTCCTCCTCTTATGACTCACGCCTCTTCCTCACCGCAACTCATGAAGGTTATGATAAAGCTCATTCTCATTCCTCAACGTCTTGCATGTGATTTCCAGCGGCTCTTTTATACGTCAATTATTCCTGATGTTAGAACAAAACAAGATTAACTGACAAACTATTAAAAGTCTATTGATCTAGGAATAAAATATCTCTCAAAAATGTCGTTCTGTGAAGCAGCTGCAGTTAGTAATCAAGACTTGGACGTTGTGAAAGCCATATGGATCACTTGCTTCTGGTATTAAAGTATATAATGAAGCCCTGTGAAGCAACTCTAGTATATTATAAGCGGTCAGAACTTGCATGGGCGACGCGAAGGCCATGAAGAAAGCGTGCTGCTCCTCCTCCTCCTCCTCCTCCTCCTCCTTCTCCTCCTCCTCCTCCTCCTCCTCCTCCTCCTCCTCCTCCTCCTTCCTCGTGACCTGGAAAATGATCACCAACACCGCACTGACGTTCTTGCTTGGAAAGTTATTGGTTTTCTTACAATTTCTGGGCAATTAGAGTAGACGTGGATATGTGGTCTTTGGTTACTCACTGTTAAGGGTTATACAGTCCAGTCATACACCCTTTCTCCACCTCTTAACGCCTTGAATCGCCTTGAAGTTATGTGATTTCTTACGATTTCTGGACAACAAAGGTATAGATAGGAACGTGGATATGTGGTCTTTGGCTACTCGCTGTTAAGGGTTATACAGTCAAGTCATACACCCTTTCTCCTCCTACCTCCTTGGATCGCGTGCTTACCCCCTTGAGTCCCCTTCCCACATCCTCCTACACCGCCCCGAGGCTCCGTGTTGGCAGGAAGTATCGGTGGGACGCAGGGGTCAGCTGGAAGGCGGAGGAGACGCCGGAAGGAGGGGGTCCGGGAGCAGACAAAGAGTTTATATACCCGCCGGGAGCGTCCCTTGCCACTCCAAGCAACGCAGAGCAGCGGCCAGCGTGGCGCCTCCGTGACTGCCTTATGGAGACTGAAGCCGTTACCGTAGCGTCGTGTTAGGAGTAAAAGCAATTTGTTGTAACCATACGTGTAGGTGATAAAGACAATAGACGAAGGAGTGTGAATACCTAATGCTATGATATTAAGGATTTAGAGTTAGAAAACAATATCTTATGGACTTAAGAGTTTGAAATGACGAGCGTTGAATTAAAAAGGTGATAAGAATATAGTACTTATAGACGATGGAATGTGAAATACCTGATGTTATATGATATTAAAAGGAGAAAAACCTCTTATGGACGTATAGTTTGAAATGACGACAGTGTAGTTAAACATATTAAAACATATTTCAGCTAGTGATGAGAAGAATAGATAGGATTGAAGATGACGTAATGCGTGGAGTGTAATAATCATAAGTCGTGGCACAGAATACAATAAGGTGCTTGGGTGGAGAGAGAGAGAGAGAGAGAGAGAGAGAGAGAGAGAGAGAGAGAGAGAGAGAGAGAGAGAGAGAGAGAGAGAGAGAGAGAGAGAGAGAGAGAGAGAGAGAGAGAGAGAGAGAGAGAGAGAGAGAGAGAGAGAGAGAGAGAGAGAGAGAGAGAGAGAGAGAGAGAGAGAGAGAGAGAGAGAGAGAGAAGAGAGAGAGAGAGAGAGAGAGAGAGAGAGAGAGAGAGCGAGAGAGACGAAGCGAGAGAGAGAGAGAGAGAGAGAGAGAGAGGGAGAGAGAGAGAGAGAGAGAGAGAGAGAGAGAGAGAGAGAGAGGAGAGAGAGAGAGAGAGAGAGGGGAAGAGAGAGAGAGAGAGAGAGAGAGAGAGAGAGAGAGAGAGAGAGAGAGAGAGAGAGAGAGAGAGAGAAAAGAGAGAGAGAGAGGGGGAGAGAGAGAGAGAGAGAGAGAGAGAGGAGAGAGAGAGAGAGAGAGAGAGAGAGAGAGAGAGAAGAGAGAGAGAGAGAGAGAGAGAGAGAGAGAGAGAGAGAGGAGAGAGAAAAGAGAGAGAGAGAGAGAGAGAGAGAGAGAGAGAGAGAGAGAGAGAGAGAGAGAGAGAGAGAGAGAGAGAGAGAGAGAGAGAGAGAGAGAGAGAGAGAAGAGAGAGAGAGAGAAAAGAGAGAGAGAGAGAGAAAAGAGAGGAGAGAGAGAGGAGAGAGAGGAGAGAGAGAAAAGAGAGAGAGAGAGAGAGAGAGAGAGAGAGGAGAGAGAGAGAGAGAGGAAGAGAGAGAGAAAAGGAGAGAGAGAGAGAGAGAGAGAGAGAGAGAGAGAGAGAAGAGAGAGGAGAGAGAGAAAAGAGAGAGAGGAGAGAGAGAGAGAGAGAGGGGAGAGAGAGAGAGAGAGAGAGAGGAGAGAGAGAGAGGGGAGAGATATATAAAGGATAGATGACAGGCGAATGAAAGAGGTTTACTGGGAAGAAAGGATCACGGTAGGGTCTTTTGCATCCTTTCCACTTTGACAGCCGCTGAAAGGACCGCCGAACCATGTGGACTTTATAAAGGAGAGCGGCAAGGCGGCCAGACCATTCATGTACCATTCATGTTCTGGGCGTTGGGTTTCAATTGAATGACGTGTACATAAGACGTGCAAGAGCGGCCGATATTACTATACTACCTATACTACTACAACCGACCTACTTTATTTTTTATACAATCATTGAGTCCTTCCTTCCTTCAATCCTTTTACTTACTTGGGTTTATTTTAGGATTTGACGTGTTTTATGAAGCAGCTTCAAAAACTAGAGAGATGAAACATGAGATGAAACATGTGTCTTCTTGGTCTTTGTCTTTGTGTTAGAGGCTTCCGTCCCGTTTACAGGTACAGTTGCGGCCTTTTTACTAACACTCTCCCTCATACAGTAACAGTTTCCTTATCCGTATAGAGGTAGGGAGAGGCTGGCAGGGTACAGGGTGAGGTAATAGGGAATAGGTAATAGGGAAAACTTAAAGCAGGAATACTATGTTATCTTTTATGTGATGATAGTTGGTCTTCCTGAGAGAGAGATAAGGATAAGTTACTGTCGAAACGTTAGATATAATAAGTGTTCCTGCTTTAGTCTGTGTTTCCCTACCACCTTTCTTACTCTATAACGATTGCAGGTTTGTGATGCTCGAAGGCTTTGATTGTGATGTACTAGCTAGAATGTAGGAAAAAAAGTAACAAAGAAAATAAAGTATTAAATAAAACGTAACATAATAACCTAATCTAACCTAACCTAACCTAACACCTAACCTAACCTAACCTAACCTAACCTAACCTAACCTAACCTAACCCTAACCTAACCTTAAATATACCGAATATGAACTAACTTTTACTCCGTTACATTTTTTCGCCTTGATACATTCTTTCCGATTAACAACTAAGTCACGTGGCTGGATTTCCGCTGGGATGGATAGCATGTGGTCACTCTTTACACCTCGGCCACTCCCTCCCTCCTGCCACTCCCTAGCAAGGCGTCACGGTAACGGGGATGACACACCTTCACTTCACTCCTCACCACCACCCCCACCACCACCCAGGAATGTTGTGTCAGCGGTGAATCAATGCTCCGTCTCTCTCAGATCATGACGCAATCTCGCCTTTCACTCGCCATATACCTCGCGGCTCGGCGTTTCCTGAGAGCCCCGAGTGGCAATCCTTCTTCTTCTTCTTCTTCTTCTTCTTCTTGTGACCTTTGACGCTTAGTTCATAGGTCCTCTTCAACTTGGTCTCCTTAGTTAACAATCTTGTCAACTCTTCCCTTGGCTATTTCACCTGGGATCCTAATTCCTTGTCTTCTTTGTGTTCTTTTGTCCCAGTACTTTATTATCCGACCGCTCCCTTGGTCTTCTTGTGTCTTTGTCTTGGTGTTAGAGGCTTCCGTCCCGTCTTCAGTACGTTGAACCTTTTTAATTCTTAAGTAACAGTTCCTTAGTAGGTGGAGTCAGTTGCGGCCTTTTACGCCCTTTTCCAAATAGTTTTTTTAAAAAATAAAAAAAATTCCTTTGGGAAAAATAAATAAAAACCTTCAAAAACTTAAAAAATAATAAGTTTTCCTCCTTAAATCTGTTTTAAAAACCAAATTTCCTTTATTAAAAAATTTTTTTCCCCGGTTTTATTTTCGGGCCTTTATTTATTTTTCCATAAAATTAAAAAAAGTCCCCCGTGGTTATTTTCGTTTTAATAATAATTTGGCCTTTTTTTAAAAAACCCCCCTGCCAAAACCAACTCCCTAACCCAACCCAACCAAACTCCCCGGAAAATAAACAAACTTTTACCCTTCCCCAACCCCCCACCACCCCCCGAATTGTTTTTAAAAAAGCCTGGGGGTTTGGGAATAAAAGGGGTCCCTCTTTCAACCTGGCCAAATTCCCTTTCCACTCCCTTTTACCTCCGGAATGGGTTTCCGGGAGGAGCCCCTTTATAAACCCCTTTCCCCCCCCCCCCCCGGGAAATTTTGCGGTTAATTCAAGGTCCTTTCCCCTTTGGTTCTTTAGGCAATTGCCTTTCAAAACCCCGCCCCGGCTTCCTGGGCCCCCCTAACCCTTCTTCTTTTTTCTTTTTTCCGTACTTTTGACCCCCGGCCCCCTGGCCCTTTTTCCCTTGGGCCCTTGGTTTAAAACTTGTCCCTCTTCAGGTACATTGGGACCTTTTTTCCGGCCCTTTTTTTCCCATACTTTTTTATCCCCCGGTTCCTTTCCTTTTTTAGAGGTTCCGGGAGGTACATTTGGGGCCCTTTTTCCCGGGCATTCTCCTAAAACAGAAAACATTTTTCCTTACCCGTAGAGGTGGGGAGAGGACAGTTGCGGCCCTTTTTTACTGGTTTTTCCCCCTTTCATAAAAGAAACATTTTTCCTGTATAGAGGAAATTAAGGAAAACGGGCCCCAGGGTCCCGGGTGGGGTTTTAAAGGGAAAGTCTTTGAAAAACAATTTTCATACTAGTCTTTTTTTTTTAAAAAAAGGCAAAAATTCAAATCATTTTAAAGGGGCTCATGCTT
>JACEEZ010020103.1:605284-610284 GCA_016584305.1 Chionoecetes opilio
GCTAAGTGATGCGCAGCTCAGTCTGGCAGGTGGTCTCTTCGGTGACTTCCTCCGCCAGGCGTTCTGCTCCGCTTACAGACCGATGAATGACATCCACAACAGTAACAAAAAAAATAAAATCACAACACGGAATTCCCTTATGAAGACCCTGTCGCTGCAAGGCAATGACTCTTCAAACCTCAAACGTCCCTCAAACTTAATACTTCTTGCCGATTATTGCTCTTCATTCATACAACACAAGACAACAACCTCGTATCTTCCATCCATCTTTCTTCCATCAACTTTCTCCATGAGTAACCTAAACGGCTCGGCAAACCATTGAGTCCTCCACGCAAGGCCGCCGCAGTCACCAGTGAGGCGGCGGCGAGGGTGGAAACAGTTGGTGATGGAAGGTGGAAAGGAAGCTTAAGTACGGCAGGTCAGACACAATGAAAGACTTCCTGGGCTGCGTGCGTCGTGGTTATTCGTACCCCCCTTCACCCCCCTTCACCTCCCTACACCCCCGCCCCCTTCCCCTTCCCCCTTCACCTTCCCGCCCCCCTTGTACTGCCAGAGCTTGACGGACGGATGGAAATGATCATGTCACTGCGTCACTGCTCTATGGACGCCGTACCAGAGGTTTTATAGAGAAATAAATTGTCCCAGATGGTTGATTGCGAGGGAGAGAGGAGGGAAGGAGGGGACGAAAGCGGGAGTCACGCTGCGAGGGTCCAATATTGAGCGTCGCTAAGCAGGATATCATAAACGTCACTCTTATTGCTATAGACCACGACAAGGATATATCAATACTGTTATTTGAGGTGAGAGGACATGTGTAGGTCTCCTTCATATTATTCATTGATCTCCGTATAAGACATTTGTCATGATACACAAACAACATGGTCCCAAGGGCACGGTCGGGTCGCTAGAGGAAGCACCTGTCCTAGCCAATAACCCCATTACGGCTCATCAGTGGCCCTCCGCGAGTTGCCAGCTGCTCCGCTTCTCTCTCCTCCTCCTCCTATACGGGCGCCCTCACTATACACCGCTCGATCCTTGAAAAGTCGATCAGAATGGGGGAGTTCCTAGCCGAGTGTCCTTCGATTCAGCGTCACTGTCGACTGAAACGAGAAAACACCTGTTATATTATTTCTTTAGCATCGAAGTCGAGAACCAGATGTATGAAAATGTGTCTTCAGTGAACGATTTTTCTTTGTTCGTAAGTGTTCTGTCTATATTAAATGTTGATTGTTAGTTGAATTAACTGAAATGAGTATTCATCTGCTTTTATTTTATTCTTAACATTGAAGTCGAGAACCAAATTTAATGTATGTAAAGTGCGTCTTCAATGAACGATCTCCACTCCTATTTCTCCCTTTCATATTTATCATCATCATCGTCGTTACTGGAAGCCACTGTTAGGCCATCGCTTCTCTCATCTCCCCTACATATTCCTATTTACTGTTTGTCTGTCGCAATTTTACTCTCACAAAAACTCCATCTCGTCATTTTATTCTGATATATTCGTGTCTCAGATCATCTTTCTACCTATAGTGTTTTTGAGATAATAGAAAGACTTATCGCTGGTGTCCCAGAAAGCCAAGGGTTGAGATGTGGCCCTGTTTATATGTAAGCAGACACACGTGTTCACGCCGTCTTAAGGTTGTTGTTGTCATAAGCATCCAGGCTCGATGAGAATCTATCTGTATGCGCCTCGCCCTGAGCATGCCAATAACCCGCGCCTGACCTGCATCCTCCCCACCTTCTCTCCCCTGCCATAGCATTACGCACAATTGGGATTCGTTGAGTTACTTTTACCCCACCTGTACGCATCCTAAGGACCGCCGGTATGGCTAAGACCCGCTGGCAAGACCTATGTGATGGATGGGCAGGCTGCGCGGCGCTACGTGCTAGCGAGGGGCGCAGGGAGGGAGAGAGGAGGCCAGGGTGCAAGGAGAGAGAAGTCGAGGGAGGCACAAGAGGGGGAGGCTGGGGCGACTGATTGCCTCCATTCCCTGCACATTGAGGCTTTGCTTGAAGACTTCCTGCCGTGACGTCCTCGTGTCCTAGTTAATCATCTCGCTTAGTTTGTCGCTTTTCTTGTTTTGCGTCAGAGATAAGCTTAGAAGACAGGTAGTGAACGCGAATACGACATATATAGAGTTAGATAGAAAGTTAGATAGGCTCAATTTGTCGTTTTTCTTGTTTTGTGTCAGAGATAAGCTTAGAAGACATCATGAGCGTGAATACGACAGATAGAGAGTTTGTTTTGCGTCAGAGATAAGCTTAGAAGACAGTTATTGAGCGTGAAAACGACAGATAGAGAGTTAGATAAGTTTAATGGAGACGAGACATGAATAGTGGGTAATCAGGAACTGCCTTGTTTGAATATGGTTGAAAGACGCTCGTGTTTGTAGCTTGTTTGTTTTGTTTTGCGTCAGAGATAAACTAAGCGGGCAGTTAGTGAGAGCGAATACGACAGATAAAGAGTTAGATAAGCTCATTAATAGAAACGAGAGATTAGTAGTGCATGGGTAAGCAGGAGCTACTTGTATTGGTTCAAAGACATCTTACACACTTCATACATTCTTCTGTTTTTATGACATCCACGAAACCCGATTTAATCCACGTCTGTACAAACTCGTTCAGGGCCAACCGATCACTGACCCTGATTTCTTGCACCATTGTGACTTGACTTTGCCTTCTACTTCACAGCTCGAGTAGTAATAGTAGTAGTAGTAGTAGTAGTAGTAGTAGTAGTAGTAGTAGTAGTAGCAGCAGCAGTAGTATAATAGTAGTAGTAGTAGTAGTAGTAGTAGTAGTAGTAGTAGTAGTAGTAGTAGTAGTAGTAGTAGTAGTAGTAGTAGTAGTAGTAGTAGTAGCAGCAGCAGTAGTATAATAGTAGTAGTAGTAGTAGTAGTAGTAGTAGTAGCAGCAGCAGCAGTAGTATAGTAGTAGTAGTAGTAGTAGTAGTAGTAGTAGTAGTAGTAGTAGTAGTAGTAGTAGTGTAGTAGTAGTAGTAGTAGTAGTAGTAGTAGTAGTAGTAGTAGTAGTAGTAGCAGTAGTAGTAGTAGTAGTAGTAACAGCAGCAGTAGTATAGTAGTATAGTAGTAGTAGTAGTTGTAGTAGTAGTAGTAGTAGTAGTAGTAGTAGTATAGTAGTAGTAGTAGTAGTAGTAGTAGTAGTAGTAGTAGCAGTAGTAGTAGTAGTAGTATAGTAGTAGTAGTAGTAGTAGTAGTAGTAGTAGTAGTAGTAGTAGTAGCAGTAGTATAGTAGTAGTAGTAGTAGTAGTAGTAGTAGTAGTAGTAGTAGAGTAGTAGTAGTATTTAGTAGTATAGTAGTAGTAGTAGTAGTAGTAGTAGTAGTAGTAGTAGTAGTAGTAGTAGTAGTAGTAGTAGTAGTAGTAGTAGCAGTAGCAGCAGCAGTAGTATAGTAGTAGTAGTAGTAGTAGTAGTAGTAGTAGTAGTAGTAGTAGTAGTAGTAGTAGTAGTAGTAGTAGTAGTAGTAGTAGTAGTAGTAGTAGTAGTAGTAGTAGTAGTAGTAGTAGTAGTAGTAGTAGTAGTAGTGTGTGTGAACAGCGTCCCAGGGCCATAGGATAGGCAAGGAAGGGTAGCTTTTTTTTGGTTGTGCCTCAGTGATAAGCTTAGAAGGCAGATGTTGAGCGCAAATACAACAATAGAGAGTTAGATAAAAAGATAAATTAATAAATGATAGATAGATAGATAGATATACAGCAGCATGAGAGCAGTGTTACCTCTTTTTGCTGTGCCCTTGGCCAGTCTTTTGTGATGTAAAAAAAAGAGAAAAAAAGCGATAGGTTAATAAATGATAGATAGATAGATAGATAGGTAAGTTAATTAATGGAGACGAGAGATGGTATAGTGGGTAAGCAGAGCCATGAGGGAGGGATGAAAGGTGTGCTGTGGCGGGCTGTAAGGGTAGGTAATGAGACTATACTATAGACTCACGAGGAAAGGCCGCAGAGAGAGGGAGTTAACCCCTTCACGCCCAGATCTTTCCTTTGCTATAAAAAATTGTATGTTGTCGAGACATAAAATTACGAAAAGTAACTGAATATACCAAATTTGTTAGTGGACAAGGATACGAAACAGGTCATATCTATAAAACATTGCTTATATTCACTAAAAATTGTCTAATGGCACCCAAATTACAATGGAAATTACGTTCTGGGTCTCAAGGGGGTTGGACGCATGAAGAGTGGTCTGAGATTAAGGGGGTGTTGTAGCCTGGCGAAGAGTGGAGGTGGGTGTGTGTGTGTGTGTGTGTGTGTGTGTGTGTGTGTGTGTGTTGCAGTGAGTTTTTATCATGTGGTGGTGTTGGTGGTGTGGCTGGAAGACTGACGGAGAAGGTCTGACGGCGGGGTTGACCTTGAGGCCTTTCCAGGATTTTTTTTCTTTCCAGTTCGTTTCCAGAATCAGGTGCCTCCGGGAGCATTTCCAGTTATAATTTTTCTTTTATCTCTTGTTTCCACGTATTGGTTAGATAAAAGGCTGGTTTTTCCTGATTTGATCTCTCTTTCAGCTTTTTCGATGCGACAGTATTAAATTTATTCGAGATTTGCAGCTATTTTCTTTTTTTGATCTCTCATTTCCACGTATTGGTTAGATAAAAGGCTTGTTTTTCCTACGTTTAGCTTCTCTTTCAGTGCTATTTCCAACATACAGTATTAAAAGTACTCGATATATCCCCTATAAACAACGTCAGTCAGTCAAATAATCCATTTTACAACTTTACAAGAGAATAAATGATAGTGGAATTGTGAACTCTAAATGGTAAATGATCAGAAAAAAAGTGTGTGTGCTCTATATTTATACTCTAAAAGTGTAAAAAAAAAGTACTCTATATATCGCCTATAAACCCTGGCAGTCAGTAAAACAATCAATATTACAACTTTACGAGAGAATGAATGATAGTGGGATTGTGAACTGTTACTGGCACATGAATGGAAAAACTCTCAATGACAAATGATCAGAAAAAAACGTGTAATAGGACGCCCATGC
>JACEEZ010020103.1:612784-622784 GCA_016584305.1 Chionoecetes opilio
CAGGAATAACGCGAATGTTTTCATTAGTCAATATTTCGTTTAGTAATATTTTTCTCTTGAATTACTTCGTTCAGTTGTAAAGGGACGGTCTATGACAAGGTAATGCAGAAAATGAGCTAAGTATAATATTAGGGGTTTTCTTCTGTTACGTACTTCTAAGTGTTTTCATTTCTATCTCATTGTTAATTAAGTCAAGAAGTTAAGTTTACCGTAATACGAAGAGTACATAACCTGATTTCCTTTTTTTTTTTTTACACTCCTACGTTAAAAGAAAACCAGAGTAAACAGTGGAAGGAAGGAAGTCAAAAAACAATTGACCAGAATATGGAAAAATACACAGCAAGATTTCCTTTTTTACTCTCTGAAGTTAAAAATATAACAAGAGTAATATAAGCAGTCGAGGAGGAAAAGAAAAAAAGGGTAGCGTGGGGTCTGCATATCGATGGAGCACCTTTTTTCTTTCGTATATATACCTATCTTACCTCCAATTTGCCCTATCTACCTTCTCTACTCTCCCTTCCCTTCCAATCCCTTCCCTTCCAATCCCTTCCCTTCCATTTTCAATTTCTTCCCTTCCATTTCCAATCCTTCTTTCCAAACCCTGCTAATTCCTTCCCTTCACTTCCAATCCCTTTCTTTCCAATCCCTGCCAATCCCTTCCCTTTCAATTTCTTCCAATCCCTTTCCTTCCACATCCAATCCCTTCCCTTTTAATTTCTTCCAATCCTTACCCTTCGGTAAGTCTCTTCGGCCTGTCTGAAGCCCTCGAGCGTAGCGTGACTCAGCCCTCCAGCACACGCAAAAACTGAAGCCCGTGACTCTAGGTGCCTGGCGCGCGAGGCCTTAAGGGGAGAGAGGGGCCTGCCGGGGTGTGACCTGCTGGAGTTGGTCAGATGATGGGAAGGACCTATACCAGCCTGCTTAGAGAGTAGGTTCGCTGGTGAAGGCTATGGGTGGCCTGTGATGTCCTCCCTCCCGCCCACAAGTTTGGGTTATGCAAGAAATTATTGTTAATCACTCTCTTCCTCCTTGACATTGTATAACTTCGATGGGTTGTGTGAGGGTGGTGGTGGTGGTGGTTGATTCGTCTTTTCAGAGCTGCATAAAATCATGATCTAAATAGTAGACTAAATATACAACTACTAGAATAAATAGACTAATACTTAGATCATGCATAACATTTTCTTCACTATTAGGCTATGAAGGCCGCAAAATCAACGAAGTATGTACTTATGCGGAGTCTGTACATTACACTGAAACTATACATTATTATATAGTAAACGTTGGTGAGATTCCACTCAAGACTGCGCTCCTTATCTAACAGTTATCAAAAAAACAAAAATATTCATATCTACAGTATTATTCGGTGCTCTTTCCTTTCTTAGTCATAAAAGCAAAGAAGAATACAAGCTTGGTCAGCCCCACACTCGCTCCTCCCTCCTTCACAAACACAGATCCTCACACCACAATCACGTACGGTTACCTCTATTCTGTAAATCATTATGAAACACCATGCAGAACAAAGCAAACGTTCAGATCTCTTAGCATTTCGATAATTTCCACACTCGCAGCTGCACACAGGAAGCCCAATCAGCTGCATACTTCCTGCCGCTCCTGTATGCTCAGCGGCGCGTCACTGCACTGCGGAAGCAAAAACGTCAAAACAGGTGGACCTTTTGCCGTTTTTCTTAAGAATCTCATATCACGTAAGGGTGGTTTTACACGGCCAGTTTCCCATGCAGTGTTTTAGTGATCGTGGTGGCGAGGGTGGTGGTCGCTCCGCCGTGACTGACGACCAGGAATGCCAAATGTGGGTCGAGGTTTTAGTATTCGCTCATTAGTAAAGAATTGTGAGAAATTTTCATGTGTCAAATAAAAAGTCGATACAATCCTCAGAACTACTAAGGCAAGTAAAAATATTCGATGTGAAATGTTTAATGCAAGTTATAGATAAAGTCTGATATGAAAACTGACGAACCTTTAGGTTAAAAAATATAATCATTCGTGTGTTATAATCACGTGTAATATAATCATTCATAATCTCTCTCTCTCTCTCTCTCTCTCTCTCTCTCTCTCTCTCTCTCTCTTCTCTCTCTCTCTCTCTCTCTCTCTCTCTCTCTCTCTCTCTCTCTCTCTCTCTCTCTCTCTCTCTCTCTCTCTCTCTCTCTCTCTCTCTCTCTCTCTCTCTCACACACTCTCTCACTGACTGATATATTCACCAGGCAGCCGAATATTTGACTGCTTATAAAAGTTGCTACATAATCTAACCTTGAATATTAAGAAGCGTGCATAAAGCAAGAATAATAGCTTGCACGTAAAAATAAAATATGTAATAACTAGGCACGATTGTAGAACGTGGTGTGTGTGTGTGTGTGTGTGTGTGTGTGTGTGTTGTGTGTGGTGTGTGTGTGTGTGTGTGTGTGTGTGCGTGGTGTGTGTGTGTGTGTTTTTGTTTTTAAAATTTGCGGGGGTTGGGTTTTGGGGTTCGTTTTCTTTGGTGGGGGGTTGTGTTTTTGGTTTTTGGGTTTGGTGGGTTTTGTGGGGGTGGTGGTTTTGGGTGTTTTTTTGGGGTTTTGTGGGTGGTGTGGTTTCGGGGTGTTTTTTGTTAGGGGTTGTGTTTTTGGCGGGGTGGTGGTGTCGGGGGGGTGGGGTGGGTGTGGTGGGTGTTGTTTGTGTTTTTGGATTGTGGTTTTTTGTGTGTTTTGTGTGTTTGTGTGGGTGGGTTGTGTGTTTGTGTGGAAAGTGTTGTGGTTGTTGTGTCTTGGGGGTTTGGTTTTTTGTGTGTTTGGGGTTTTTTTTTTTTTTTTTCTTTTTTTGTTTTTTTTTTTTTTTTTTTTTTTTTTTCCTTTTGTTTTTTTTTTTTTTTTTTTTGTTTTTTTCTTTTTTTTTTTTTTTTTGTGTTTGGGGTTTTGTTGGTTTTTGTTTTCTGTTGTTGGGTGTTTTTGGGCGGGTTGTTGGGTTTTGTTTGGGTTTTTGGTGTGTGTGTGTGGTGTGTGTGTGTGTGTGTGTGGGGTGTGTGTGTGTGTGTGTTGTTTTGTGTGTGTGCGGCGTTGGTGGGTGTGTGTATCTTTTGTGGCCATAGAGAATAAGGGCAGAAGATGATAGTTAATTAACCCTTCATACTTTCTTTTGCTATAAAAAATCGTATGTTGTCGAGCCTTAAAATCACGAAAAGAAACTGAATATACCAAATTAGTTAGTAGACAAGGATTCTATACAGGTCATATCATTAAAATATTGATTATAATCAGTAAAAATCGTCTAATGGCACCCAAATTACAATGAAAATTATGGTCTGGGCCTCAAGGGGTTAAAAGTGGAGGAGTCTGTGTGGACGCAAGTGACAAGACAGCCAGCTCGGTAACTAAGGGAGTAACTATAAGGGAGCCGTGACGAGGGGGCCGCTACATGGCAGACACTCGTTGCTACATGAGCTAGGGAGAGGGGGCGGTGGCTCTCTCTCTCTCTCTCTCTCTCTCTCTCTCTCTCTCTCTCTCTCTCTCTCTCTCTCTCTCTCTCTCTCACTGACTGATATATTCACCAGGCAGCCGAATATTTGACCACGTATAAAAGTTGCTACATAATCTAACCTTGAATATTAAGAAGCGTGCATGAAGCTTGACTCTACACTAAGATGGGACGGAAGATGATACGTCGTCAAGGCTACCTGGTCACAATCCCGTCTGTGGCGCCACTACCTAACACCTCTAAGCTGCGTTTCACCTCCTCCTACCAAGCCAAGCTACCGCTACTCTGTTTCCTACCACGCCACTCTACTGCCACTCTACCTTACATTATCCTGACGTAGTTGTGTGAATAGATGTTGCTCTTGAACACATATTAAGAGAAAAATAGTCATGTGATAGTAACCGTGCAATGCTAACGAAAGATGCTTCATTTTTATCCATTTATTTGTACGAGAGACACTGACACACAGGGTAGGGTAAGGCATATACGTTCATATGTGTCCTTACCCTCCTTACACACTAACTCCTTTGATTATAAATTGTTGGCAGCTGCTCCCTCACCTTCGCCCTTATGCCTTGCAACACTACTCGTCCACTCAGGTGATCTAGTCGGGGTATTTCCCAACCACGCAAGTAATTGAGTCCAGAAAGTCCAGAGTCCAGTCCAGTAATCGAAATTTCCAGCTAACGCTATTAAGAACGCTATTTTAACAGAAACGCTATTGAGAAAACGAAAGAAAGAAAGACTAAAAGCCAGGCTGGTCTTACGTCATTTCACCGTGCAGTTATCTTTGTCTTGAGGTTTTTAAAGTTACGTCACAATAGTCTGGTTGATTCAGTATGACGTAACCTTTCGCGCCCTTGACAAAACTTGAGTATTTTTAATAATAATGTTAATAAATAATTTAATAAATAATAATAAATAATCTTCGAGTAGTAAATGTAGAAAATAGACTGTCAATTCTATCTCTATTTCTTGATTTATTTCTTCAATTATTCATTTTTTTAAGGTTATTTATGAACGTAACATTGTCTTCTGAACCTTCGTGTATTCTGGAAAGCTGTCTTCTGGATATAGACTAGCCTTTCTATATCTCTTTCTTGATTTACTTATCTATTTATTTATTCTTTAAGTTAGTCCTGCATGTAACATTGTCTTCTAACCTTCATGTACTCTGGAAAACTGCACTTCTATATAGCTACCTTTCCATATCTTTTCTTGTAATCATGATATATTCTTTTCTATCCTCTTTTGTCTTTAACTTGTTACTTTTAGGACAATTGCACGTAAATATTTGCTGAACTTCTATTCCACGAAACTGTCGTTCGGGAAAAATATACAGTCTTTTCTATCTCTATTTCTTATTATTTTATTTCTACTTTTAGGTATTCATGCAGTAACTATTTATTGAAGCTTCGTATTCTGAAAACGTTACGAAATAGTATAGCTTCTCTGATCTTATTTCGGGGATTATCTCATTCTCTTGTCTCACTTTTTACTACCAACCCATGTAACTATTAAAACCTGTACCCTAGGCTTCTGTTACTCATTTGGATAACGCCGGGTAACATGCGATCATTTGGCCATCTTGTGTCAGCACTTGTGAGGTGCCCAAGCATAGAATTAAAACAACTATCGGCTTTCTACTATCGGTAATTTGTCGGTCCTGGAAGGTTTCGGCAGGATTTATGGTGAATCTTCGTAGTGTTTGACAGGATACCAGGCAAATCTTTCTTCAGGTGATTCTCAAATTCCCAGGCCTTCATTAAATACATCAAGTAGTGTTTTAGGAATGCCAGCATATTAAGAAAGAGGAACCATGAAGTTAAACGATATAAAACATAATCGTCTTTCTCCAGAGTTAGATCTCCTTCAAGTTAACTCTCGACAAAGCTTCATAAAATACATCAAGTAGTGTTTTCAGAAGACCAGCTTATGTTAGCAGTGCAAGGGTTAATATTAAGAAATGTGACCCATGAAGTTAAACGTAAAAAAATGGGAAAAAAAAGGTACAGACAGCCACGTATGTTATGACTAATTAATGTAGTTTGTCTTCAGAGTATCTTACCTCAAAAACAAAACTAAAAATCAAGCACAAAAGAACAAACAAGTACGTATCTTTTGGTTAATGAATGTAGTTTGTCTTTCAAGTTTCTTACCTCAGAAATACAACTGTAGATAAAGCATAAAATCATCAGCTAATCGTTGCAATGTATCAGTCGCCACGACCGTGCATTGTTGCCAACTCGTATTTCATCAACCTTTTTTTTTTGTAAGCCAAGTCGAATTACGGCAAAATGACCACTCAAATGTCTGTGATTTCCGACGATTTCCAAGCAGTCGACAATAGCTATATACTTTCCTACTAGTCTTCTATGTTGCGTGGCATTGTGTTGCGTGTTCATGTACGCTAAACCAACTGTACTGTAAACCTTTCTCTTACTGAGCTTTAGCGTTCGATGGCCATTTGATATAATTTAGTATACGAACGTAAACACTTCACTTAAACTATCTCTAAGTTATGTATATAGGAAAACACAGAATTCTAGCAATACTATACTGTATTTTTACAGTCATCAATCTCTCTCTGTCTCTCTGTTACAAAATGGCAAAGAACATTATTTTAGATACAACAATTTGGTCTATTGATATAATATGGAAGAGACACATTTATACTATAGATATACACAAAGATTTTAAACAGGATTATACTATAGATTATAAACAACAGATTTTAACAACAGATTTATACCTATAGGCTTGTATTAACGAGTGTCAATCATTTTCTATCTCGTTACTAAATGGCAAAGAACAGATCTCTTGAGTGCATATCTTGAAGTACAACAACGTAAAACCCGTTCAGGAGCAAATTGGATCTTCGTCTTAAAAAAAGTGCCTCGGGAGGAGTAAAAAAATGGGAAGAAGACAGTAAGTAAAGGGGCGAGAGCAGGAAAGGAGGCACGGATTATCCCCTTGAGGCCCAGAACGTAATTTTCATAGTAATTTGGCGACCATTTGACGATTTATAATGAAGATAAGCAATATTTTATAATAGATATGACCTGTTTAGTATCCTTGTCCACTAGCGTATCTGGTATATTGAGTTACTTTTCGTTATCCTATGGCTACCAACAGACGATTTGACATAGCAAAGGAATGATCTGGGCGTGTAGGGGTTAAAGGCAATGGAGAAAACGGGAAACTGAGAAGAAACGAGAGAGGAGAGAGAAGAGAGGAGAGAGGAGGATGAGAGGTAAGGAGGTTGGGCGCTGAGAGGGAGATGAAAAGTAGAGGTGTGGCGGGCGAGTCTCTTCACTAAGTTGGGTTTTTGCGGCTGACCACTTGATTAGGAAAGGAAGGTGTGTGTGTGTGTGTGTGTGTGTGTGTGTGTGTGTGTGTGTGTGTGTGTGTGTGTGTGTGTGTGTGTGTGTGAGGGTGAGTGTATGTGTGTGTGGTGGGGGGGGTGAGTGTTGTAACTTTTTATCTTTTCTCTCTTTCTGTTATTTCCTCTCTCTCTGTTATTTCTCCTTGACATCTCTTTTGTCTGCCTTTTTCCCTCTTTCTCCTTTCCCTCCTTCGTTTTCTCGCTACTCCCCACCGCCTCCCATTGAAATGAACTGCTCTTAAGAAATAGGAAAGAACTGGAACGCATGGAAAAGACACTCAGACACTAGATATATCCCTTCCACTTTTCCATGTCCACCACCTTCACCACAATCACTACCACTACCACCACCACTACCACCACACCACCTTTACACCACCACCACACCACCACCACCAACCACCATCACCCCCCCCCCCCACCACCACAGCCACCACCACCACCACCATCACCCCCCCCCCCCCACCACCACAGCCACCACCACCACCACCACCACACCACCACCACCACCACCACTTCCACTACCTCCACCAATACCACCACCACCACCACCACCAATACCACCCACCACCACCACCACCTTCACCACTACCACCATCACCCCACCACCACCACCACCACCACCGCCACCACCACCACTACCATCCACCCTCCCCCACCACCACAGCCACCACCACCACCCCCCCCCCCCCCCCCGCCCCCCCCCCACCATCCCCCCCCCCCCCCCCCCCCACCACCACAGCCACCACCACCACCACCACCACCACCACCACCACGACCTCGCTTCCCGTTCACCCGTCTTACCCAATCTGTCCTTAACCTCAAGCCGTCTCGAGATTCAGGATGGAAATGTTAGTTGCTGTTCTGCCTCCTCTCTCTTCTCCTCCTCTCCTCTCCTCTCTCTCTCTTCTTTCCTCTCTACCTTCTCTACTCTCTCTTTTTTTCCTACTACTACAACAACAGCAATAACAAGCCTTTACACCAGTATACATCTCTTATAACATTGTATTCTCGTAATTAGCAAGAATATGTTAATTATTACAGATGTAGTAGGAAGAAAAGGAAGGAGAAATCGATTTACTCTTCGTATCTCATTGGTAAAGTTGTTCAATATGTGGTTATGATAGTGTTTGTTAAGTCAGTTTGTGCTTTAAGATAATACATTCATGAGACGTATGAGTTTATGTTAGAGTTCTCTCTCTCTCTCTCTCTCTCTCTCTCTCTCTCTCTCTCTCTCTCTCTCTCTCTCTCTCTCTCTCTCTCTCTCTCTCTCTCTCTCTCCTCTCATCTCCTCCTCCTCTCACTCACTCACTCACTCACTCACTCTCTTCTCTCTTTTTTTTTTTTTCTCTCTCTCTCTCTCTCTCTCTCTCTCTCTCTCTCTCTCTCTCTCTCTCTCTCTCTCTCTCTCTCCCTCTCTCTCTCTTTCTCTCTCTCTCTCTCGGAAACCTTCGCAGCCACATCAAAACTTTCGTAACTAAGCGGCGGAGCGGATAATTGCGACACACACACACACACACACACACACACACACACACACACACACTCCCCTTTGCACCATTGTGACATTAGTGTGTGTTAACTACTGACTTCCAACTGTCCATCTCTGTCCTCACCACCACCACCACCATCACCACTTTCATCACCATCACCATCATCACCATCACCATCACCGAGACGGAACAGTCGTAGTGATGTCGAAATTAGGTCAGATTTAGTGTTTGGTAGAGAGAAGTTCATAGAGGGGATAATGATTAGGGTTTTAATGATATGGACGTATTTAGAGGCTTATAGTGATAACTGATGCTTTATATGGTGAGACAGCGGCTGTGTTAGGTAAAAAAACAACACTATAGCCTACAGTCCTACACGGCTTAGGTAAATCTGTTTATGAGATTGAGGTATGTTTGTATCTCTGGCGTTTCTGTTCAAGCATTTCTTTTCTTTTGCATTCAACAAGTAATCTGTCATATTTCAATTTATATATCTAGTTCTATCCTGTAATAATCACCGTTTCTTTGTACTCATTTCATCATAGGGTCTTTAAATGGTCTGACGCCTCTGTAACTATTTCTATATCTTAATTGCACCCTTTGTGTGTGTATGTATGGGGAGGGAATACCAAAAAACAGGGAATGTCAAAGAGCTTCAACGGCAACTCTGCGTATTATAACAACTACGATTTCTACGGCAAAGCAAACCCATTAAAAAGAAAACGAAAGCTAAATAAGTGGTCGCACACCCTTCCTCCCTCCCTCATTATACTGCACCAAACACTTAATGGTGGTATTTACGGTAGAATTTCACCTTGCTCCTTACCATTACCTTTCCTTCTTCCTTTGCCATTACCTTTCATAACTATTTACCTAACCCATTACCTTTCCTTACTATTACCTTACCCATTACCTTTCCATTGCCATTATTATTCCACGGCAGATGGCGTGCTTAGCCTCTGATGGTATTTTTCGCGGGGATTCTTGTATTTCGCGGATTTGAGTCTCGCGGAACACTATGAAGCCCTTGGGGAATACTGAAATTAGGGTGACTTTCCATCTCCGTCAGGTAATAAGAGGGTGGTTCCTCAGGTATTGTTGTCCAGGTAATACGGGTTTCTGCCTCTACCTCCTGCTGGCGCTGTATGGTTTTTTTGTTTACATCAAGAGAGGAGTGTTCAAGGGCGAAAAGAAAACAAGTCACCTGCGAGTCCCTATAAAGACGACAGTAAGATAATATAAAGAAAGGAGGATGGATTCATTTAGTTCATGAGGTGTCTTGATACTTTTCTCTTGAAAATATGAAGTCGCAGGAAGGCGGAAAAATAGAAACAGAAAGAGAGTTCCAGAGTTTGTCAGAGTTCCCCATGTGACGAGGTGTTCATGCTTTTTTTTGGAGGAATTTTGAGATCGAGCTGATAGGAAATGCCATCTATATTACATGGAAATATAATTTAAATGTGAAAATAATACTAAGGCGCCACAACGTTTTCCATATAAAATTTTGTATACATGCTTGATACTTTGATTAATTACTGATTAGGGTATATTTCTGATCCTTGAGTGATTTGGTATATTACGTTATTTCTTTTTATGCATTTTTGTGGACAATAAAATATCTATCTCTATATCTATCTATTTATGTGACGGAGTG
>JACEEZ010020103.1:627784-630284 GCA_016584305.1 Chionoecetes opilio
TATTTGAAAATTCTTAGCAAAAGGCCACCTGAGAGCGAGTATTAAGGGTTTTTTTAAATCGTGAGTGACGGGGGGTTTTTTTATATTAGAAAGGGGGCTTGTTCCATGCTCTCGGTCCCTTACTTAAAGAACGGGCACCCTTTCTGTGTTCACTTTTTGGGGGCTAAAAGGTTTCGTTTTGTCTTGTTATGCTCATTTTCTGGTTACAAATGGTAAGTTAATAGCCACTCAGGATTAAAACTTATGGGCCTTTTATACACCAGGCATTGTCAAAAATTTCCCTTTTTTTTTCATCTTTTCCCTTAATTTTTTTGTATTACAGGAGCGCACGGTCGCGTCTTTTGTAAACCCCCCAGCCCCGCCACTTTGGCAGCGAAGTTTTCAGTTTTTGTACTTGCTGCATGGGTTTCATTGGTGTTGCCCCCTATCTTGAGTCCTAAATTAATTTAAATTTAAAACTATTTTATGTATAACCATCACCCGGTGTCCCCTTTTCAAAAATCTTTCACTCTATTTTTAAAAATTAAAAACTCCTGTTACTTCTTTGTGAGTTTGTTTGGGTTTTCGAAGGTCATGTTTGTCAAAATAAAGAGAAGAGAGAGAGAGAGGAGAAGCGAGGCAGAGCGAGAGCGAGAGCGCGAGAGCGCAAGAGCGCAAAAGCGCAAGAGCCGAGAGCCGGAGGCGGAAACCGAGAGCGCGGGGGGAGCGCGAGAGAGGAGAGAAGGAGAGAGAGGAGGAGAGAGAAGGGGAAAAGAGAGAGAGAGAGAGAGAGAAAAAGAGAGAATAGCAATACGAATGAAAAGGGCCCCAAAAAAAGGGTCATCCTGTTAGCAAGCGGTGAGGGTAACAAACGGCGAGAACCGTTTAGGGTAAGGTGTGAGTGGATTTTTTGCCTGAATCGGAGGGAAGTGGGGGGTGAGCCTGTACTACCTGTCATCCGCTGTTTAAAGCGCAAGGGTGTGGGGGTTAAAATTTCGGGCCCCCTCACACACAAGGATGCTCTCTCTTCTCTCTTCTCTTCTCTCTCTCCTTCTCTCTCTCTCTCTCTCTCGTCTCCTCTCTCCTTCTTTTCTCTTCACCCCCCCAACAACACACAGGTACTTTTTTTCAAGTACAAAATAACAAGTAATTCTTGGTAATCTCTCTCTCTCACTCCTTTTTTTTCTTCTTTGTTCTCTCTCTCTCTCTTCCCCTCTTTTTCTTTTCTTCTCTCCTCTTTCTTTTTTTCTCTCTCCCTTTTTGTTTCTCTCTCTCTCCTCTCCTCTCTTCCCCTCTCTCTCGCTCCCTCTCTTCTCTCCCTCTCTTTTCCCCTCTCTCCTCGTCCTCTCTCTCTCCCTTCCTTTTCTTCGTGTCTGTCTTTTTTTGGTCTGCTTTTTTTTTCTAAAAACATCTCTTGCTATCAGTCATTTTTCCCTTTCCCTTTCCCCCACCTCCTCCTTTTTATTATTAGGTTATTCTCTCCCCTCTTCTCTTTTCCCCTCTCTCTCTCCCTCTCTCTCTCTCTCTCTCTCTCTTTGTTTTGTTCGTAATCCGTGTAATTTTTAAGTCAGGGCCCGCTTCTTTCCCTTTCCTCTTCGGTCCTGTTTTTATTTTTTCTTTGTCCTTTTCCCATTTTATTTTTCTTTTTGTCTCTCTCTCTCTCTTTTTTCGTCCTATCCCCTCCTCCCAAATTTCCCTTTTTCCTCTTTCGTCTTTTCCTTTTCCTTTTTCTGTCTTTCTCTTTATGTTGTTTCCTTTTTGTCCTGTTTTCTTCTCTCTCTTTCTCTTCTTCTCTCTCTGTCGTCCTTCTTCTCTCTCGGCTTCTTCTTCCTCTTTTTCTGCTTCCCTTTTTCTCTCTGTCGTTCGTCTTTCCCCCCCCAAATTTTTCCCTCCTCCCCCTCCGTCTCCCACCTCCCTTCCCCTTTTTCCCCCCTTTTCCCCTTTTTCCTCTCCTCTCCCTTCTCTCTCTCTCTCTCTCTCTCTCTCTTTCTGGGGGGCCCGCCAGTCGGCCCTTTTTTTTCGCCCCCCCCCCGCCCCCCCCCCCCCTCCCGCCCCCCCCCCCCTGTTTCGCCTTTTTCTTTGCTGGGGTTTGTTTTTTTCTTGGGCTGTTTTTTTTTTTGTTTTTTGTTGTTTGGTTTTGGGTGGGGGGTTTCCCTTTCTTCTCTCCTCTTTTTTTTTTTTTTTTTTTTAAAAAAAAAATTGGGGGGTTTTTTTTTTTTCTTTTTTTTTTTTCATTGGCGTCGATTTTATGGAAGGACTTTTTTTTTTTTTGGGCTTTTTTTCCCGGCGTCTTATCTCTTCGTCTGTCTCTCTCTCTTCTCCTCGCTCTCTCTCTCTCTCTCTTCGTCTCTCTCTCTTTTTCTGTCTGCTTTGTCTGTCTGTCTCTCTTTGTCTCCTGTCTCTTGTCTCTCTCTTTCTCTGTCTGTCTCTCTTCTTGCTCTGTCTGTCTGTCTGTCTCTCTCGTCTGTCTGTCCTGTCTTCTCTCTTTTTCTCTCTCTCTTCTCTCTCTCTCTCTCTCTCT
>JACEEZ010020103.1:635284-640284 GCA_016584305.1 Chionoecetes opilio
CACAAGGCCCCGCAAAGCACCTGGGAACGTGCCGCGCTAACATGCCTTCTGACCTTTACTCCTGCTGGTACCGGAGACGCCTTGTACTGAGGTCTTGAGGTGAAAAAGGGCTATGTTCTTAACCCCTTGAGGCCCAGAACGTAGTTTCCATTGTAATTTAACTACCATTAGACGATTTTTAGTGAATATAAGTAATATTTAATAGATATTATGACCTGTTTAGTATCCTTGTCCACTAGCGAATTTGGAATATTCAGATATTTCTCGTTATTTTATGGCTAACAACAGACAATTTTTTATGGTAAAGGAAAGATCTGGGCGTGAAGGGGTTAAGGGTTTTGAGGGAGGGGAAACAGGGCTACGTTCTTAATGGTTTTGAGGGAGGGGAAACAGGGCTACGTTCTTAAGGGTTTTACTATTAATTGGGTGGGGATTTTACTGTGGTTTCAAGGTTCAACATTTTTAAGGGTTTTGGTGGTAATGTCAGCTACTTGGGTTCATTATTGACTTCAGGATTTACAATGGGAGTATTATTACCTTGGGATTTGTCTTGAATGTGATGATTTATTGCTTTCAAGTATATTTTCTTTCATACTCAATAATACACTTTCACACGCTTTTTTTCACACATTGTCATGAAAACCAAGAATTTTAACACACACACATACACACCCACACACACACACACACACACACACACACACACGCACAACACACACACACACACACATACACATACACACACACACACACACACACACAACACACACATAACTTTCTAATTAACCACAATAACAAAGATGTGTTAGTAGCTCTGTCTCCCCGCCCCGCCCCGCCCCGCCCCACCTTGTGCCCCCGATGACTCGCCGCAAATGAAGGCTCCACGAACAAAGAGGAGGCGGTGTGTGTGTGTGTGTGTGTGTGTGTGTGTGTGTGTGTGTGTGTGTGTGTATGTGTGTGCTGCTACCTGTCCCGCCCCGCCCCTCAAAGCCTAAAGGTTGGACGCCCCATAACCAAAGGACCCCAAAAAGTATGACGTCCCGTGGTGCAGTCAGTTCGTACACAAGTTGTTTCGTACACCAGTAGATTCGTACACCAAAAAGTTGTTTCGTAGTCTATATGAAACCATAGTCGTTTCGTACACTCAGCTCAGAGTTGAACTTGACTACAATAGTTACGAAACGACACCAGGTATGTACGAAAAAACTCAAAATCAGTGTACGAAACAACTGACAAAACCTGGGTACGAAACAACTTGTGTACGAAACTCCCTGTAACCGACGTCCCGTAACACTAAGCTGGGATGTTTTTGTTAAAGGGTCGTTTACCGGAATAATAACCCGGTGGAGGGGAGCGTGGGAAATTTTTTTTTTTTTTATCTGGTATTAAAACACGTCTAGTGGGAAGTTGTGTTTGTTTTGCTCTGATTTGGGATACAGAACACGTCTTGCTTTATGCCTGTTTTCCTTTCGTTATCATTTTTTCTCAATTTCTTTCTTTGTTTTATTTGTGTTTAATATTTGATCTGGTATTAAAACATGTCTAGTGGGAAATGGTCTTAGTTTTGTTCTGATTTGGGATACATAATCATGTCTTATTTTCATGCCCCAAAAATTTATTTCATATTATTCTTATTATTCTGTAAGTTCTTTCGTTATGTTCTATCTATCTTTTTATTTCTTGATTTCCTTTCTTTTCCGTTGTAATTCCTGTTCTTTTTTCCTCAACTTCGTATGGCCGCGTTTTTTTACACACCTTGTCTGTATGTTTTTTGTGTTTTTTTTGTTGTTATTATATTTTACTGTTTATTCATTTTATTGTTATTATATGTTTTTTTATTTTTATGGTTTCTTCTTTGCTATTTTCTCAACGCTTTTCTTAATGCTCGTCTTCCTTTCTTTATTATTTTTTCTTCCGCTAAGTTCTGTTTATTTCTTGGTTTAAATTGTTTTCTGACCGTCTTTCTTCACCTTCGTAATGCCGCGTCTCTCTGCTCGTTAAGTCGCAAAGTGTTGTGGGTAATGTGGGTCTCACGGGAATGTTATAAGGTCAAAGTAACACGACGCTAACGTATTGCATAGCTACACGACTCACACACACACACACACACACACACACACACACACACACACACACACACACACACACACACACACACACGCATATTTACAGTTATTTTCCTTATATGTACATGCCTTAGCGTAACATAAACACATAAACAAACATCCACCAATACAGAGCTAAACTTTTATCCTTTCAAACCTTTCCTTACGTTAAGTTAAAGACTATAGAAAAAAACCTTGCCTTTTATGAACCAAACGCCCGTGAAACGAATACAATTTCCACTAAAAACACATAAAATAGTTACAAAATATAGCAAACCAATGACAGAATAAAGAAATATACCCAAAAGGAACTGAAAACATAAGAAAAGATGATGCTGTACGTAATTAGATCGTAACTGAATAGCGTTTAGGTAAGACCAAGAAGGTACGAGGCGGCAGGAGCAGAGTTTTTTCCTGTATGCCTGCGGGTGAGACTAAAATTATTATTACTATTATTATTATTATTATTATTATTATTATTACAACTTTAGGGCGGGAGTAACACAAGCAAAGGTGTGACGGTGACGTTCTTACCTAACAACACATGCAACACTTCTAAGTTCTTTGTACATATGCTTCACCTTCTCCTTAGGTTATACTCTACATGTGGGGCTTCCTTCCTTCTTCTAGCCTCTCTCTCTCTCTCTCTCTCTCTCTCTCTCTCTCTCTCTCTCTCTCTCTCTCTCTCTCTCTCTCATTCTTAGAGTCCCAAATGGGTTTATCACGTCAGTTTTTTCTCTTTCTATTCTCTCTCTCTCTCTCTCTTCTCTCTCTCTCTCTCTCTCTCTCTCTCTCTCTCTCTCTCTCTCTCTCTCTCTCTCTCTCTCTCTCCTCTCTCTCATTCTCCGAGTCCCAAATGGGTTTATCACGTCAGTTTTTTTCTCTTTCTATTCTCTCTCTCTCTCTCTCTCTCTCTCTCTCTCTCTCTCTCTCTCTCTCTCTCTCTCTCTCTCTCTCTCTCTCTCTCTCTCCTCTCTCTCTCTCTCTCTCTCCTCTCTCTCTCTCTCTCTCTCTCTCTCTCCTTGTCATGTCTTTCTTTTCTCTTACTATTTTTGGTCTAATCATCTCCTCTGCAAATCCGTCACTTCCTTTCCACCTCTCCTTCACCTTTTTACTATAAGGAAAGATTGGCAGTTAGATTCCCTGTGTGTCATAAAAAGGACGATAGAAAAAGGAACAAGGGCGGAGGGCTGGGAAACGTCAATCTCTGGGACTTTTTTTGCCCTTTATCTAATACAAGAAGTTGATATGAAGGGGATTTTTCTTATTTTCGTATGTTATGTATGCATGTTTAATCTTGTTTTCATGTTATTTTCTATTGTTTTTGGATTTTGGTTCCCAGAGAGAGAGAGAGAGAGAGAGAGAGAGAGAGAGAGAGAGAGAGAGAGAGAGAGAGAGAGAGAGAGAGAGATTGGCCACTTCTCTCATCCTTCTCCCTTCCTAAATTACAATCTACTCTAATCTCCTTCCCTCATGCTGTCCTTTGCATTTAAACACCCAGCCTTGACCTATCTTTCCTCCTCCTCCTCCCCCTCCGCCTCCTCCCCCTCCTCCCCCTCCTCCTCCTCCTCCTTGTCTGGTATCTCTGCCCTGCTTCCCTCCCGCTCGTTCTTAATACTCAGCAGTAATTAAAACACACAGACAGGCCAGCTAACAAGTTACAACAGAGAGGAGCAATGCGTCATGGCTTAAGTATTCACCGCCTCTCCGTGACGCTACACACTTACCGACTTGTGTCCTTACTTATAAATGAGAGAGAGAGAGAGAGAGAGAGAGAGAGAGAGAGAGAGAGAGAGAGAGAGAGAGAGAGAGAGAGAGAGAGAGAGAGAGAGAGAGAGACTGGTCGTGGAAAACAATGATCTTTGTAAAAAAACCTGCACAAAACAGAAAAAGTGTCACGTCCGGAGGAAGGAAAAAAAAATTTATGTGATATAAGTTTATTTATGAATCGATGGGAAACAATACATGTGTGAAGTTGGTTTATAGTGTGTTATTGTTATTATCATTATTATCATTATTGTTATCATTACTATTATCATTATCATTATTACTAATTATTATTTGTATTGCCATCATTATCATAATTAGTGTTTCCTCTTTACTGGATATCAATGTTTATGTAAAGTTTGATTTTGTTCCCAAGGTTAAATTTCCCATTCTGACTCATTAGTAATAGTAGTAGTAGTAGTAGTAGTAGTAGTAGTAGTAGTAGTCAAGTCAAACAGTTTTATTTCGTACATACATAGCAAAATATTCTTGCAAATATATATCATAGTTACATTCTACTAATGAGGTGGGCTAAAAATTACAAAATATAAAAGTGATAAAACTACTTTCAAGCATAAATGTATAAAATAAACATTAAAATCGGTGTTCATTACAAGAGACATCGACCAGTGTGAGGTTCATGAGTTTGTACCCATGTGATGCGAGCTTTTACTATGCCTATGTCATTAGCATGTAGGCTGATGCATTAGTTTTCCTTAAAATGAGAATCCACTGATTTAAAAAACATTCCTGCTTTTAAAGCTAACTTAGATAATTTATAAATAAAATTTTGTGAGTTTAAAATTCTAAAATAAAATCTATCAAGTAAAAGGGAGTGACGATGTTTCAATAAAAACTGATTAAGAGAATTAGCCACCAGATGGCTGCTTGTTGAGATAGCGGCAACGCATAATCTTTTTAATGCATTATTAAAAGCAACTTCAAAAGTTTTAAAAATCTTCCTATTATATATTGCTTTACAGTCCCACAATTTAAGTCCATATCCTGGGAGACAGTAAGTAGTAGTAGTAGTAGTAGCAGTAGTAGTAGTAGTAGTGGTAGTAGCAGTAGTAGTAGTAGTAGTAGTAGTGGTAGTAGTAGTAGTGGTAGTAGTAGTAAGAGTAGTAG
>JACEEZ010020103.1:645284-650284 GCA_016584305.1 Chionoecetes opilio
CCTGGTGCACTCTAGACCCTTTACACTACTTCTATCTATGCTCGAAACACCAAGATCTGACCCCCGATTCCCTTAAGACCCTCCCTTATCCCTTATCCCCCCGTAGGTTTATTAAGGCGACAGCACGTTTTGTTGATGTGTCAGGCATGCAGGGCCACCGCCGGAGCGTAATGTGTGTGTCACCCCCCCTAGGCAGCGACAGAAAGCGGTGCCAGTCAGCTGATCTATCCATTCAGTTACTCACAGAATGTCGTGATGGGTGGACAGACGGTCGAGCTCGCGTCCTTTATTTTGAATACAGACAAATTATTACAGTAGTGAAGGTACCGTGGATTCTTTTAAGACTGGTGGGACATTTCTGCTCGTGCTTTGGTCCTGCGAGATACATATGTTCGTCTTTTGGTTATGTGATACTTTTAACAGTGGTTCGTGCTCTCTCGAAGTTCACAGCAATACAAGGTGAGTTATTCCCTATAGTGCATCACGTAAGAGATTTATAATGCTATCAAGGGTGATGCCTGATGCCTGACAGTATATTATAAGAGTCTAGATTCTACAGTCCATTTATTTTGCTATTGATGGGTGATGCCTGACAGTATATATAATAATAATAATAATAATAATAATAATAATTTTAATATCACCCGGAGGCATACACGCAAAACAGCAACAACAAGACAAAGAGTTATATGAGTTAATAGTTCACTGTGTTAATTGAAGCTCCGATTAGTTAGTTAACGTGATATTGGTAGATTTGAACGGTGATAATACGGGTTTTCTTGCCTTTAAATTGTTATAAGGAGGAATATGAGTTTTTTTTAGGATTGTAGATGTAGATAGAGGTGGTTCTCTCTCTCTCTCTCTCTCTCTCTCTCTCTCTCTCCTCTCTCTCCTCTCTCTCTCTAGCCAAGGTGTTTACAAGGAAGTGGTGACGCTAGTGTTGTGCGAGTCATCACCACAACATCACCACCACAAGAACATCACCACATCACCACCACCACCACCATTGCAATCACCACAAACAACCATATACGAGGCTGACCAATTCATGAAAAAAGGCATCAGGACTTTCACTTTTTTATCTCGCGATGTTTCACTTTTGTGCTTCGTATTTTCGGTACCTGTGCGTTAGAGAGAGAGAGAGAGAGAGAGAGAGAGAGAGAGAGAGGTGGTGTGAATCAGAGAAAGAGAGAGTAGTGTTGGGAGTTCCTGGACAAAATTCCTGAGTCAGTATAGTCCACGTCTTAAGGTCGCGGGAACTTTATGGCTTTCGTGTGGTGATTTAATATATTTCGAGGGAGTAGTGAAAACAATGATGGGAATGATGACACACACACACACACACACAGACACAGACAGACACACACACACACACACACACACCTGTTTCTCGTGTTATTCATACTTGTTCGCATCTGTTTCGCGCGTGTTTGAGTTGAGAGGATTCACAAAATGTTTCCGTGTGTGTATGTGTGTATGTGGGTGTGTATGTGTGTGTGGGTTAGTGTGTGTGTGTGTGTGTGTGTGTGTGTGCGTTAGTGTGTGTGTGTGTGTGTCTGTGTGCGTTAGTGTGTGTGTGTGTGTGTCTGTGTGGTGTGTTTGTGTGTGTGTATGCGTGTTTGTGTGTGTGTATGCTTATTATATATATATATATATATATATATATATATATATATATATATATATATATATATATATATATATATATATATATATATATATAATTTGGTAGTGTGTTGTGGTGTTGTGTGTGTTGCGTTGGGGTTGTGTTGTGTGTGGGTTAGTGGGTGCGTGTGAGTGCATTTGTACCCTTCTCTCTAGTCACTAATCTTTCTAATCCTTCCATTTAAAGGAGACATGACGTGTTTCACTGGTTGCCTGAAATAAATCTTAGTCGCGGGGCTGCACAGATTAAACCAAAAATAACCACACAGCGATATACACACATACTTGTTTTATATTCATTAAGGAGCCATAAGCGACCTCAAAAAATTACCGTCTATGACATCATTACTCAGTATTTTAAGCCCAGAGTATACTAACAAGAACACTGAGGGTATATAGGGCTTGCGGGATTCATACACACTCCAGCAGGCAGACTCCCGGGAGCGACTATAGATGCGCCAAAGTCACCAGCGATAAAGAAGGAAATATGTATAGCGGGATTTATACACACTCCAGCAGGCAGACTCCCGGGAGCGGCTATAGATGCGCCAAAGTCACCAGCGATAAAGAAGGAAATATGTATAGCGGGAATTTATACACACTCCAGCAGGCAGACTCCCGGGAGCGACTATAGATGCGTCAAAGTAACCAGCGACAGAGAAGGAAATATGTATAGCGGGATTCATACACACTCCAGCAGGCATACTACCGGGAACGCATATAGACACGCGAAATTGACCGGTGACAGAGAAGGAATATACATGGCGGGATTCATACACACTCCAGCAAGCATATTCCCGGGAGAAACTATGGATGCGCCAAAGTTACCAGCGATAGAGAAGGAAATAAAAAACGATGTAATATTGTCTTACCTTACGCTGACGCCTCGCAATTTAGCGCTGATGTAAGCTTTCCGCGTGTCTTAAGCCCGGGACGTCACTGCATATGCTTAGTTACTCCTGCCCTGGAAGAAATTAATCTTGTTATAGATTTAACTTAAGGAACCGCTACTGTTAATTTATTATTATATTATTATTAATTTTTATATCATGAAAAACTGGCTAAAGGCAAAAACAAGGAGTAACAAAAAGCCTGCTATAGGTGCCAGTACAGAATATTGATACAGTCGAGGTGATAATGGTAGTAGTAATGTACTTTTTGCCCACTAATAGAAGTAATAGTAGTAATAATAGTATACCAGTAGTAATAATGGTAATAGTAAAAATATCAACAATAAATAATTTCAGCGGTAATACTGGTAATGATGATAGTGATAATAGTAATAATCCAAATATTTTCCAGCGTTGTTATAATTTACTACATTTATCTTATCTTAGTTTTACCACTAATGAAGTGTTAACACCATGAGGTTAATACTTTATTTGTGGCGATAACGATAGTGTGATAGTGTGTGTGTGTGTGTGTGTGTGTGTGTGTGTGTGTGTGTGTGTGTGTGTGTGTGTGTAGATACCACTTCCACCACCATCACCACCACAATCACTAACTACATAACTCAATTACTGACTCACACAAAAACACACACACACACACACACACACACACACACACACACACACACAGACACACACACACACACACACGCGCACACACACACACACAGACACACACACACACACACAGCCACACACACACGCACACACACACACACACACACACAGTCGCACGCGCCAGGAGACACGCCCATCGCGCCTTGAGACTTGGGAGGTGAAACACTATAAGCTGAAACGTGAGGATGGCGTCTTGAGGGAGGGAGACAGACTGGTTAGACGGGTCGCCTTAACACTTTAGTAACCAGGTAGCATACGGTGCGAGGAAGGAAGGAAGGGAAGGAGGGAGGAAGGAAGGAAGAGGGAAGGAGGGAAGAGAGGTAGGGAAGGGAGGGATGAAGGGAGGGAGGGAGGGAGGAGGAGGGGAGGAAGGAAGGAAGGAAGGAGGGGAGGAAGGAAGGAAGAAGGGAGGAGGAAAGGAAAGGAATAAAAAAGATGATAGAAAGGTATAAATTATTGTAAGCACCGAAAGACAGCGTTGTTTTTTCATCGTGTTACTTACTGGTGCTATATTTTACGAGTTATTTTTTACTTTCTTGTCCCTGCTACGTCGTAAGGAGGGAAGGGAGGGAGGGAGGAAGGAGGTTAGGTAACAAGTCTTCAGTGAGGAGGAGGGTGATAGAAGAGAGATAGGCAACATACTGGAGATGGGTTATAAGATGAAAAGAGAAGAGGAGGAGAGGAAAGAGGAATGCAAGGAGGAGCTTAGATAACAAGTAGTAGTAAGGGAAGGAAGGAGGAAGATAAGAGAGATAGGCAGCCTACTAGAGAGAAGAACTACAGAGAGAGATCAAACGAAGAATATAAAAGAGAGAAGAAAGGGATTTATATGTAAGAAGGAAGAAGAGGCAAAAGGCTCAGTAAAGAGGACGGTAATAAGAGCATAAGATAAAGTGAAGAGGCATTAATTAACAAGAGATAATAAATAATATATAAAAATCACAGCTCAAGACAACAGGCTCTCTCTCTCTCTCTCTCTCTCTCTCTCTCTCTCTCTCTCTCTCTCTCTCTCTCTCTCTCTCTCTCTTTAAGCTTCCGTTTCCGGTCTGTACTAAACCCTTTTCCAAGCTATTTATACTCTGCGTTGCGTCTCTTAACTAACTGACAGGTAAAGCGTCAGCAGGTATGGGGATAAGGGAGGAGGAGGAGGAGGAGGAGGAGGAGGAGGAGGAACAGGAAGAGGAGGAGGAGGAGGAGGAGAGGAACAGGAAGAGGAAGAGGAAGGAAGCACTCGAAGTAACTAGACGTGGAAGGAAGATGGGACGAGATAAATAATTGATGAAGGATAAAGGAGAAAAGGTAAGACTAAGAGTATAAATTTGAGAGAGAGAGAGAGAAAAGAAGAGAGGAGGGAAGATGGATTAAACGAGACTGAGAGAGAGAGAGAGAGAGAGAGGAGAGGAGAGAGAGAGAGAGGAGAGGAGAGAGAGAGAAAAGAGAGGAGAGAGAGAGAGAGAGAGAGAGGTAAACATAGATATAGATAGTTATATATAGATAGAAATATGTAGATAGATAAATCGAGTACAAGAAAAAGGAAAATCAACACATAATTAAATAATAAACATAAGGGAAGGAAAGACAGGATAAAAACAAACTATAAGAACAAGAAAAGAGGGAAGAGGAACGGAAGTCTTGAAAGTGGTAATGAAAGAGTTGAAGAGGAGAAGAGAAGAGAGGAAGGGAGGTGAACGGAATTGAGACTAAATAATACTATAATAGGGAAGTCGAGAGAGAGAGAGAGAGGAGAGAGAGAGAGAGAGCGAGAGA
>JACEEZ010020103.1:652784-657784 GCA_016584305.1 Chionoecetes opilio
CAAGAGTCGCCTTACCGTACCGATCGTGTGACAGGCTGTACCATTGTTCCGCCTACCTATCCCCTCCCCAACCCTGTCACACCACGTCACACCACGTCACACACCGCCCTTACTCTGACCTATCCCTTGTTCTTACCTTATTCATAGACCTGTACCTTCGACCACTACTACCGCTACACTCTTAGAAAAGAAGGGTAGGAAAAGGGTAGAAAAAGGGTGTTTGTAGTGATGAAATACTGCTACCCTTTTTCTACTTTTACAAATATACCCTTTCGTAACCCTAAATATACCCTTTTCGAACCCCAAATATACCCTTTCTCAACCCTCGCGTCTAAAAAGGGTAGATAAAGGGTAGATGAAGGGTATAATCGGCAGCATCTACCCTCCAGCCTGGACATAGGGTATAAAAAGGGTAGTGATGGTGCGATGTAACAATTCTACCCTTAATATACCCCCCATTTCTGAGAGTGTACCACCAACACCATCAACAACAACGATAAAAATTACAACGAAACTATCACCATACGTAAATATACCATCGATAACTATCAAATGAATAAGAAAATAATAAATTCGCAAATAAGAAACAGATTTTCTTATTTGATTTTCTCACAGATTTGCGGGCTTTGTGTTACCCATTTTTGTTGTGCCCTTTGCCAGTTCTTTGTGATGGAAAAAAAAAAAAAAAAAAAAAAAAAGGATATATGGGTTTACTGTTTTGGTTTTTAAGCTGAAATCATGAACTATATAAACTATAACGTAAAAATACTACCAATTAACTATCAAATAAATGAGAAATTAAATAATTCACAAATATAAACAGTTACAAGAGTTTATTGTTGTGACTTTGAAGCTGAAATCATGAACTATATAAAAGAAATTCACGTGTTATTGTTAGTAATTCTTTGAACCTTTCGTCGGTTGGTCAATAGAGAATCAATACACACAACACGTCACGAAGTTTAAAGGTAGTTCTCAATAAGCACAAAGTCACATCAGTTTCTCAGTACTGTTAACCCCTTGAGACCCAGAACGTAATTTCCATTGTAATTAGGCTACCATTAGACGATTTTTTAGTGACTATAGGCAATATTTTATAGATATGACCTGTTTAGTATCCTTGTCGACTAACACATTTGGTATATTCAGTGACTTTTCGTAATTTTATGGCTAACAACAGACGATTTCATATAGCCAAGGAAAGATCTGGGTGTGAAGGGGTTAAAGTTTGATGATATAGGGGAGAGCGGGGCAGGTTGCATCGAGGGTAGGTTGTATCATTGCCTCTAACTCGCATTAACTTTTTATATTATTATTATTGTTGTAGTTGTAGTAGTAGTAGTAGTAGTTTACAGTAGCAGTAGTATTAGTATTAGTATTAAGACGATGTACGTATGATAACATGCGAGTTAGAGGCAATGATGCAACCTACCCTCGATGCAACCTGCCCCGCTCTCCCCTACGTAGTTATGATGGAGGTACACACATCAATACGCCATTAGTACGCTGTAATAGAGAGACACACACGTACGTCTACATTTACTACGTCTTCGTCAGCGTATAACGAAGGCGGCTTTTCAGGGACACGACTCAACTACTAAGAAATACTGAGTGACTAACCAATGTATCTTCTAAAACTATAATAAAAAACCTCCACCTTTCTACGTGACATTTTCTTCATTTTCTTACTCATCACGTGTCATCAACATTAAAAAGTCGTAGATCAATTGCTGACAATCATAGTTAGTATAGTCATATCATAGTTAGATAATAGTTAGTTGATCAAGAGCTAATCTGCCGGTATCGCTCACTTGTCTTGGCGCGGCGAGAACGGGTAAGCGGTAAACCATAAAGAATACGGACTTAAGACTTAATAAGATTCTTCGCCTCTTAATTTGTCAGGAGCTTCGCCAAGATAATAACACGCTGTCAGAAGGGGTTATTTCCAGCGCGTGGTGTGGTGTGAAGGTAGGGTAGGACGGGTGGTGGTAGGGTAGGACGGGTGGTGTGGTGTGAAGCTAGGGTAGGACGCGTGGTGTGGTGTGAAGGTAGGGCAATAGGACGGGTGGTGTGGTGTGAAGGTAGGGTAGGACGGGTGGTGTGAAGGTAGGGTAGGACGCGTGGTGTGGTGTGAAGGTAGGGTAGGACGCGTGGTGTGGTGTGAAGGTAGGGCAATAGGACGGGTGGTGTGGTGTGAAGGTAGGGTAGGACGCGTGGTGGTGTGTGAAGGTAGGGTAGGACGCGTGGTGTGGTGTGAAGGTAGGTAGGACGGGTGGTGGTAGGGTTAGGAGGGGTTTGGTGTGGTGTGAAGGTGGGTAGACGGGTGGTGTGGTGTGAAGGTAGGGTAGGACGGGTGGGGGGTTTTTGGGGGTGAAGGTAGGGTGGGACGCGTGGGTGTGGTGTGAAGGTAGGCTGGGACGCGGGGTGGGGTGTGAAGGTAGGGCAATAGGACAGGTGGTGGTGTGTGAAGGTAGGGCAATAGGACGGGTGGTGGTTGTGTGAAGGTAGGGTAGGACGCGTGGTTGTGGTGTAAAAGGTAGGGCAATAGGACGGGTGGTGTGTGTGAAGGTAGGGTAGGACCGTGGTGGTGTGTGAAGGTAGGGTAGGACGCGTGGTGTGGTGTGAAGGTAGGGTAGGACGGGTGGTGGTAGGGTAGGACGGTGGTGTGGTGTGATGGTAGGGTAGGACGGTGGTGTGGTGTGAAGGTAGGGTGGGAAACGCGTGGTGTGGGTGTGAAGGTAGGGTAGGACGCGTGGTGTGGTGTGAAGGTGGGGCAATAGGACAGGTGGTGGTGTGTGAAGGTAGGGCAATAGGAGGGGTGTGGTTGTGTGAAGGTAGGGAAAGGACGTGTGGTGTGGTGTAAAGGGTTTAGGGCAATAGGAGGGGTGGTGTGGGTGAAGGTAGGGTAGGACGCGTGGTGGTGTGTGAAGGTAGGGTAGGACGCATGGTGTGGTGTGAAGGTAGGGTAGGACGGGTGGTGGTGTTTTGAAGGTAGGGTAGGACGCGTGGTGTGGTGTGAAGGTAGGGCAATAGGACGGGTGGTGTGGTGTGAAGGTAGGGTAATAGGACGCGTGGTGTGGTGTGAAGGTAGCGTAGGGACGGGGTGTGGTAGGGTAGGACGGGTGGTGGTAGGGTAGGACGGGTGGTGGTAGGGTAGGACGGGTGGTGGTAGGGTAGGACGGGTGGTGGTAGGTAGGACCGTGGGTGTGGGGGTGAAGGTAGGGTAGGACGGGTGGTGGTAGCATAGGACGGGTGGTGGTAGGGTAGGACGGGTGGTGTGGTGTGAAGGTAGGGTAGGACGGGTGGTGGTAGGGAGGTCATGAAAATAATGCTAATAATAATAATAATAACAATAAGGAATGGTAGTAAGGAGTGTGGTGTAATGTACTATGCAGGAGCTTAGGGTTTATAGAGGCAGGTATGCTAAGGGTTCAGCGACGGAAATATGAATGACTTGTGTTTGTGGCTCAATATCCTGACTTCTAAAGGTGAGAGGAAAATATTAAATAATGTAAGGCAAGAGTTATGTAGCAATGGGTGGACGTGGGGTTTCCTACATGTCATTTTGTATGACTAAAGATATAAGGATTGACAAGACATTCATTATTACGTATGTCTTTTTCCACTCATAGAAAACCCTGATTTGAGAGCCTGTGTCGTATTAAATAATTAGAGTGTCAAACAGTGAAAGCTTTAGTTGTATATCTTTAGTTGTATAGCATCACAATATAGGTTATATAGACCAAATAACTGAGCCTATTTATATGGAACGTTCCAAAAAATTAGTACTTCCTATACCAAATACCACAGAAATACTACTCTTTCATTGCCTATATTATAGAACTGAGCCTTTTTCTTAAACTGTCCAAAAAATAGTACTTTCTGCATTGCTTACTTATTATATAACTGACTTTTTCTTGAACGTACAAAAAATAGTACTTTCTACATTACTTACTTATTATATAACTGACTTTTTCTTAAACTGTCCAAAAGATAATACTTTCTACATTGATTACTTATTATATAACTGACTTTTTCTTAAACTGTCCAAAAAATAGTACTTTCTGCATTGCTTACTTATTATATAACTGACTTTTATCTTGAACGTACAAAAAGTAGTACTCCTTATAGGTACTTTAGTTAGGTTAGGTTAGGTTAGGCATGGCACAAGTACTTATAGGTATATTAGTACTCCTACCACACTATCATAACTACAAGTATTTTTACCACCTATCTCTTCTCTGATATACACGTTGCCGAAATAGAAGACTTATCTCTAACCACCACTATCACCACCACCACTACCACCACTACCACCACCACAACCACCACCACCACCACCTGCGTCCCTCTATTACCACTCAAAAGATTTCCATTTCGATAGTGGTTCCTGCATGTCTGTCCTCTCTCTCTCTCTCTCTCTCTCTCTCTCTCTCTCTCTCTCTCTCTCTCTCTCTCTCTCTCTCTCTCTCTCTCTCTCTCTCTCTCCCAGGCGATGAGTCACGTGTTCGTACTAAGATTTTACCACAGGGGGAATAGGGGAGGTATTGATTGGGGGGTTTGGGAGAGAGATATAGAGCGAACGTCTATGAATATTCGATCATAATAACATGGGAGTGATTCATGTGTTAGGTGTTCGACGAAGAGGAAGGAAGGAAGGAAGGAAGGAAGGAAGGAAGGAAGGAAGGAAGGAAGGAAGGAAGGAAGGAAGGAAGGAAGGAAGGAAGGAAGGAAGGAAGGAAGGAAGGAAGGAAGGATAGATAGAGAGTTGATAGAAAGGTATAAATGAGGAAGAAATACCTGAGAAATGAGAAAGATAAATGAGGAAAAAATGAGAATGGAGAAAGATAAATGAGGAAAAAATGAGAAAGGAGAAAAATAAATGAGAAAAAAATGAGAAAGGAGAAAGATAAATGAGGAAGAAATGAGAATGGAGAAAGATAAATGAGGAAAAAAGGAGAAAGGAGAAAAGTTAAATGAGAAATAAATGAGAAAGGAGA
>JACEEZ010020103.1:670284-682784 GCA_016584305.1 Chionoecetes opilio
TCTTCCCTCCCTCCCTCTCCCCCTACCTCCTCCCTCCCCCCTCCCTCTCTCCCACTCGTGTTATCGAACGTGTAAATTCCAATCAAGGCTGAGAAAACAGTGGTTGGATCTGCTGCTTTAACACGGTGACCTTCACAATTACTTCATAAAACACTGAGTTAGTTATTCAATCAGAGATATTTTCTATTATTGATTATATTGTACGAGGAAATATGTGAATCGCTTTGAGAATTTCGTCGCGTGTTGAGATGATGACGTGGTTTTCTCTCTCTCTTTTTTTTTTCTCTCTCTCTCTCTCTCTCTCTCTCTCTCTCTCTCTCTCTCTCTCTCTCTCTCTCTATCTATCTCCCCTGTCTCTCTATCTATCTCCCTCTCTTTCTATATCTATCTCCCTCTCTCTCTATCTATCTCCCTCCATCTATCTCTCTCTCTCTCTCTCTCTCTCTCTGTATCTATCTCCCCCCCTCTCACTCTCCATCTATCTCCCTCATTCTCTCTCTCTCTCTTTCTCTCTCTCTCTATCTATCTCTCTATCTATCTCCTTTCTCTCTCTCTCTCTCTCTCTCTCTCTCTCTCTCTCTCTCTCTCTCTCTCTCTCTCTCTCTCTTTTCTCTCTCTCTCTCTCTCTCTCTCTCTCTCTCTCTATGTGTTTGAAGGCTATACGAATGGGAAAAATACACATAATAGGGAGGTTGAGGGTTATAAAATGTGGATGGCGTGTGGTTGATAATAAAATACGTATGTGGAATAAAGAACGGAGAGGGTGTGGCTGTGCGTGTGGTTATGGTGCGTGTGGAAAAGGTGGAGGCGGCGGATGGGAGGGAGTGGAATCAATGGATAGGGGTTAGTTGTGGAGGGGTGGATGAGGTTGGTTATTCAGTAGGTGGATGAGGAGTGAATGGGTGTTATAAGGAGGTTAGTAAGGGTGTGATGGCCTCTAGATGTTTATTAAGGATGCGTAGGTAGTGATAATGGTTTAAAAATATGTGTTTCCAGGAAGTTAGTGTAATAACCAGGATGTTTTTTGCCATTGAAGTCACCCACACACACCCACAAACACACATTTTTGGCATAAAGAAGCACACACACACACACACACACACACACACACACACACCACACACACACACACACACACACACAACATCCTTTACCTAAACCCCAAAACAGATTCTGATGTGCATTCGGGCATTAGACAGCCACTAGGTAGGTACAAACATATCTATAACCACCACTGTCAGTCTAATCCAAAGCTAGAACACTTAACATAGCCCTACTAACACTAACACTACGCTAATAACTTATAACACTAACTAACTAACATCTTTTTCATCTAGTTCTACTAACACTATAGATATAACAACTAATAGTACTAACTAACTAACATCTTTTTCCTTTATTCCAGGGTGACGATATAGTACCGCCTCCCCTCCCGGTCTCCCGCCTGCCGCGCACCGATGTTTACGTGAATCCCGACCTCTGACCTACAGGTAAGGGAAGGGCAGGCAGTCCCGGGGCCCCGCTGCTGGAGTGTTACCAGTCGTGGGGTGCGGTGAGGCTGGAATCTCGGATAATTTATAGTTTCACCCAACCAACGATTTTCTGATGCGCCTTATGTTTTTCTGGTGTGTTTTTATGTGTTTTGAATGAATCTGCTAACCGTTTCTGTCGCAATTTTTTTAATTTTTTTTTTTTTTTTTTAGGTAGATAAAGGTTAGTTTTTTTTTAGTTTTTTTTTTAGTTAGGTAAAGGTTAGGTTAGGTATATGTTAGGTTAGGTTAGGTTAGGTATGGGTTTGGTTAGGTATAGGTAAAGGTTAGGTTAGTTTTAGGTTCAATTTTTTTGTTGTCATTTTTGCCCCCCCCCCCCCCCCCCCAAAAAAAAAAAATGCGACAGAAACGGTTAGCAGATTCATTCAAAACACATAAAAACACACCAGAAAAACATAAGGCGCATCAGAAAATCGTTGGTTGGGTGAAACTATAAATTGACCGGAATCTCTATTAGACCCTAGACTTCGGGGTTCCGCCTGTGTGTGGGAGTGGAATGTTGTGTTTCTAACGTATATAGTTCCGACTCTTTCTGCTTTCACTCTTGACTTTTGTGCTATATTTACCCCGCAAGCACGCACGTAAGGCAGGCAGGCACACATACTTGCACATACATTGCTCGCTTTTTAGACTACAGTTTTGTGTTCATTCGTGCTCACTCTTGCTTGTCTTGTGATTGAAAGCTGCGGAAATACGAATGACTATGTTATATATAAGTTATAGTTGTTTAATATTTTTTTTGAACGGTTAGTGAGTGACCTTGATAAATCCGGTTGTATAGGGTCGCTCAGGTGTAAATATGAGGCGGTTGTTTCTATATAGAGACCTTAGGGTTTAGTTAGTTAGTTATTATGATTACTCAATTTATTAGTTATTATAGTTACTCCAGTTATTATTTATTATAGTTACTCCAGTTATTAGTTATTATAGTTACTCCAGTTATTAGTTATTATAGTTACTCCAGTTATTATCTATTTTAGTTACTCCAGTTATTAGTTATTATAGTTACTCCAGTTATTAGCTATTATAGTTACTCCAGTTATTAGCTATTAATGTAGTTACACCATTGCATATCTGAATACCTAAGGGGGTCTGGTAGCTTTGAATCCAACCTGACCCTTAACGTTCGAGGCTTTAGAGGTCAATGGTGCTACACTTAAGTACATTGTCATTGGGCTGTTGATGTTTGACCTTGCGTGAAATCTTTGCCTGTTGCCTCCTTGCCTTGTTGTAATATGGGTTATTTGTGGTTATACTAAAGTCTTTAGTTTCCTTGAAGTGGTCAGTATTATGTAGTATTATGGTTAGTTTATTGCAGTATTATGGTTATAGTATTATAGTTTATTGCAGTATTATGGTTATAGTATTATAGTTTATTGCAGTATTATGGTTATAGTATTATAGTTTATTGCAGTATTATGGTTATAGTATTATAGTTTATTGCAGTATTATGGTTATAGTATTATAGTTTATTGCAGTATTATGGTTATAGTATTATAGTTTATTGCAGTATTATGGTTATAGTATTATAGTTTATTGCAGTATTATGGTTATAGTATTATAGTTTATTGCAGTATTATGGTTATAGTATTATAGTTTATTGCAGTATTATGGTTATAGTATTATAGTTTATTGCAGTATTATGGTTATAGTTTTTATCAGTTTATTGCAGTATTATGGTTATAGTATTATAGTTTATTGCAGTATTATGGTTATAGTATTATAGTTTATTGCAGTATTATGGTTATAGTATTATAGTTTATTGCAGTATTATGGTTATAGTATTATAGTTTATTGCAGTATTATGGTTTATATGTATTATAGTTTATTGCAGTATTATGGTTATAGTATTATAGTTTATTGCAGTATTATGGTATAGTATTATAGTTATTGCAGTATTATGGTTTAGTATTATAGTTTATGCAGTATTATGGTTATAGTATTATAGTTTATTGCAGTATTATGGTTATAGTATTATAGTTTATTGCAGTATTATGGTTATAGTATTATAGTTTATTGCAGTATTATGGTTATAGTATTATAGTTTATTGCAGTATTATGGTTATAGTATTATAGTTTATTGCAGTATTATGGTTATAGTATTATAGTTTATTGCAGTATTATGGTTATAGTATTATAGTTTATTGCAGTATTATGGTTATAGTATTATAGTTTATGATTGGTCAGTATTATGTTGTATATAGTATTATAGTTTATTGCAGTATTATGGTTATAGTATTATAGTTTATTGCAGTATTATGGTTATAGTATTATAGTTTATTGCAGTATTATGGTTATAGTATTATAGTTTATTGCAGTATTATGGTTATAGTATTATAGTTTATTGCAGTATTATGGTTATAGTATTATAGTTTATTGCAGTATTATGGTTATAGTATTATAGTTTATTGCAGTATTATGGTTATAGTATTATAGTTTATTGCAGTATTATGGTTATAGTATTATAGTTTATTGCAGTATTATGGTTATAGTATTATAGTTTATTGCAGTATTATGGTTATAGTATTATAGTTTATTGCAGTATTATGGTTATAGTATTATAGTTTATTGCAGTATTATGGTTATAGTATTATAGTTTATTGCAGTATTATGGTTATAGTATTATAGTTTATTGCAGTATTATGGTTATAGTATTATAGTTTATTGCAGTATTATGGTTATAGTATTATAGTTTATTGCAGTATTATGGTTATAGTATTATAGTTTATTGCAGTATTATGGTTATAGTATTATAGTTTATTGCAGTATTATGGTTATGTATTATAGTTTATTGCAGTATTATGTTATAGTATTATAGTTTATTGCAGTATTATGGTTATAGTATTATAGTTTATTGCAGTATTATGGTTATAGTATTTTAGTTGTATGTTTATTGCAGTATTATGGTTATAGTATTATAGTTTATTGCAGTATTATGGTTATAGTATTATAGTTTATTGCAGTATTATGGTTATAGTATTATAGTTTATTGCAGTATTATGGTTATAGTATTATAGTTTATTGCAGTATTATGGTTATAGTATTATAGTTTATTGCAGTATTATGGTTATAGTATTATAGTTTATTGCAGTATTATGGTTATAGTATTATAGTTTATTGCAGTATTATGGTTATAGTATTATAGTTTATTGCAGTATTATGGTTATAGTATTATAGTTTATTGCTATGTGTATTATGTTTATAGTATTATAGTTTATTGCAGTATTATGGTTATAGTATTATAGTTTATTGCAGTATTATGGTTATAGTATTATAGTTTATTGCAGTATTATGGTTATAGTATTATAGTTTATTGCAGTATTATGGTTATAGTATTATAGTTTATTGCAGTATTATGGTTATAGTATTATAGTTTATTGCAGTATTATGGTTATAGTATTATAGTTTATTGCAGTATGTTATAGTATGTTATGCAGTTTAGTATGTATAGTTTATTGCAGTATTATGGTTATAGTATTATAGTTTATTGCAGTATTATGGTTATAGTATTATAGTTTATTGCAGTATTAGTAGTTATAGTATTATAAGTTTAGTTGCAGTATTATGGTTATAGTATTATAGTTTATTGCAGTATTATGGTTATAGTATTATAGTTTATTGCAGTATTATGGTTATAGTATTATAGTTTATTGCAGTATTATGTTATAGTATTATAGTTTATTGCAGTATATTTTGTTATAGTTATTATAGTTGTTTAATTGCAGTATTATGGTTATAGTATTATAGTTTATTGCAGTATTATGGTTATAGTATTATAGTTTATTGCAGTATTATGGTTATAGTATTATAGTTTATTGCAGTATTATGGTTATAGTATTATAGTTTATTGCAGTATTATGGTTATAGTATTATAGTTTATTGCAGTATTATGGTTATAGTATTATAGTTTATTGCAGTATTATGGTTATAGTATTATAGTTTATTGCAGTATTATGGTTATAGTATTATAGTTTATTGCAGTATTATGGTTATAGTATTATAGTTTATTGCAGTATTATGGTTATAGTATTATAGTTTATTGCAGTAATTATGGTTATTAGGTATTATAGTTTATTGCAGTATTATGGTTATAGTATTATAGTTTATTGCAGTATTATGGTTATAGTATTATAGTTTATTGCAGTATTATGGTTATAGTATTATAGTTTATTGCAGTATTATGGTTATAGTATTATAGTTTATTGCAGTATTATGGTTTATTATAGTTATTTAGTTTATGTATAGTATTATGGTTTATCAGTATGGTATAGTTTATTTGCAGTATTATGGTTATAGTATTATAGTTTATTGCAGTATTATGGTTATAGTATTATAGTTTATTGCAGTATTATGGTTATAGTATTATAGTTTATTGCAGTATTATGGTTATATAGTATTATAGTTTTATATTGCAGTATTATGGTTATAGTATTATAGTTTATTGCAGTATTATTGTTATAGTGCTATTATAGTTTATTTGCAGTATTATGGTTATAGTATTATAGTTTATTGCAGTATTATGGTTATAGTATTATAGTTTATTGCAGTATTATGGTTATAGTATTATAGTTTATTGCAGTATTATGGTTATAGTATTATAGTTTATTGCAGTATTATGGTTATAGTATTATAGTTTATTGCAGTATTATGGTTATAGTATTATAGTTTATTGCAGTATTATGGTTATAGTATTATAGTTTATTGCAGTATTATGGTTATAGTATTATAGTTTATTGCAGTATTATGGTTATAGTATTATAGTTTATTGCAGTATTATGGTTATAGTATTATAGTTTATTGCAGTATTATGGTTATAGTATTATAGTTTATTGCAGTATTATGGTTATAGTATTATAGTTTATTGCAGTATTATGGTTATAGTATTATAGTTTATTGCAGTATTATGGTTATAGTATTATAGTTTATTGCAGTATTATGGTTATAGTATTATAGTTTATTGCAGTATTATGGTTATAGTATTATAGTTTATTGCAGTATTATGGTTATAGTATTATAGTTTATTGCAGTATTATGGTTATAGTATTATAGTTTATTGCAGTATTATGGTTATAGTATTATAGTTTATTGCAGTATTATGGTTTATAGTATTATAGTTTATTTTGCAGTATTATGGTTATAGTATTATAGTTTATTGCAGTATTATGGTTATAGTATTATAGTTTATTGCAGTATTATGGTTATAGTATTATAGTTTATTGCAGTATTATGGTTATAGTATTATAGTTTATTGCAGTATTATGGTTATAGTATTATAGTTTATTGCAGTATTATGGTTATAGTATTATAGTTTATTGCAGTATTATGGTTATAGTATTATAGTTTATTGCAGTATTATGGTTATAGTATTATAGTTTATTGCAGTATTATGGTTATAGTATTATAGTTTATTGCAGTATTATGGTTATAGTATTATAGTTTATTGCAGTATTATGGTTATAGTATTATAGTTTATTGCAGTATTATGGTTATAGTATTATAGTTTATTGCAGTATTATGGTTATAGTATTATAGTTTATTGCAGTATTATGGTTATAGTATTATAGTTTATTGCAGTATTATGGTTATAGTATTATAGTTTATTGCAGTATTATGGTTATAGTATGTATAGTTTATTGCAGTATTATGGTTATAGTATTATAGTTTATTGCAGTATTATGGTTATAGTATTATAGTTTATTGCAGTATTATGGTTATAGTATTATAGTTTATTGCAGTATTATGGTTATAGTATTATAGTTTATTGCAGTATTATGGTTATAGTATTATAGTTTATTGCAGTATTATGGTTATAGTATTATAGTTTATTGCAGTATTATGGTTATAGTATTATAGTTTATTGCAGTATTATGGTTATAGTATTATAGTTTATTGCAGTATTATGGTTATAGTATTATAGTTTATTGCAGTATTAATGGTTATAGTATTATAGTTTATTGTATTCAGTATTATGGTTATAGTATTATAGTTTATTGCAGTATTATGGTTATAGTATTATAGTTTATTGCAGTATTATGGTTATAGTATTATAGTTTATTGCAGTATTATGGTTATAGTATTATAGTTTATTGCAGTATTATGGTTATAGTATTATAGTTTATTGCAGTATTATGGTTATAGTATTATAGTTTATTGCAGTATTATGGTTATAGTATTATAGTTTATTGCAGTATTATGGTTATAGTATTATAGTTTATTGCAGTATTATGGTTATAGTATTATAGTTTATTGCAGTATTATGGTTATAGTATTATAGTTTATTGCAGTATTATGGTTATAGTATTATAGTTTATTGCAGTATTATGGTTATAGTATTATAGTTTATTGCAGTATTATGGTTATAGTATTATAGTTTATTGCAGTATTATGGTTATAGTATTATAGTTTATTGCAGTATTATGGTTATAGTATTATAGTTTATTGCAGTATTATGGTTATAGTATTATAGTTTATTGCAGTATTATGGTTATAGTATTATAGTTTATTGCAGTATTATGGTTATAGTATTATAGTTTATTGCAGTATTATGGTTATAGTATTTAGTTTATTGCAGTATTATGGTTATAGTATATAGTTTATTGCAGTATTATGGTTATAGTATTATAGTTTATTGCAGTATTATGGTTATAGTATTATAGTTTATTGCAGTATTATGGTTATAGTATTATAGTTTATTGCAGTATTATGGTTATAGTATTATAGTTTATTGCAGTATTATGGTTATAGTATTATAGTTTATTGCAGTATTATGGTTATAGTATTATAGTTTATTGCAGTATTATGGTTATAGTATTATAGTTTATTGCAGTATTATGGTTATAGTATTATAGTTTATTGCAGTATTATGGTTATAGTATTATAGTTTATTGCAGTATTATGGTTATAGTATTATAGTTTATTGCAGTATTATGGTTATAGTATTATAGTTTATTGCAGTATTATGGTTATAGTATTATAGTTTATTGCAGTATTATGGTTATAGTATTATAGTTTATTGCAGTATTATGGTTTATAGTATTATAGTTTATTGCAGTATTATGGTTATAGTATTATAGTTTATTGCAGTATTATGGTTATAGTATTATAGTTTATTGCAGTATTATGGTTATAGTATTATAGTTTATTGCAGTATTATGGTTATAGTATTATAGTTTATTGCGTATTATGTTATAGATATTATAGTTTATTGCAGTATTATGGTTATAGTATTATAGTTTATTGCAGTATTATGGTTATAGTATTATAGTTTATTGCAGTATTATGGTTATAGTATTATAGTTTATTGCAGTATTATGGTTATAGTATTATAGTTTATTGCAGTATTATGGTTATAGTATTATAGTTTATTGCAGTATTATGGTTATAGTATTATAGTTTATTGCAGTATTATGGTTATAGTATTATAGTTTATTGCAGTATTATGGTTATAGTATTATAGTTTATTGCAGTATTATGGTTATAGTATTATAGTTTATTGCAGTATTATGGTTATAGTATTATAGTTTATTGCAGTATTATGGTTATAGTATTATAGTTTATTGCAGTATTATGGTTATAGTATTATAGTTTATTGCAGTATTATGGTTATAGTATTATAGTTTATTGCAGTATTATGGTTATAGTATTATAGTTTATTGCAGTATTATGGTTATAGTATTATAGTTTATTGCAGTATTATGGTTATAGTATTATAGTTTATTGCAGTATTATGGTTATAGTATTATAGTTTATTGCAGTATTATGGTTATAGTATTATAGTTTATTGCAGTATTATGGTTATAGTATTATAGTTTATTGCAGTATTATGGTTATAGTATTATAGTTTATTGCAGTATTATGGTTATAGTATTATAGTTATTGCAGTATTATGGTTATAGTATTATAGTTTATTGCAGTATTATGGTTATAGTATTATAGTTTATTGCAGTATTATGGTTATAGTATTATAGTTTATTGCAGTATTATGGTTATAGTATTATAGTTTATTGCAGTATTATGGTTATAGTATTATAGTTTATTGCAGTATTATGGTTATAGTATTATAGTTTATTGCAGTATTATGGTTATAGTATTATAGTTATTGCAGTATTATGGTTATAGTATTATAGTTTATTGCAGTATTATGGTTATAGTATTATAGTTTATTGCAGTATTATGGTTATAGTATTATAGTTTATTGCAGTATTATGGTTATAGTATTATAGTTTATTGCAGTATTATGGTTATAGTATTATAGTTTATTGCAGTATTATGGTTATAGTATTATAGTTTATTGCAGTATTATGGTTATAGTATTATAGTTTATTGCAGTATTATGGTTATAGTATTATAGTTTATTGCAGTATTATGGTTATAGTATTATAGTTTATTGCAGTATTATGGTTATAGTATTATAGTTTATTGCAGTATTATGGTTATAGTATTATAGTTTATTGCAGTATTATGGTTATAGTATTATAGTTTATTGCAGTATTATGGTTATAGTATTATAGTTTATTGCAGTATTATGGTTATAGTATTATAGTTTATTGCAGTATTATGGTTATAGTATTATAGTTTATTGCAGTATTATGGTTATAGTATTATAGTTTATTGCAGTATTATGGTTATAGTATTATAGTTTATTGCAGTATTATGGTTATAGTATTATAGTTTATTGCAGTATTATGGTTATAGTATTATAGTTTATTGCAGTATTATGGTTATAGTATTATAGTTTATTGCAGTATTATGGTTATAGTATTATAGTTTATTGCAGTATTATGGTTATAGTATTATAGTTTATTGCAGTATTATGGTTATAGTATTATAGTTTATTGCAGTATTATGGTTATAGTATTATAGTTTATTGCAGTATTATGGTTATATATTATAGTTTATTGCAGTATTATGGTTATAGTATTATAGTTTTTGCAGTATTATGGTTATATATTAAGTTTATTGCAGTATTATGGTTATAGTATTATAGTTTATTGCAGTATTATGGTTATAGTATTATAGTTTATTGCAGTATTATGGTTATAGTATTATAGTTTATTGCAGTATTATGGTTATAGTATTATAGTTATTGCAGTATTATGTTATAGTATTATAGTTTATTGCAGTATTATGGTTATAGTATTATAGTTATTGCAGTATTATGGTTATGTATTATAGTTTATTGCAGTATTAGGTTATAGTATTATATTTATTGCAGTATTATGGTTATAGTATTATAGTTATGCAGTATTATGGTTATAGTATTATAGTTTATTGCAGTATATGGTATATATATAGTATTGAGTATAGGTATGTATATAGTTTGCATATAGGTTATTATTAAGTTATGCGTTTGTAATTAAGTTATGCGATATGGTTATAGTATTATAGTTTATTGCAGTATTATGTTAAATTATGTTTATAGTTATTTTAATATGATATATTATAGTTTATTCAGTATATTATAGATAGTTATTCATATTGGTAAATCAGTAGCATATTATGTTACATATTATTTATTATAATTTATATTTAGTTTATCATATGTAGGAAAAGTTTTAAATTTAATATTATTATAATATATTATTCATATTAATTTATTTAGCGATTTTAATATAGTTAGAAATTTTACGAATAGTAATTATTACATACAATTCAATCTGTAAGTTTTTTTTCAGAAAATATAAATTTGATAAATTAAAGGTAAATAAAGCGTATTTGAAACAAAGTTGGTTATGTATAGAATGTTATAATATAGTAATAGTTTTGATAAAAAAAAGATAAGAAGGGAAGAAAAAAAAATATAATTTAAAGTTGTCATAAACTTACAGAGGTGAACCTATTTTGACATCATTATTTTAACTTTTCTAACTCTTAACTACGCGGGTGACCAACACACAAAAGACTTTCACGTGTCGAAAGTGAAGCAACTATAGTCTATTTTTGTTAACAAGGCAAAATTTCCATGATATCTTAAAGTCTCATGCTTAAAATTATGCCTATGTTTACTTGCTAATATGGTTAACTATGATAAAATACAGCTGAAATTTAGAAGAACCGTAATATTCCCTTCTCCTGGCATCAAATATCAGTCAGTAAGCAGCAAGGGGTCAGGATTTTTTGCCTCATTAAAAAAAAAAAAACTATAGTAAAATTTTCCCTCTTTTTTTCATGAACATTTTAAACCACTTTACATTATCTCGCCAACTAAGTTTTTTTTTTTCACCAATGACTTTAATTAGATTAGGAAATATTCGTGTGGAGTAAAGATTTTGGAACGCAGAGAAAATAAGAAAAAGCCGTATGTATAGAATATAAAAATCTCGACATTCATAACTTCACAGGGTTGTTACTCGTTGCCCGAAGCGTCACATGAGTTGCAGCCAAACTTTCACAAGCAGTTATAGTGAGGGAGTGAGAGCGCTGGGGTGTTTGTGGGGGGGGGGGTAGAGAGAGAGAGAGAGAGAGAGAGAGAGAGAGAGAGAGAGAGAGAGAGAGAGAGAGAGAGAGAGAGAGAGAGAGAGAGAGAGAGAGAGACTGTGTAGATAGACTGACGGACCAAGCTTCTCGATATAGCTTAGGATAGGTTAGTGATTCCAGTGTTTGTGGTGTCATAGGAACATGAGATGGAATATTCAAATGCATCAATTACTCAAAGAAAATGAAGTGTTAAAACTATTTAGTATGTTGTGGCTTAAATACAGGAGTGATGGAACATGTATTGTGTTTTGACATTCATTATATTAACCAATTCAAACTCTAAACTACACTATTTTCGAAACTCATTTAGAATACATGCACATCAAATAGCTATTAATTGAAGGGATATGTAAGGGTATACTTTTTCTCAACTCTTAACCCCTTCACACCCAGATCTTTCCTTTGCTATATAAGAAAAATTGTCTTGTTAGCCATAAAACTATGAAAACTAACTAAATATACCAAATTAGTTAG
>JACEEZ010020103.1:685284-707784 GCA_016584305.1 Chionoecetes opilio
TATATAAGATTCTTTGTCATCCTATTTTTTCTTCTTCTTGTTCTTCCTCCTCCAGTTAGTTTACTTCCCCTATATCATCTTTTTCTTCACTATCCCTATTTAAGTCTTCCATATTATTCTTTGCCCTGTATGTATGTTTCCCTGTATATATTTGTGCCCTTTGCCATATCCTGTTTTTCCTCTTCTTCTTTCTTCTCTTCCCATTACTTGTCCTTTTAACTTTATCTATGCGCTCAATACGTATATCTTTTTTTTATTCGTGTATGTATTATTCTACGCTAGTTTGTCTCCTCCTCCTCTTGTTTCTTCTCCTGCTCTTCCTCTTCCAGCCGCCCTCTTTCCTTTTCCTCCTCTTCGTACCCTCCACATCCTCTTCTGCTCCTCACTCACACACAAGCCCGCATTCCCTGGCACACACAGGCGTTATTACCTTATATAAGCCCGAGAGAATGACGAAGGCCGTTCACTAATAGAGACAGAAGGGAGTTTATACATACTAAGCCATATAAACTGGGGCGACGGTAAAGGATTGAACCCTCTATCCAAGGCGCTTTGAACTGATACTCACCTATGCCTACCTATATATATTCTTTATACCTACAACTGGTCTCTACTGAAGGTTGCACTAAGTAGTATATTAAGTGACTTGAACCACTGTCTATGGCGCTTTGTAATGATACGTAAAGATATCTAAACCTATTTATTTACTATTTATATATTTACTCTTGTAGCTTCCTTACTTTCTTCTTATATTCTTATTATTTATACCTACGGTGGACTCTCTTGAAGGTCGCACCAAGTAGTATATTAAGTGACTTGCTTTGATAACCTATACCCTTGACCCCTTGAGACCCAGATCTTTCCTTTGCTATGTAAAATCGTATGTTGTTAACCATAGGATTACGAAATGTAGCTCAATATACCAATAAGATAGTGGACAAGGATACTAAGCATGTCATAGCTATAAAGTACTGCTTATATTAATTAAAATCGTCTAATGGTAGCTAAATTACAATGGAAATTACGTTCTGGGTCTCAAGGGGTTAACAGTCTCTTAGTAGGTAGACACTCAGAAATGAGGGGTATATTAAGGGTAGAATTGTTACATCGCACCATCACTACCCTTTTTATACCCTATATCCAGGCTGGAGGGTAGATGCTGCTGATTATACCCTTCATCTACCCTTTATCTACCCTTTTTAGACGAGAGGGATGATTAAGGGTATATTTGGGGTTGGAAAAGGGTATATTTAGGGTTGCTAAAGGGTATATTTGTAAGGGTAGAAAAAGGATAGCAGTATTTCATCACTACAAACACCCTTTTTCTACCCTTTTCATACCCTTCTTTTCTAAGAGTGTAGACAGGACACCACCTGAACTAAATTGGCCAACTCCCTTTTATATTCTCTTACTGTCTTCCTTATAAATAGGGACTGGCAATTTACGGGCTTTTTGTTACTGCTTAAATTTTTTGCCCTTGGCCAGTCCTTTGTGATGTAAAAAAAAAAAAATATATATATGGCGGTTTGTAATGATACGTAAAGTTAACTATACCTACCTATACCTATTCTGTATACCTACACCAAAATAGTAGACCATTATTGACTATTAATTAAACCATCCACAGACATTTAGGAACATAGAAATCGTCAAATATATCAATGAATAGCCATACAAAAAATTATATGCGTATGTTTATAATACCATAAAATAGCACTGCATAACTGGGGTCTCCTGAAGGTCGCACCAAGAAGTACATTAAGTGACTTGCTTGACGATCTATTCTTCTTCCATATTCTTCTTATTATTCTATTCTATATTTTATACTCGGTCTCTCGGTAGGTTATAATGTGATGTAATAATGCTTTTGTAATAATGTTTTGATTACCTATAGCTACCCTTAACAGTCTCTTAGTAGTTATAATGTGATGATTTATTTCTTTCTCTCCTACAGGCTGAGGATGGCGACGCCCCCGATCAGATGGCTGTGTCTGTTGCCACTCCTCCTCCTCCTCCTTCAGGGTCCAGGTGAGTCTTCCCCTCCCCCCGCCGACGCCCCATGCCCCCCGCACCCCCCATGCCTCCCGCCCCCCCTTCCCCCCCGCGTGCTGATGATTTGTAGCTCACGTGTCAAAATGATAAAAAATGCGCATGGTTGAGATTTGCATTGACCGTAATGAAAAAAATATAGAAGTTTGTATTAACCGTGAGGAAAACTTATAGGATAAATAAATGAATATAACTTTTTATGTACTTACACACACCTTGACACACACACACACACACACTTCAACACAGACCACAAACACCATTATAACACACAACACACCATCAACACACACACACACACACACACACACACACACCACACACCACACCCACACCACACACACACCACATACACACACACACACACACACCCACACACACACAACACACACACACACACACCCACACCACACACACCACACAACACACACACACACACACACACACACACACACACACACACACACACACACACACACCACACACACACACCACACACACACACACACACACACACACATTATAACACACACACACACACAGATTCCACCCACACCCACACACACACACACAGGAACGTGTCCAATGATTCATGACGTCATCTGGTTCCAGGGAAGTGACTTACCTTTCCCTTCCACTCTTCCACTAAATTGTCATGTTTCAGAGGAGAGAAAGTGCATTTTATTGAGTCACTTACGTAAGAGTCATAACTTTTCCCTTTCCCGCCACAAGTCACCGGAAAGGGGTGGAGTGTGAGTTAATGTTTTGAGGCAGATGTTAGGTAGCACAGACTGTCTACTTTTTCGCAGTATAGGTTCTCTGTTTACTATTCCCGTTCCGCGGTTACGAGCGATGAAATGTTATATTTGATGCAAGAGTTATTAATTTGAGGCAAATGTTAAGTTTTATTTTTTTTTTTTTTATACATTTGTGCCTATAGCGCCTGTAGGCAGTGGTGACCCAGGGCTCGGATGGTAGGCTCTGGAGGTTCACTTGAGGGCTGTGATGGTTGGTCCTCGCCCGTGGTGGCGCAGGCAGGATTTTTATAGTGACGCCTGTAGAGGCTCATGCCGCCCCCCTGTGTCCTGCGATGCACTCGCAATCGAAGGTAGAGTTGATGGGCAGGGCATGTGGGTGTTCTTAGGCCATTCGACGGTGCAGAAAGGTTTTGGTTTTCTTCGGGGATCGAACTCGGGTCACCGAGAACGCCAGTAGGAGACGCTAACCACTCCGCTACCGCCTCCCCAAAGCACAGACTGTCTACCTCTTCGCACTATGTCTTCTTCACCTGTCTTCTTCTATCTGTCTATCTTCTGTCTATCTTCTGTTCTTCTATATATGGGTTTTCTGCTTATTTGTCCGTTTCGAGGTCACGAGCGATGCGATGTATAGGGGAGAAGAGGCTAAAAGTTATCAAGAGGTCAATGTTGTCACTCGTCCTTATGCATCGATCAGGTTTCTATTCTGTAGTAATGATGATTCTGTTTATTGCTGCGATCTATAAAACTAAAGCCTTGGATGGAATGAGTGGCGTCAAAAGCTATTGGAAAAGTTATAACAAACTGGGTACATAATTCAAGCGCAAAGTTTCTGTAAAATGATTAGTATCGATCGTTCACGTGTGGTTGTGTCACTTTTATCGCTCTGATTATTGTGTAGTCATGAATATCTGACTTTGAGTCTCCATAGCTGATGAATGTGTGTGGCGCGCGGCAAGTTACGTCACAAGGAAGACGTGCCCCAGTTATGTTTCATTGATAACTTGCCGACTGAACCAAAGTTGTTTCTTATGCAAGTTATCATCAATAAACGTGATTCCCAGGAAGATAAAAAAAGCGACATATCCTCGACCGTCATAGAAGGATGTTCTCACCCTCACATGATGAACAACACAGGCAAGGGCTGCGAAGGATGGGATGGGATGGGATAAAGGGCCGGGCGGGAGGAGGGAACCCTATCTCCTGTCTCAACTACTGTGGCTGCAATGTCCTTGGGGGGAAGAGATTCATCAACATTTCTTTATTGATTTCAACTCTTTCTGGTGTTTTCCATATACGTATAACATTTCCCTAGTACGACTCTACTGAATATTGAACCCCATTAATTATACCTTCTTAAAAAAAATATTGATATAGTTGTAAATGTTGCATTATCTATAAGTTGTTTTCATCTGTATGTGTTTTGTGAGCAGCCAAGTAACACCTGGTGTGTCTTGCAGGAGTGTGTGGTCAGCTGACCCTGGGCGGCGCGGACTCCTTCCTGCCCGAACACCTGGACGACAATGCCGCCACCACCACCGCCACCGCCACCGGTAAAACTTTAGAGGTTACCCCGCTTTCTGACACCTCAGTCACTAACGCTGCTGTTGCCGCTGCTGTTGACGCTACTGCTGCAGAAGCTGCCTCTGATCCCAGCTCCCCAGGGGCGAGCCCAGCTGATGATTCCTTAATGTCCACAGCTACAGACTCCCTCCCCGAGGATACCACGCTCCCTGACTTTGACGACTACACTGTAGACGACACACAGACAACCACCCTATCCCTCAATCCCCTCGAGAACGACAGTACCCCGTCAGGACAAGCAGCTCGTCCCGATACTTTGGCCGACGGTGAACAAGGCACCGACGAGGTGACATCCGCCTCGCCGCAGCTCACGCGACGCATCGTGTTCACGGGACCTGAAGCCTCGGCCACCACGCCCTTACCGCCACTACAGTCCACCCGTGATTCTTCGGTGGTGCGTCACCTCGATGACACGACCACTGATTTGTGGCGCCCGAACTGGCCCTCGCAGCTTCTGGCGAGTACCGAAGAGCCAACGAGAAGACCCTCGATAAGGTTCCCAACAGTCACACCCACGGCCACCCTGGACACCGCTACAGCCGCACCTACGCCGCTCCACACAGTCACCAAGGTTCCTGTCACTCAGTATTACTTTGACCTGGCCTCCGTGTCCCCCTCAGCCATCCCAGGCCCGCTGTTTGACCGCCAGGATGTCAGCGTCACTCCGTCATCCTCTGCATATCCTGATACGACGCAACCTTTACAACCGGAGGATCTACCTTCGGGTATATCAGAGTTACAGTCCAGCGTTCTAATAGACGCCGCGGGACCGCCTGTTACATCCACTCCGGCGTTACCTCACTCCACAACATCGCCAGTGATCGCTAGTGAGACGCCTCAGTCCATCAGCCCGACAGCCACCACGCAAACACTGCCGCCAACCTCCACCGCCTTGAACGACGTCGTGGCAGGAGACCTCGATTACACACTCCAGGAAGGGCAAGGTGAAGGTGACACCGACGTAAAGGAGGACACTGAAACCTCTGAAATGATGCCAACCGGAGACAATTCAACTCAGAGCAGTCTTGATCTCGATCAGTCTGAAAACACGACGGCCACTGAGGATCCAAACAGCCTGCACTCCCCCGCTGCCACCAGTGAGGCGCCGCAGCCGACGAGCAGCCCAAAACCCGCCACGCAGCCGCCCACAGTACCAGCGCCGCCAACTGACAGTGAGCCTCTTACCACCCCAAGCACAACCACCCCTGGTAGCGTAAAGCCATCGTCTGTCCGTACTACACAAGCCACAAAGTCCTCTCGGATTCCCTTGTGGCAGCGTTTGTCGCAATCCTCGCCTTCTAGAGCAGTAAACACCCAGCCTTCCAGCACCCCGCTCACCCCCTCCGTCGCTGCCACTCTTGCCACAGACCCAATGACGCCTCTCACCTCTGCTCCTCCACCACCTATCCAGAGCACATCCGTAGAGCCTTCTTCGGCATTAGATGAATCCCCCGCACCTACCCTCACGCCCTCCCTCACGCCCTCCCTCACGTCCTCCCCGCCAAACACTGAGTCCAGCCCAAGGTCAATCCTTCCAGACGACTCGGATCCTTCCACTCCCTTAGATATTGATGATCCGGATGATATCTTAACTAACACAAAGAATACCGAGGCTGGAAATGTTACTCAAGCTATTACAGAGTCTCCCTCCTCGACCCCTGAACTAACAGAGCCTCTTATTGTCGACAGTCCAGAGCTGGTTACAAACGGGACTGTCAATAACATCACTACACCTTCCCCTGCCAGCCTAGAGTCACACACTTCAGTAGACAACGCCACCACTGTAGTAGATGCTGTAGATAACGCACTAGACGGCACTCAACCTAACATTTCCCAAGGCAATAACACCACAGAGAACAAAACACAACACGGGAACGGTATATTTGACGACCCCAAAGTAAGGGAATCTGACACCCTATTGACCCCAACACGAGAGAAGGAGGAAGACTCGGTAGTCAATCGTACCGAGGTTCCTGTCACGCCTTCTTCAGCTATAAGCGTTACTTGGACTCCTGTAATAGCTGTGACGGAGAGTGAGAGCGCTCCTTCCCCTACCTCCACTTCCCCCGTGCTAACCCTCACCACCATCGTCACCCAAGCGTCCCCCGAGATGCTTAGTGGCTTTACCCCCATCATAAGCACCACCCTGGCTACTCACACGTCCCATACAGAAGTAGTGGCAGAAGGTAGTCTCTCTAGCCCTTCGTCTACAGCTGCTTCTCTCGACACCACCACCACCACCACCGCCACCACCGCACCAGCCCAAGACCCTAGCACTCCGTCTGCACCTTCCCGCACCCTTACCGCTTCACTAGCTCCCACAGCTGTACAGAAAACTGACAGTGAGTCTTCTGGTGATGATTCCTCTGTTACTGAATCCATTAATACAAGTGTGAAGGAAATAGATCATATTTTACCTTCCTCTGAGCTTCTCCCTGAAAAAGAGAACACTTCTGTTGTATCTCAGACTTCGCCTTTAACTGAGCTATTACAGACTTCTACTTCTCTTGAGTCTATGTTCCCTCAAGTAGAGTCTACCGTAGTGGAAAGTCTTCTAGAACCCACCATCCTACCCTCGGAGCGATTCCCACCTTCCCCAACTGTGGCTGCTCCAGAAATCCTCCCAAGCTCTTCTGAAACCTCTGTCCCTGTTCACACCTCACACACAACAAACAACCACTTGTCTTCTGTCCCTCCTCTTTTCCCCAGCGTCCCTCAATCCCCTACATCCCCTGCAATGACTGAGATACCCGTCACTTCTTCCCCCTCAATCCCAAACCCCGCTCCAAAGTCCTTAGCTTCTGTGTTCTATCAAGCTGTCCCAGAAACCACAACAACTGCTATTCTTCAACACACACCCCTGTCTTCACCTGTCCCTGTGTCCTCAATCACTCCTGATACCCCAATGGTTTCTCGTGTCCCATTTCCTCCTGAGATCCCTATGTCTTCCCCTGTTCCTGTCCCTATCGACTTCCCTGTGACCTCAGCTGTCCCTAACCTTCCTGACGCCCCTGTATCATCAGCTGTACTTCCAGACCTTCCAAGAACCCTTAATGTCTTCTGCTGTCCCTGTCCCTGAGTTTTCCGTTTCCCCTGTCATACCTATATCCTCTGTTCTTCCCGACGCCCCTGTTTCCTCAGCCTCCATAGCCATCCTCCCCACCCCGTCCCTCCGCCCTACCCCCGACTCATCCACTTTGGTTGCCCCGACAGCCACAGACGACCCCATCATCCCTACTCTGTTGCCTCATCCAGGGCGGCCTGACGGTGGCGGCGATGAAGGGACGTACCAGGAAGTGCCGGAGAAAGGTGCGTTGATGCTAACTTTACTTCGTCCTCAGTGTAATATGAATAGTAATCTTATTATAATTTGTTGCTCTTTTATATGAATATCAACTACAGGAAAGCGATAAGGGGCTTGGTATGAATGTCTAAGCTATAATTCAATGATATTTTGGTACGTTGATGGTAACTTTAGTTCGTCCTCAGTGGATGTCATAGCATTAATCTTAACTCTTAAAGAAAGGAGAAAGGTGCGTCGTTGAGGTTAACTTTAGTCCATCCTTAGTGCGGTTATCGTTTTCATCTTACTTTTATTGTAATTTTTTGTTCTTTTATATGAATATCACACACAGGGAAGAGATAAGAGACTTGATATGAAGGTCTAAAGCTATGATTTCATGATATTTTGATTTATTCATCATAGAAACATGCAAAAGGGGACTTGATATGATGCTTTTAACTATGATTCAAAAACGTTTTGATTTCTTCGTAATAGAAACAGCGCCTGAACACGGGACGGAGCCAGCACCGCCCCCAGCCACGCCCCTCCCCAGTCCTCCCCCACCGGACACAACCACTACCAAACCCACCACCACCACCTCAACCTCAACCACCCCCACCACCACCACTACAGAGGCAGTTCCCACCACTACAGCAACCACGACCAAGCCCACCACAGTAGCAGCAGACACCACCACTGCCTTTACCTCACCCACGCCTAGAATGAACGAGACAACAGGAGCGCCCGGTAGGTGGTGGCGAGGCTTTTGTGTTCCTTGAGGGCAGGACACACTTATTGGTTTGTCCCTTAGTGTTTAGCGCAGGTTGTTAAGGGTTTAGGGCAGCGTTTCTCAACCTTTTTACCCTTGTGGAACCCTTGCAATCATTTTCATGACTCAGGGAACCCCTACATAAAAATTCTTACAAATCATTATTAATATCTTTCTTTCTCTTTTATAAACTTAAAGCTCATAAGGAAAACAATATATATATATATATATATATATATATATATATATATATATATATATATATATATATATATATATATATTTTCTTCTCATTACTGGTTTAAGCAATAAATAATTTACGTTTTTCTTAAGTTTATTCACAACGCAAAAACAACGACAACAACAACAACATAACTGAAATCAAACTATTTATTCAAGAGACCTCTTACGGAGATTTTTCATTCACACAAAAAAATCAACCCTATCTGTAAACACAAAAAATAAACATAAAGAACCAATATCATAACACATATAAACAAAATGAAAACAACTAATAACTAATACAATAACTTAATCGTTTATGGATAATGTAGAAAAAGCATAAGATAAATGAAGGCAAAATGTCATATGAACAAATATATGAGTCAAGGAAATATTATTTATGAAGCCATTTTAGAAAAGGAAATTTGCTTCTCTAATGTGAAACCTGTGGTTGTCTTTTGGTACACAGATACTTAATTCGTCACGTACAGCTACTGTCCACTGACCACTAAAGGCGGCTTCACACTGGCGCCGTATAGACGACGCTAAATATATTCCCTGTGATCATTACACTTTCAAATTATATAACAGGTTGAAGACAATTAGTATAATACCCAAGAATTTTCCAAGAATATGCCGTACGTGTATCGTAAAATTAATAACATGAAATTAAACACAAAAATGACTAAAAAATTCATTTACATATGATTAGCCTATTTGCAGACACCTACTCATTAGCCTACTGTAGACGGACATTGTTTTTCCCTTAAGTCTATCAATAGTGGTGTTCCCCAGGGTTCTGTCCTATCACCCACTCTCTTTCTATTATTCATTAATGATCTTCTAAGTCTAATTCAAAGCCCTATCCACTCCTATGCTGATGATTCTAACCTGCATTTTTCAACATCGTTTATTAGACGTCCTCAACAGGAACTAAGTGATTCACGGAGAGATGCCACCGAGCGCCTAACTTCTGATCTGTCTATAATTTCTGATTGGGGCAAAGCAAACCTTGTTTTGTTCAATGCCTCAAAAACTCAATTTCTTCACCTATCTACTCGACAAAATCTACCAGATAACTATCCCCTCTTCTTCAATGACACTCAATTATCTCCTTCTACTACAATGAACATTCATGGACTGTTCTTTAATAAAAATCTGAACTGGAAATCTCACATATCTTCTCTTGCTAAAACAACTCTTAAGAAGTTAGGTGTCCTGTGGCATCTGCGTCCATTTTTTCTCCCTCCCAGTTACTTGCTCCGTACAGGGGTCTTTCTTATCCACCCATGTATGGAGTATGTCTCACATGTTTGGGGAGGATCCACTCATACAGCTTTCCTAAACAGGGTTGAGTCAAAAGCTTTTCGTCTCATCAACTCCCTCCTCTGACCGACTGTCTTCAATATTTAAATCACCGCCGCAATGTGGCTTCTCTTGCTATCTTCTACCGTTATTTTCATGCCCACTGCTCTTCTGAACTTGCTAACTGCATGCCTCCCCCAATCCTGCGGCCTCGCTGCACAAGACTTTCTACTCATTCTCATCCCTATTCTGTCCATCTTCCTAATGCAAGAGTTAATCAGTATCTTTACCCTTTCATCCCTTTCACTGGTAAACTCTGGAACTCTTTTCCTGTTTCTATTTTTCCACTTTCCTACGACTTAAATCTTTTCAAGAGAAGAGTAACAAGACACCTCCCGAACTAAATTGGCCCACCCCCCTTTCTTTATTATCTTACTGTTTTCTTTTTAAGGACTGGTAATTAAGCGGGCTTAGTGTTACCACTTTTTTTTCGTGCCCTTGGCCAGTCCTTTGTGATGTAAAAAAAAAAAAAAAAAAAAAAAAAAAAAATCTTTCTCGTGGAACCCCTAACGACCTCTCGCGGAACCCTAGGGTACCGGGGAACCCCGGTTGAGAAACGCTGGTTTAGGGTCATCTCGCGAGGACTTTTTCACTTTGGTTTATACTTTCAGCCTCGAAAACGTCTAGCGAGGGTTTTTCGACATTTTTAAGAAGCAGAACACAAACTTTCGTCTTAAAAACTATGTGGTAGTAAAGGGGAAAGTCGATGGTTGGGATACTACTTGTTACTGGACATTTTATCCCATGTAGTAATTATTCACCTGAGGAAAGCCACCTTTATCAAAGTGAAATAATAACACTGTGTCTATTGTTTTTCCTGATGATGGTTTGGAATACTACTTGTTGCTTAACACTTTATTCTATATATTAATTATATACCTGAGAAACGCTACCATTGTCACCACGAAATAATTACACTGTGCCTATTGTTTTCTCTGCTCAGGTGGGATGCCGACGCTCACCACCACCACAGTCCTGGACAACGGCACGGCGGTGGTGGAGGCGCTGCCTTTCATCAGGGCGCTGGTGGACTACGACGCGTGGGAGTTCTGTCAACGCCAACACGACTTCCGCGCCCTGTTCGCCGAGTGGATCACACGGGACCAGAACGGCAGCGTGTGAGTGTTTTGGGCCGAGCACCATTGTTTTGCTTACTCCTTACGTTATGAAGAGCTTAAATGCACTTATTACTACGTGAATATTAGGAAGTACATACTGAAGGCCAATAGTGATATAGTCTTGAACCTTCAGTATAATAGTGTTGACTTTCATTAGAATGTTTCATAGCTGTCATACTATACTGTATTCATTTTGGCAAGGACACTCACGATGGCTTAGTCCCGGCGACTCCACTTTCCTCGGCGGGGTGCTGCGTATATATCTGAGCGGGTAAGTAGTCAACATAGAATGCTCGCCGATATCAAGTATCTCAGCTACCCAGCCCACCGGGGGAAGTGGAGTCGCCAGGATTAAGCTATCATGAGTGGCCTTGGCAAACTGAATACAGTATACAGTAAACCCTCTCTAAATCGAACCCGTATAATTCAAACTTCGGATAATTCGACCTGCTTCAGGACAGCTCAAATTTTTCAATAACTTTCCATAATTCGAGCAAGTTTGAAGTCATGTCATTGTGAATTGGCTGAAATAGGGACTTCTAATCATTGTAGCTGAACACTGACTCCAGATTGGTGTTCAGCATGCCCGATAACTGCTAGGAACAAATTTTCAAGCAAATCTATTTTTCAAAAAATATTGCAAATTTTCCAAGGGGTATAAATAGGAACTTTAAATCATTGTAACTGAAAACTGACGCCAGATTCGTATTCAGCATGCCCGATAACTGCTAAGAACTAATTTTCAAGCAAATCTATTTTTCAAAAAATATTGCAAATTTTCCAAGGGGTATGCCTTGATTTCTTTTTAAATCACGTTTTTTTCAATAACTAAAAAACTATGGCAGATAAGTGCAAGAATTATAGAGAAGTAAATATGAAGTAGATCAAGGGCTATCATTTGGCATAAAGCAAAAAAATATTGATTGGTAAATAACCGATAAAATAGCATATTCGTACATTTATACAAAATATCAGTTTTCTTGACAACCATGAGGTGTTTTGACAAGCCGATTACTGAATCATGTAGAACACCTCAAGATGAACATTTGTTATTCGATAAGATTTCTTCTACGACTCATAGTTTTGCGACAAAGTAACAAAAACCTGATTTTCGTCAATTTTGAAATATTTTTCAACAGGCAGAAATCCGAAAGTTTTTTTTTCGCTAGATATGTCAAAATGCCGGGGATACAATTGTAGGTCCATCCATTTACAATAAATTTTGATGGGTAAGTGTTGCTGTGTGAGAAACAAGTTGTGAGCTGAACGCGTTATAATTATATAAGTTTATAATTCAGAAACTGTTCATGATAGGTCAGTGTAGACGCGAGACCAGTGTTGCCACTATTATTATTATTATTAATATTATTATTATTATTATTATTATTATTATTATTATTATCATGTGGTATTATAAGTGTGTGTACTTATAATTATAGTATAAATACGATGGTTTTGGTGAGTACAAGTAATACAATCTGTGCTGTGTTGGCATGTTTGAGTGACTTATTATTGTGTGGAGAGGCTAGAGGTAACCATCGGATAATTCGGACTTTCGGCTAATTCGACCCAGGTCTCCCCCCAATTAATTCAAATTAGAGACGGTTTACTGTAGTTAAGTGGAGGCGAGACACACAGGCAAAATATCATCAATGACAATATGAATTTCTGAGACAAGTCTTGTGTTTCCGCCAGCAGACAAGTGGCGCCCGAAGACATCACGTTTTTCGCCATGGCCGAGTGTCCCTCCACCCCGCCGCCCCGAGACGACCTTCCTCCCGGCCACCAGGACGGAGGAAGCCTGAACGCCGCGACACCCAAGGAGAACCACACCCACGTGTACTTCTACGTGACCAGCGACGGGGAGGCGGACGCGGCGCTGACGGAGAAGTTCCCGCTGTTCCCCACGGACCTGGCGATCAGGGAGGACCTCAAGTACCTGGTGCCAAGGGTATGTGCCGCCACCCCACGCACACCACAGCCACAACCACACACAACTACACATCTTTATCCCCCCCCTTTCTCTTTGGTCTAAAAATAACCACAATACAACTTCTCATTGTCGAGTCAGTAATTTGAATCTGTCTCACCATCGTCCCCTTACTAAAGTAACGACGAAGATTTAATACTTAAATTATTTTTTACGTAGATCACTAAATTCATATTTCGGGAGGGAAAATAACAACTACAAAATCCCTACATATTCTCTGAACAGGCCACCATAGCTTGTGTTAGCACTTTGCATGGCATAGTTTATAGACTACTTTAAGCTACTTTATGTCAATTTACAAATCAAGTGTTTTCCCAAAAGATGGATACCTGAATCCTCGTATGATATGCTCGTATGATATGAATCCTGATATGCTCGTGAATCACATATAGCTACTGAGGGACGGTCGAGGGCAGCAGCTGTCAGGGAGTGAGTGTAGCAAAGCAGCAGTATTCAACTTCTCGGACACTCAACAGGTAATGCAGCTGGAGGTAGTGCGGCCAGACGAGTCCTCCAACCCAGACCAGCTGCAAGAGACCGCCGTGGGCACCTCCGTCATCGTCATCATCGTCATCTGCAGCATTGTCGGCGTCACCATCATTGTCGCTCTCTTCTTTTTCGTGAGTATTCCGTCAATAGTAACGGCTTCACTATAGACCCAATATAGACCCAATATAAACCTAACCAATATAGACCCAATTTAGACCCAACCAATATAGACCCCATATAGACCTAACCATTATAGACCCAATATAGACTTCACTATAGACCTAACGTGAGGAAGATGGAGGAGTATGAGAAGAATATATGTTAATTATGGAGAGAAAATATAGAAATCCTCACTGAGTATTCTATGTTTAAGAATACAATGCTATAGAACATGAGGTGTGAAAATTAAGTAATGCATGAGAGCGGTAAGTCATGTATGACTGAGAAGTGTAAATAGTTGAAAGACAGGGTTTTGATAGTGTTACTGATTCACCATTGCAAGGTTTTTGACAGCTTAAAGGGTAGAGAGGTACAAACAGGAACGTAACTTAAGTGAATATCAGTTGACTGGCACATTAGACAGACTGACACTAAAGATGATGGGGAGGGATAGGAGGTGAAGGCGAGAAAACGACGAGTAAAAGTAAGAGTTAAGACAACAGGGAAAAAAGGAGACGGTATAGTTTTGTGACCCCCATAAGTAAAAGTAGATAAAGTAAAGACAAGAGGGAAGAAGGATTAATAAAAATATATATAAAGGGGAAAAAATAGTTATCTGTATTCCCCATGTATTATCCCCATGCTCCTGTCTCCCTTCAGATGGTTGTGAAAAGACGAGGTGCCACCAATAACTACTACGGCCGCCGCTGCACTCCGGTTAGCATGGATGCCTACAGTATGGACAGCGTCTCCGTCTACCACTCCTTCAGGCGAAAGAGCAAGAGGCGAGCGTCTGGCCGATCCATGAAGTCCTACCTCAACCAGGCCTTCGACGACCCGGTAAGGAGAGGGAGGGAGGCTTAACTGTGCATTGAGTAAGAGTATTTCACCCCTTGAGGCCCAGAACGTAATTTCCATTGTAATTTAGGTGCCATTAGACGATTTTTAGTGAATATAAACAATATTTTAGAGATATGATCTGCTTAATATCCTTGTCCACTAGTTAATTTGGTATATTCAGTCACTTAACGTAATTTTATGGCTAACAACAGACAATTTTATATAGCAAAGGAAAGATCTGAGCGTGAAGGAGTTTAGTGAATTATCTTTCAATACTATGGCGTAACACAATAATTCTCTGCCTCTCGTGCTAGTACAGTTATGACCCTCGCCTGTCCCGCCTCCACAGAACGGTCCGTCGCGTCCCCTCAACTTCGCCAAACTGACGCACTTCATCTCGGACATCGACGGGGTTCATGAGGAGTTCGCGACCATCCCCGTCAACATGCCCAAATATGACGAGCTGCCGCCGGGCGTTGAGGACAAAAACAGGTACGTACAGGAACTACCACGTGTAGGTCTCACAGCCTCTTGAAGCTTCCTTATTTTGTTATGTCCTTATGTAGGTCTTGAAAAGAAAACCAGTGTAGCATGTACTGAACTACTATCCATTTCAGACCCCATGAGGCATCGTTTTTCGCAAATATCTTCTAAACAAAACAGTCGGATCAAATGACAGTTTGGCACAGCTTGTCTGACACCGTCCCCTAATTTATGGCAGTAGAGTGCATTGCCAAGAGTGTTTAATGAAGGAGTTTACACTTGGCTTTGACGGCGAAGCTGGCAAGAGCCGAATAGACATTCGGGACAGGGAAGGTTTGAGGTGACGTACTTGTGACGTGTATCAAGCCACGTCCTCATCCTCCCCTCCCGGCTTCCCCTCCCTCCCTCCTTGCCTTCCTCCCCCCCGTACCCCTTCCTTCCCCCTCACTCTCCCATTTATCTATTCTCTCTCTCTCTCTCTCTCTCTCTCTCTCTCTCTCTCTCTCTCTCTCTCTCTCTCTCTCTCTCTCTCTCTCTCTCTCTCTCTCTCTCTCTCGTCCACTTGCGTTGTACATGAGATTGTACGCCATGCACATGTTACTTGTCTATAATGGCAGATAACCCGAAAGTATATGCTATGTATGGTAGGGTGCTTATGCACACGACAGTGATACCTGTTACAGCGTAATTAATTGGCTGTTGTTTAAATGCTGTCTGGGTTTTGTTGGGTAATTATACAACCATTGAAAGTTGTACATTATGAGCCTCTTTCCCCGAAGGGCACGTTGTGCGTATGATGGGATGAGGTAGCTGTGGCTTGATCATTTATAGGACATCGGTTAGGAGTCGGAGAGGAATAAGGGTGGAAATGGAGCGGGGATTCAAGAGCAGAGTAAGAACGTAAAACAAATGTCAAATAAGAATACATAAATACATTAATACTGACGTTAGGAGCGTCGACAGTGATGACGGGGATGAGTTGTTTGAACTTGTTTCTCGATTGTGATGATGATTAGAATACAATATTTGGTCAGTTATATGCATTATTAATCCACCCAACATATACCCGCTGTCTATCTTTGTCTGCAATTAATTTTTATTACATGTCTACAAGAACGCTATTTGTATGACACTCTCCTCCTAACGTCAGTATTAATGTATTTATGTATTTCTTATTTGACATTTGTTTTACGTTTTTACTCTGCTCTTGAATCCCCGCTCCATATCCACCCTTATTCCTCTCCGACTCCTAACCGATGTCTTATAAATGATCAAGCCACAGCTACCTCATCCCATCATACGCACAACGTGCCTTTTGGGAAAGAGGCTCATATACAACTTGCATTGGTTGTATAATCACCCAACAAAACTCAGACAGCACTTAAGCAACAGCCAATTAATTACGCTGCAACAGGTATCACTGTCGTGTGCATAAGCACCCTACCATACTTAGCATATACTTTCGGGCTATTTGCCACTATAGACAAGTAATATGTGCAAAAATTGTGCATGGCGTCTTATCTCATGTACAACGCAAGAGGCCGAGAGAGAGAGAGAGAGAGAGAGAGAGAGAGAGAGAGAGAGAGAGAGAGAGAGAGAGAGAGAGAGAGAGAGAGAGAGAGAGAGAGAGAGAGAGAGAGAGAGAGAGAGAGAGAATAGGTAAATGGGAGAGTGAGGGGGAAGGTGGGGGTACGGGGGGGAGGAAGGCAAGGAGGGAGGGAGGGGAAGCCGGGAGGGGAGGATGAGGGCGTGGCTTGATACACGTCACAAGTACGTCACCTCAAACCTTCCCCTGTCCGAATGTCTATTCGGCTCATGCCAGCTTCGCCGTCAAAGCAAGTGTAAACTCCTTCATTAAACACACTTGGCAATGCACTCTACTGCCATAAATTAGGGGACGGTGTCAGACAAGCTGTGCCAAACTGTCCTTTTGATCCGACTTTTTGTTTAGAAGATATTTGCGAAAAACGATGCCTCATGGGGTCTGAAATGGCTAGTACCTTACTTGTTCTTAGGTAACTTGAAGCTCCACAAGAGTAAAGATACACATGATATAAACTTTATGTGTGTTATTTGTCTTTCGCTAATCTACTGTCAATATAAATGGACCCATGGATCTACGCCAAGTTACTTATATATATGCTACTTTGGATCTAATGCCCGACTTTCTCTTCAACTAATAGTATATTCTCTTCTTCCCCCCTACTACTTCCTACTATTCCTTCGTGTTCCCTTTCAATCTTTTCTTTTTGAATCGTATCGTCTATCGTAACATGCGCCGAAGCCTCCACAGCAACGTTTTGACATCCTTTTTTCTCTCTTCTCCTCTCTTCTTCATGAGTTACTTGTTTGTCTTTCACTAATCTGCTGTCTCTAGTAATGGAAGAGTTAATTTAGTGACGCCGAAGCCTCTACTGCCGCGTTTAGACACCTCTCTCTCTCTCTCTCTCTCTCTCTCTCTCTCTCTCTCTCTCTCTCTCTCTCCTCTCCTCTCTCTCTCTCTCTCTCTCTCTCTCTCTCCTCTCTCTCTCTCTCTCTCTCTCTCTCTCTCTCTCTCTCTCTCTCTCTTCTTCAGGTCCGCCAACCATCTCCACGTTTTAACACCCTTCCCATTCTCTTCTTCAGGTACGCCAACGTGATCCCAGTGCCGGAGACTCGCGTGCTCCTGAAGGTTACCAAGGATGGACGTAACTGCGAGTACATCAACGCCAACTTCGTGCGCGGCGCCAGGAACGAGTCCAAGTACTACATCGCAACGCAGGTTAGTAGTGTTACTGTCTTTACCCTTGGTTCTCACGTCGCAAACATTACTTAAACGGAAACCTGATAGAAACACGTGATAACTGTGAAAAATATATGAGAATTAAGTTAGTTTGGTGGTGTTTCTGGCGAGACATTGGTAGTGTTAAGTAACAGGAACTACCTCGTGTAGGTCTCACGCCTCTTGTAGCTTCCTTATTTTCTTATGTTCTTAAGAAATATATAAGAAACAATGCTTTTATGCACCAATTACTTTATTTATAATTTATTGTAAATTTGTAATTGACTTGGCAAAGGTAACTCGATATAATTCATGACATAAATGAAAATATAAGGGAAAAAAGTATGTTTGGCGGTTGTTTCTAGCAAGATGTATACTAAACACTATCCTTTTATGCGCCAACTTTGTATTTATGACATTGTGATTGACTGGACTTTATTATTACTTTATTTATGACCTTGTAATTTACTGGACTATTTTCTGTAGGCGCCTCTTGATGACACCGTGGCAGACTTTTGGCGCATGATCTGGGAGCAGGAGACGCGCGTGGTGGTCATGCTGACGGACTTCGTGGAGAAAGGCATCGACAAGTGCGCCGACTACCTCCCGCCCTCCGAGACCCTGGACTGCCACAGGCTGTACGGGGACTTCCAGGTGAGAGTAAAAACCAGTAAATTAAAAGCAAAAAGTAAAAACCAGCGTCATCCGTTTAGTACAATAATCGTATATAGTGATGACATAAGGTGGTGGTCGTGCGCAATTAATCTCAGGAGGTGTTCAGTATAGGTAATCAACCCTTTATCTATCCTTCAGGTGACCCTCAAGTCTCGCGACATGAGGGAGAAGTTCGTGGTGTCTTACGTGCAGCTCAAGAACCTGGAGAACAACCTGGTGCGGGAGGTGGCGCACATGTGGTTCACGGGGTGGCCTGCCGCGGGGGTGCCCAACGAGGAGGGCGCGTTCATCTCCTTCATCCTGGAAGTGAGGAGGACCCGCAAGAAGCTGAGGGCTAAGGGACCCATCGTCGTGCACTGCAGGTAAGCGTCAGGGCACCGAAGGGAGAATGGTTTTAAGGAGATAAAACTTAAAATAAAGTAAAATTCCTCCAACAGCCAAGTGGCATTCTTTGTGTGATAGAATTGTTCCTCTAACTTGGTTTTTTTTTTAGTCCAGGCACCGAAGGGGAGAATAATCCTTTTCCTTCTTCTTTCCTTTTACCCACTCCTTCCCTCCCTCCCTCGTCAGCCCGGGCACAGGACGCTCGGGCACCTTGCTGGCCAGCGACATCGTGATGAAGCAGTTCGAGGAGCACCGCACCATAGACGTGCCGAGGACCGTGTACGCCATCAGGAGGGACAGGGCGGGGGCCGTGCAGACCAAGGAGCAGTACGCCTTCATCTACAGGGTACGTATTTAGTATTGGTTACCAGGGCACGTGCCTTGTGTAGTTCCCTCTGGCTACGATAAATTGATAAACTACTGGTTAATTTATATGATAAGTTCATTCCTTCACTGTAGGACTTGATTTTTACACCTTAGATAACGTAAATAGCTTCCAGTGCTACTAATTCTCCCAGCATTGAGATTAATCTATAGGTACGTGCCTTTTGTAGTTACCTCTAGCCACGATATATTGATAAACTACTAATGAATGTAATTTTCACGGCCTCGTGTAGCTCCCTTATTTTCTTATGTTCTAATGTGTCTTCCTCATTCCAGGTGATCAACTTGTACGCCTCCAAACTCACCTCCGGGAACCTGGAGTCGCTGTAGCTACCCTGCCTCATACCCTCCAAGGCCGAGCGCTAGTTCTCGGCCCGACATGTTGCACTTTTTACCGTCGCGTCGATCCGGGAGACACCAAGACTTGCGGTCGAGCTCGTGTCTCTCGTGACCGAATTGCAATACACGTCTAAATCATGAGCTGTATCGACACGTTATGCATTTAATACTGACTATTTTAATGACTATAAATAAATGTATATATATTTCATAGCATATCATCCTATTACTTTTAATAATGACACTCTAAGCTTTTATATACGAATATTTATGCATGAGGATATTTTCATAATGACATGTCGTTCTTGTACAAAGATATGAATAATTTATGCGGTTATATATTCACCGAGTTCATATAAAAAACATTTCATCTCACATTTCCCTCACTAAAACCTCTTGTCTATATAAGATAAGATACTTTTAATCTGTTATTATGTAGTGTGTGTGTGAGAGAGAGAGAGAGAGAGAGAGAGAGAGAGAGAGAGAGAGAGAGAGAGAGAGAGAGAGAGAGAGAGAGAGAGAGAGAGAGAGAGAGAGAGAGAGAGAGAGAGAGAGAGGAGAGAGAGAGAGAGAGAGAGAGAGAGAGAGAGAGAGAGAGAGAAGAGAGAGAGAGAGGAGAGAGAGAGAGAGAGAGAGAGAGAGAGAGGAGAGAGAAGAGAGAGAGAGAGAGAGAGAACAAGCTTTTATGTCGCCGTGTTATGCATTAATATCCTTCCTCACCCGACACGCGGCAAAAAGTTCACTCATTTATTGTTAATGTGATTCAAGTAGTTCCGTTTTATACACACCACACACACACACACACACACACACACACACACACACACACACACACACACACACACGAAAGGCTTCTTTAATCTAATACAAAGGAGGCTGAGGACAAAATGATATTCCAGATATTAATTTTATAAGACACTATTTCGATATCCTCCCTCCCTCCCTCTCTATCTTCCTTCTCCCTCCTCTTCCTTTCTCCCCTGTATAGCTCCTTCCCTTTCTCCATCTTCTGTGCAGGCTGGTATATCCCTCGTCCCAACATAAACCATATTATTCCTATTTCTAAACTCCTAAACACGTGAAGTCTTGAAATAAACAAGGTTCACCAAAACACAAGTTGCCTCTTTTACATAAACAATCTATTGACTGTCTTTCGCGTGTACATTCGTCTCTCATTCCCAGCCTTGTGCTTCCCCCTAAACTATGAAGGAACTGTGATAATTAGATCTGGTTTGTGTATATACATAGAGGAACGTATGTGTATTTTCTTATTTCTCTTAGCGCCGCGGCCAAAATCTTGAGATAATTACATGGAGGGGCTTTAGTTTCCTCCCAACCAGCTCTTCTTCCTACTCTTCCTACTCCTCTTCTACGTCTTCTTCCTCCTCCTCCTCCTACTCCTTCTTCTACTCCTACTCCTCTTCTACTCCTCCTCCTCCTACTCTTCCTCCTCCTCCTCCTCCTGTCTCAGCCGCGACGCCCCGTGACCTATACACGTATTGTCGTCACGGCGTCATGTTCATCCAAGCATTTCTCATCATGTGGTTTTGTATAGTACGTGAATCTGTGTCTCAAAAAATAAAGTACTCACCGCTCAACGACGTCTTTGCTTCAACCTCCCTTAGTGGCCTTCCTTAGTGGCCTCCCTTAGTGGCCTCCCTTAGTGGCCTTCCTTAGTGGCCTCCCTTAGTGGCCTCCCTTAGTGGCCTCCCTTAGTGGCCGCCGTTGGTCTTCTTGCGACCTGTAAAAGCAGAGAATATATACATAAGAATAGATAAGTAAAGTATAGGAAAGCAATTAAATTTCCTATCAAACTTCCTTAGTGGTTGCCTCAGTTTTGTCTTCTTGTAATCTTTAAAAGCAAAGAATACATAAATAAGAATAAATATAGTAGAGGAAAGCAATACAAATTTCCTATCAAAATATGAAATCGATGCGGGTGACAATGTTTTCTCTCTCTTTTATATCAGCATTTAAATTTTCCTGTTCAACGCCCTGTGTCTTCCTGTCATCAGTGGAACCCAAAGATTAAATGTATTAGAATAGGTAAGTGATGTATTGTAGAAATGTAAAGAATAGATAGGTGAGAATATTTAAGTAATGTATTGGAGAAGTATAAAAATTTTCCCATCAAAATATAAAATTCATCCCGTTCCAATGTTTTTTTTCATTTTTTATCTCAGCATTTCAAGTTTTCTGTTCAACGCCCACTGCTTTTGTAAACTTCGAATATTGATACAACTAAATCTCTTGTTTTTCTACCATTCAAAATGTAATAGACATACGAATCTTTCTTTTGATTTCCCACACTTTGAATGATCATACAACTTTTCCTATGGTTCCCCTGCACTTAAATTACTCTGACTAGCAGAAGTTACCCGTAATAAGTATGATGCTCTGACAGACAATCAGAATGGCTTTGTACACGTTACACCGTGTTTATGCTCTCTCTCTTTCTCTCTCTCTCTCTCTCTCTCTCTCTCTCTCTCTCTCTCTCTCTCTCTCTCTCTCTCTCTCTCTCTCTCTCTCTCTCTCTCTCTCTCTCTCTCTCTCTCTCTCTCTTTTCTCTCTCTTTTCGATCTCCTTTGAGAGAGAGATTGAAGAAAAAATTGACTGCTGTGCCAGGGAAATACGTTTACCCCAGGCTGCAAAAAAAATCCTATTTTTTTCTTCACCTGATGAAGAAATGGAATAAATCTGGCTGAATATAGTTTAATACCATCCCAGGGATGACCTGAATCTTTCGTGAAAGTTTGGTTGAAATTAGGACAGACATGGCGGACCCTTAGCTGGACAGACGGACATTAATTAAGTGAAGTGAATTATAGTAAGAAACTCTGCGGTAACG